>JBAWJQ010001889.1:0-487218 GCA_037783105.1 Bactrocera zonata | reverse complement strand
TAAAAAATTTTTAATTTTCACTTAATCGTTGTGCCATTGTGCGTATTTTTATGCTTATTTTTTTATTATTTATTTTATTTTATTTATTAAAAGAAAAATAATAATACAATTATTATCTTACAGAGTAAGAAGCACTAGCTGCCAGGGCTTACGGCTTACTGCTCTAATAAAACTATATTGTCTTAGAATATTAATATATTAGCCAGTAAAAGGTAAATATGAGATCAATATTACTGTCAGTACAATTATTAAAATAATTGATGTTAGTAAAGGAAGTTAATTGGTTGTAAGATAACTTAGAATTAGAGAATTAGATTAACTTTCTAAGGCCAGTTTTGGACAAAAATTCGGCTACTTTGTGGATGTTTTCCTCAGCAAAAACCTTGAGCGTATTTGAAACGGGTTGGTCATCAAATAGTGCGTTTCTAGTTACACTGAACTTAGTGCATTCATCGAGAAGATGTTTAACTGTAAGCGATGGATAAGTGCAGAATTCGCAGCGTGGCCTATTTGAACCGTTTAGCAGGTACGAGTGCGTGGCCATAGTATGCCCAATCCGAAGTCGAGTAAAAGCAATAATGTCGTTTGTTCGGCAAGTGGACGGAATATGCGGCTGCATGCCAGTTGTATTGGAGTTCGAGTAATGGTTTTGCACACTGTTCCAAGAATTTGTTTTCTGTTCCTTAAGGAAGTTATTGACGAGTAGGAAGATATCCTTCCTCACCATATAATTGAAAGTAAATAATGGCTCCATTGCAACTGATTTTGCTTTCAGATCCGCTAATTCATTGCCAATAATTCCAGCGTGACCAGGAATCCACATAATTTTGATTTCTTTGCTTTTTTGTATAAGTTTGGTGCGTATTTCAGAAATTAGGGGTGCCTTGTTAGTAATGTTCATAATACTAGCAATAGTTGACATACTGTCTGTGCAGATTATCGTCTTCTCATTAGATTCTGAGGCTGCTAGTATTCTTGGGTTAAAATTTATTTCAAAATTCTCTATTATGTTTTCAAAATTAGTTTTTATTAAATGATATATTTTTCAAAAAAATATTTTTTGATTTATGTTGTGACTTAAAATAGTCAAACTGTTGAAATAATAGTTAACATTTCTATTTATTCATATTCTTAGTGAAGAAATCCAATTATTAATCAAAATTTATTATTTTTTTATTCGCTGTTTTTTGAATATTTATTTAATAAATAAGAATATATTTTTTTAATACAATTTTATAATTTCTCTACTTTTTCGTTTACTTTCAAATACAATATAGCAATCGAAATTCAATATTTGATAGACAAAATTTTTCTTTTGGAAATATAATCCATTTTTAATATGTTAGATCCGTTACATACAATTTTATCTTTCTATTAAACATTATACTTAGCATTCAGCAAAATAGATCCTTGTTGATATTTGATATGAAAAAAAATATAGTGTAATAAATTTTTATTAAAAAAAAACCATAAATCAGAAGAAAAAGCTCACAAATATAAAAAAAAAATTCAAAAAAAAAAAACATTTCAAAAATTAGAAGTTAGAAGAAAAAACTTAAAAATATAAAAATTTTAACTTTTTTGTATTGATTCGAAATAATTAAAAATTTAATAAATATTAATAAAAAACATTATATATAGTTTTTAGTTTGGAATTAATAAAAAAAAATTAAATTTAAAATATTTAGTTCCTCTTTACGACCATCCATATTAATTTTTATGAGCTTAATGCTTTTAAGAAATTATTTGAAATAAAAAATTTGGTTTTCGTTTTCCATATTATGAAAAAAAAAAACAAAAAAAAAATATTTAATTTTAAATTTTGAGGTATGGCTCGAAAATATAAAATTTAAAAAAAAAAATTTTTTATTAATGGAACTAAAATAATAAATTTGAAAGAAAAAAACCTAAACAGGACATATTTAATTTCTTTGAGTACATCAGTAATAGTATTTTTATTTTATTTCAAAATTTATTTCCAAGGTCTTTTGACTTTTTAATTAACTTTCTTTTCTTAATAATTCATACTCATGTACGATATGCCTATTAATCAACTATTATTAGTTATGTACAAGTATAAGTATTTTTACTGCTCTAAATGTCATAATTTTGGATTATTATATCTAATTCAATTCATGTTGTATATTATCAGTAATTTAATATATTTTTAGAAAAATAAATCTCAATTTTATACATTTTATATTTTTTTAAATTTAAAACATAAAAAAAAATATTTTTTATATTATTTTTAATTTTTTTTGTAAATCAAATTACTAAAAAAATTAAAAAATTTGAAAAATTATATTTTTTATTATTTATACATTTCTTAATTTAAAATATTTGTAGAAAAAATATCATTTTCATATTATTTATAAATTTTTTAATTAAAAAAAATTAATTTAATTTAAAGAAAAAATTTCATTTTTTTATTATATATAATTTTTTTGATTTAAAAAATTTTGAGAAAAAAATTGTTTAATTAAAGCAAAATTAATATAATTTGAAGAAAAAATTTCATTTTCATGTTATTTATAATTTTTTTAATTTAAAAAAATTTTGAGAAAAAAATATTTTTTACAATATTTTTAATTTTTCTTTTGTAAATTAAATTAGAGAAAAAATAAAAATATTATATTTTATATTATTTATACATTTCTTAATTTAAAATATTTATGGAAAAAATTTAATTTTCATATTACTTATAAATTTTTTAATTAAAACAAAACTTATTTAATTTCAAGAAAACATTTCATTTTCACATTACTTATAATTTTTTTAATTTAAAAAATTTTGAAAAAAAAATTTAATAAAAAAAATTAATTTAAATTAAAGAAAAAATTTAATTTTCATATTATTTATAATTTTTTTAATTTAAAAATTTTGAGAAAAATTTTTATTCTAATATATTTTTGGAAAAAAATCATAATTTATTTAATTTTTTAGAAAAAATTTTATTTTTATATACTATTTATAAATTTAAAATGGTTTTGGGGAAAAAATTCATTTTTATATTATTTATAAATTCAAAAAAAAAATAAATCTTCGTTTTAAATTTTTTTTTCATAATTAAATTTTATTTAATTATTATTTTTTTTATTTAAAGAAAAAATTTCATTTTCATATTATTTATAATTTTTTTAATTTAAAAGATCATAAGAAAAAGCTTTTTAATTAAAAAAAAATTAATTTAGTTTAAAGAAAAAATTTCATTTTCATATTATATATAATTTTTTTAATTTAAAAAATGTTGAGAAAAATTTTTATTTTAATTTAATTTGGGAAAAAATTCATAACTTCTTTAATTAAAAAAAAAAAAAATTATTTTGCATACTATTTATAAATTTAAAATGGTTTTGGGGAAAAAATTCATAGTTATATTATTTATAAATTAAAAAAAAAAATAAATCTTCATTTTAAACTTTGTTTTCATATTTAAATTTTATTAATTTTATATAGAAATTAATTTGCCAGTACTTTCTGTCTTTGAAATATAATTTATTTTTTTCGCTTACTCTTTGTCACATTAACATATACTTTTGATATTTATATATAATATTCAAATACGGAGACTAAATTAAAAACTAAATTTCATAATTATAAATTTTTTTCTATTTTTTTTTTCAATTTTTAAGATATTAGTGTTTTTATAAATTAAAAAAAAATAATAATTTTTTCGTATTGGATTTTATTATCATCACTTTTCTATATTTCATAGTTTTGGATTTTCATTTTTATTTTTTTATTTTAGAAATATAAATATTTTAATTAAATTAAAAAAATTAGTTTTCATTTTTATTTTTTTTTTTAATTTTTTTTAATATTTATAATTTTATTGATTTGTTTGATTAAAACTGAAATAAGTTACAAAGGCTTCTTGTCATAGTTTTTATATTTTAAATTTTTCTTAATTAATTTCTCATATATTTAATTTATTTTAATTTTTTTTAATATATAAATTTTATTAAGCATTTCTTTGAGTGAAACTAAACTAAGTTACAAGGACTTCTTGCCATAATTTTTATATTTTAAATTTTTCTTAATTTATTTTCTCATATATGTCCAAATAAATTTTTATCAATCTTTTAGTATTATTAGCATTACTTTTTTATTATTCATAATTTCGAATTTTTGTTTCTGTAATTTTCAAATTTTTTAATAAATAATGCTTTAAATTTCATTAATTTTAGTTTCTGTATTTTTTTTTATTTTTCGGAATGTTAATTTTGTTCGGAAAAATTTAATTAAATTACATTATTTTCACGGAATTTCAGATTTTAATATTTTTAAATTGCGAAATAAATTTTGAATGAATTTTAGAAAAAATATTCGAAAAAAATGTATTCGATTTTTAATTTATTTTATTTTATTACAATTTATATTTCCAATTTATTACAATTTATATTTCCATATTACTATATAAAGCTTTAATTTTATGTTAATAAGAATATTTATAAAATTTCTCTTCCACTATTTATTTCATTTTTTATTTAAATTGTTGAAAAATAAAAAACATATGGCAACGCTTATGTATTGCTTGCACATAGAATTAAGCGCTTACACATGGTTTTTCAGTCCAACATAGGTTATGGGCCCAGAGCCACGTGGATTTTAGACAAAAAGAATTCGCAAAGACACGTGCAGTTAAAGAATTGCTAAGAGACAAATGAGAGATCGGGGAACTAATCTAATATTTGATTTAAAACGACATATATAATTGCGATATAACTATAGTTAGTGAAAGTGAAAGACTTATTTTGTAAAGACAAAATTCAACATCAAGTAAAAATGAGTTCAGCGGCTCTGATGCAAATAGATAAGCTGGATGGCCATAACTACGACAGTTGGTGTACCCAAATGAAGAGCATCCTTATACACACGGAATTGTGGAAAATCGTCAGCGGAAAGTTCGTGCGAAATATAGCTGTTGCAGATAAGTGGGATGAGCTTGACGAGAAGGCTCTAGCTACCATTACACTTGGCGTAAAGACGTCGCAGCTTATGCATATAAGGAAATGCAAATCGTCGTTGGAGGCATGGAAAGCACTGGAGACTTTGTACAAAGCTACTGGTCCCGTACGTAAGGTGTCATTATATAGAAAGCTGATCAACATGAAAATGGAGGAAAATGATGATATTTTAAAGTACCTGAATGATTTTAGCAACGTAGCAGACAAGCTCGCTGAGATGGATATAGCATTACCTGATGAGGTGTTGGTAATTATGTTATTGTCAAATTTGCCTAAAAGTTTTGATAATTTCGTAGTAGCTATGGAAACTAAAGACAATTTACCATCATTCAGTTTTGTGAACTCTAAAATCATAGAAGAAGGTGAACGTAAGCGAGGCGAATCAGGCGAGCCAAGCGGTATCCATGTATATGCACAGGTGAATGCAAGCAGAAACAACAACAACAGCAAAGGCAACAGAGAGTTGAAATGTTATGCATGTGGGCGACCAGGGCATTTTGCATCAAAGTGCAAAGCAAAGAAGAAACACGGTGATAGAGAACAGAAATCATATACCATGTTAGCAGCAACAAATATATCGTTCTTCAATTCCTCTGAGTGGTGCGTGGACAGTGGAGCTACAGCGCACATGTGCAGCGATCGTAAGATGTTTACGAAATTCCAGGAGCGCAGAGAGAGAGTTACACTCGCTGGAAGTAATTATATGTATGCTGAAGGAATAGGCGAAGTGTTGTTAACGACAAATGAAGGTGATGTATTACTGACCGATGCTTTATATGTACCTGAGCTAGGTGGAAATTTTATATCAGTTAGCAAAATCATACAGCGAGGTTTTGTTGTAAAGTTTGCGCATGAACATGCTATCGTATGCGATAATATCGGAAGAATTATATTAAAAGCGAAACAAAGTGGTGGTTTATTTGTTACTAGTAAAGCGAACAATAAATGCTTTTATATAAATGGAGATAATTGTGAGAAGTGGCATGCAAGATACGGTCACTTGAATTATGGAAGTTTACAAGAACTTGCTTCCAAAAAAATGGTTCATGGTTTGGAAGATGTTAGATTTCCAAAATTTATGAATTGCACAACATGTATGAAGTGTAAAATCTACACACAGCCGTTCCCACAGAAAGTTAGTGAGCGGGCAAAAGGTTTACTTGATGTGATTCACACAGACGTTTGTGGTCCATTTAGAACAACTTCACTAGGCGGTGCGAAATACTATATAAGTTTTATTGATGATAAATCTCGCCGTGTATTTATATACTTTATTAAAAGCAAAGACGAAGCTTTCGATAAATTTGTAACATTTAAGAACCTAGTTGAAAGACAGACAGAAAGAAAAATTAAATGCATGAGAAGTGACAACGGGCTTGAGTTTGTCAATAAGAGGTTTGATAATTTGTTTAAAGAGTGTGGTATAAAGAGACAACTCACTGTTCCGTACTCCCCGCAACAAAACGGAGTAGCGGAGCGCATGAATAGAACGATCGTGGAGATGGCGAGAACAATGATGGCATATGCGAATATTTCTGAAATGCTGTGGGCAGAGGCGATTGCTACAGCTGTGTATATAAGAAATAGATCGCCAACAAAAGCGTTAACTGGTATGACTCCCTATGAAGTGTGGACAGGCCGTAAGCCGTCGATTAAACACTTACGCGTATTCGGATCGACAGCGGTGTGTTTAGATAAAACTCAGAGCAATAAATTACAAGCAAAAGGTAAAGAGCTTAAGATGGTTGGTTACTCACTTACCTCAAAGGCATATCGACTTTACGACCCGGATTGCCGAAGGGTTATTGAGGCACGAGATGTTATGTTTTCTGAGATAGTTAAAGGCGAAGAGAATTCTGTTAGAGATTTAGTAAACTATACTCAAAAAAGTTTCATATTTGACCAGTCTTTAGATGAACGTGATGCTAAAGAAGACGTTGTAAGCAATCAAAAACGTAATCGTGAAGACGATGATACTGACGATGATTATGTTGGTAATGAAGCCGAGTTTGAGGAGGAGGAGCAGGTGCGTATCGGTCGTGGCAGACCAAGGTTTGTACGAACTGGTATGCGAGGTAGGCCGAAGAAAGCTCGACATTTATTAAACGTAATTGAAAGCTCAACAAATATTGACATTCCTCAAACGGTTGCAGAAGCATTAAATTGTAGATACGCTAAAGAGTGGGAAAATGCAATCAGAGAAGAGCATGCAGCTTTAATTAAAAATAAAACCTGGAGCCTTGAGAATTTGCCAGAAGGGCAACACGCGATCGGATGTAGATGGGTGTTTAGTGTAAAACGCCAAGTTGATGGGGCTATAGAACGGTTTAAATGCAGATTAGTTGCTAAAGGTTGTAATCAGCAATTAGGCGTAAATTATAAAGAAACATTTTCACCTGTAATTCGCTACTCGTCGATTCGTATGGTTTTAGCGTTAGCAGTTGAATGGAAACTATATGTGCACCAAATGGATGTGTGTACTGCTTACCTTAATAGCGATCTACACGACATAGTGTACATGAAACAGCCGGAAGGGTTCATCGACGAGCGACACCCAAATAAAGTATTACGGTTAAATAAAGCGATTTACGGATTGAAGCAGTCAGGCAAAGAGTGGAACGAAAAGTTAGACAATGTGCTGAAATCGATTGGCTATGTTCCATGCGTAAATGAACCATGTTTGTATAAGAGAAATCTAGAAGGTAATATTTCTCTTATTGCTGTATACGTCGATGATATGATTATTGCATGTAAAACGAAAAAAGAGATAGAGAAAGTTAAAGCTCAGATATCGAATATTTTTGACTGCGTTGACAAAGGACAGCTACGGTATTTTTGGGCATTAAAGTTGAACGTAATGGAGAACTTGGTGCGATACATATTAGCCAATCTCAGTACATAAAAGATATTTTGCAGAGGCATAGTATGACACAATGTAGAACAGCCGCAACACCATTGGATGCAGGCTTTACAATAGGTTGTAAAAATACCACATGCAAAAGAGTCGAAATCAGCGAATATCAGTCTTTAATTGGTGAATTAATGTATTTGTCTGTTTGTACTCGTCCAGATATAATGCATTCGGTGTGTAAGTTGGCGCAGCGCAATGCAGACCCTCATACGGAACATGTAGCTGGTGTAAAACATATTTTAAGATATTTGGCATCCACAGCTGATTTGAAGTTACGTTATAGCGCTTGTGGAAAACCCGTGCAAGGGTTCGTGGATGCAGATTGGGGTAATGATATGATGGATCGAAAATCCTTTTCAGGATATGCGTTCGTTCTCAGTGGCAGTGCAATCACATGGCAGTCGAAAAAACAACAAACTGTGGCCTTGAGCAGCACTGAGGCCGAATATGTTGCTCTTGCGGAGGGAGTTAAAGAAGCGTTGTTCCTACGTAATCTATTAAACGAGATTGGGTGTGAGCAGCAAGAACCAACAATTATCTATGGTGATAACTTAAGTGCGCAGCATTTGTCTAAAAATCAAATGTTTCATGGTAGAAGTAAGCATATCGATATCAAGCACCACTTTATTAGGGATGTAATAAAAGATGGCAAAATTGAAATCAGATATATTCCAACTAATGAAATGGTTGCTGATATTTTGACAAAAAATTTAAGTAAAGAAAAACATACGAAGTTCACAGAGTGTTTAGGCTTAGAATAAAAGTAAGCAAAACATTTGCGTTGAGGAGGAGTGTTGAAAAATAAAAAACATATGGCAACGCTTATGTATTGCTTGCACATAGAATTAAGCGCTTACACATGGTTTTTCAGTCCAACATAAATAAATGGAAAAAAAATAAAAACAAAAACTTTATTATTTCTAGTGTATCATTATTTTTTTTTCCTGATTTTCAAATTTGAAATCAATTTAAAAAATTTTAAATTGATATTTTTTAATATAATATTTTTCTTAATTTACTATTCAAATTCGTATTTTTTTAGAATAATTTTTAATATTTTATGTTATCAAATATAATTATTTTATTTTATTTTTTATTGTTATATTGCTGTATCATAATTTATTAATTATTTTTTTTATCCTTTTCACATTTATACATATATTCATAATTTTTTTTTTTTTTAATTTTAACACTTCCTCCACACTACTGGACACTTTCATTTACCCTCACCATCACCATAATTTACTTTCATAACATTTCACCAAATATTTTCCAGCACACTCACCGCACTTGCAGCGTTTAATTGGAGCACCATTACGGCCCACATAACGCACTTTAGCTGCCACATTTCCATGATTGACACTGACACTTAGCACCGTCAACTATCACTAAGCAATTCACCACTGACACACAACACTTTAACACACACTGTCACTTCAAAAAGAATTTACTACAATTTCACAAAATTTGTTGCCGTTTAAGGTCTGACCCGTTTTCCAAAGACCTTCCGCGCTGCGCAAGGCTCGTGGATCAACTAAAGGAGAAAGTTGCCCTCAGTCGCTTCTTATATGCCGCAAGAAGTGCTGCGCTCAAGCTCCTAGTTACCTTTTTCGGTTTCGCAGACACAAAAAAAGGAATAATAATTAAAAAAGAACGCTTGAATTCTTGCGATTATAAATGACTTATCTGTTTTGCTATGCTGGGACGCACTTTATCAACTTATGCACACTGCTCTTCAAAAGTGTTGCTACTTTATTGTATTTTAATTTTATCGTTTTTTTTTCGCCACTTATTAAATTGGTCAAGAAGAATGCTTAAAATATGCTTGAGGCTATGCGCACAAGTCTGCGAAGAGCAAGTGTCGCCGTTTTTATTACTTTTCTTATTTTCTTAAATTTTTTATTTTTTTTTTTCATTTTGTGCAGCATATTTCTAGTTGTATATTTCTTGTTATTTCTATTTTTCACCACTTCTAGCCACTTTGTTTCTCAAATTTATGCAATTTTTATGTTTTTTGCTAATTTCTTTTAACCTCATTTTTCATTATGCTTCTTTGACATTTGTCTTATCTGCATGACCCAATTAGTTTTGTGTTGTCTTTTTCCCTAATCAACTTTTTTGAAGATCTGCTAAGTCTCATTAGGTGTGCATTTTTAATTATTTTTTAAGTTTTTCTAGTGTCTTTCATTTCTCTTTTATTGTTCTTTTATGCTTTGGGATAATCTTTCATTTGATTGCCGAATCAAATTTGCATATTAGATTTGCCAATTTCATTTATAAGCAAAATAATTTTTGATTAATTTCCGCATGTCACGTGACTTCATTTTCTCTCTAAATCAAATTATTTTCACAATTTAATCATATAAATCTTGAATAATCTGAGATAAAAAGAAAAAACTCTAATACATGACGCACCATCTGGCAACGTCATAATGGCGTTAAAACCCGTTAGCAATACATTCGAAAGCTGAAAAAGACCCTCGAAGGACCAACTGCGACGATCGTGTATTATAATGTTCCCGAATGTCGGTTTCACGTAACAAGAGAGCATTACAGGCCTAGATTTTAAGCTGAGAGATAAAATATCTGAGAATATTTTTATGTCGCTACAACGAGAAAAGCAGTAACGTCTTCAGGATACACATATTTCCCCAGTTGGCAGCATAACCTACAATCTGTTGAATAGTTTTTCGATAAAAAAATTTCCTTTCGCTATTCCTCTTTCCTTCAGCTATTGAATACCTATATATATATATCGTAATTCCTGCTTGCTAAAGTATCTGAAAAAAAAACTAAATATATGAAAGTCATCCCTCAGAAACAGTCATCATTGACACTGTGGTCCAATTGTGAAAGCATGTGCAGGATCACAAGACATATATCTTCATTAGTAGAAGTGTTCCACTCGTTTTATTATAGCACGTACTCTAAGCTAAAAGTTAAGTCCAGATTAGATAGATTAGATTAGATAAATAAATGAGAATTTCCCCGCGACCTAAGGTCTATTATGCCCTCTCCTAAGTCACAAGGACTCTCGTAGCCCCTGCAAAGTTCTTGTCAGGCGATGCGATCCTTACTTGGAACCATGGATCTCCAAGGGCCTTTATCCTACGCCTACAAATTGCTGTGCAGTCAATTAGCAGAAGCTCTGGAGTTTCATGCTCCATGTCGCCAAAACCGGCATTTTGCACATTAGCAATTTGACATGGCGCATGCCTTGGAGCTGTTGCCAATGCCGCTCCCTGTCACTCCTTCATCCTTGTGGAGCAGATCCTTATGGTATGGGAACCAACCGTAATAAAGAAAGATTGCTGCGAACCGAACGAGCTCATCAGCCATTTATTTCCTCCCGTCTTTACCTTTATATCCGATTTATCTGGTTGATGAGTTGCACTTGGTTATGTTCTGATAGACTTTTCAGCCGTTCTATGCACTCCTGCACCAGTAGCGATTTGATCTCTTACGCAGAGATCGCTTTGTGTGCCGTAAGTTAAGGCTAAACAGAATTCGTTATTTTTCTAATACAATTAGAGAAGGACCTGGCTTCGCATGGAATATCCAATTGGCACCACCTTGCGAAAAGAAGAAACGACTGGCGCGCTGTTGTTAACTACGCGATTATGCGTAAGCGGTGTATATGCCAATAAAAAGAAGAAGAAACTCTGGTACTCACTACTTCAATCCGGCAACTTTGGAATAGTCCTTCTGAATTAGAAGAAATAAAAATTGTTTACGAAATCATTATGAATTTTTTGCTTTATCTTCGGACTGGAATCATTGGAGCCTTGAAACCAGATAGCTAAAGCCATAGCACATAATGTGCAATTTAAAATTTTATTAAAGATACAATCAGAAAATAAAAGCCTTAAAGCTAGTATTAAAAAGCGTTCTTCTAAGAATCAATAGAGTCACAAAAAAATCCTACTTCTGACTTTTTTACATTCAAAATAGATACTTTGTTATTGTTAACTGTTTTTTGTGAAAAGCCATATGAACTCGCTTTCTATCCTTAAGGGTCAACAAAATGATTCATAAGAGTTCAAGGTGGCTTCACAAGAAACCATAGGAAAATTCTACCCTTTTAATATGATTTTCGGTGGTTTGGTCAATTCTGGAGTAGCGCATATAAATTATTGGTCACGATGTTTGCCACACTCTAATTTTTATACACTGAACAGGGTATATTACGTTTTCCACGTCAACGAAGAGGCAACTTATTTTTTGGATCTCCCAATATCGTCATACAAACGGAACGCTCAAAATTAAGTCACGGAAAACTTTTTGATTTGGCAAGATATATTCACGAAAATGACACAGATTATTGTTTAATGCTAAACAATAAGGCAATGCTAAAACATCTGAAGAAATTATCCAGATCAGACCACTATATAATTTCATACAAACTAAATCATCGGAATCAAAAAGCTCAGCATGGATTGTTGTCCAAGACAGCGATATAATCTATGAAGAAATTTTTTAGATCGGATATATAGTTGCCATACAAACTTATCGGTAAAAATACTGTCCTCGTACGAAAACTTATTTATTTTACAAGATATTTTCCCGATATTTAACATGTATATATTATATTTCTACAAAAGCTTTTGGTGTATTTCACTCTGAGAAAGCTTTCATGACAGCTTTTAGCACTTCGAAATTCATTTATTTTTCTCTCTTCTCCTCCTCTCCTCTTCTAATATTTCTGCAAAAGCTTTAAGTGTATTTCTCTCTGGAAAAGCTTTTCATGAAAGCTTTTAACCAATCAAAATTCGCTTATTTTCCATGGCATCTCTCTTTTACAAACTACTATCAAACTGTATACCTAAGTAAGATGAAAATCTTGATCTAATGCCTAGAAAAAGTCTAAGTAAAAAAAATTATAAAAGTGAGTAAAGTGTAAGAACTTCAGTATAGTATAGATTACGATTACCACACACAACATAAACAACAATAAATAACTTATTAACATGTCAGCACCAATTTGCAACCTTTGCAACATTTGAGTGCTTAAAAAGCTTAAAATATGTTCCGACTTACGCAAGAATCAACCGATGTTGAAGGTGAACTCGGTCACCGTTAAAAACGAATGAAATAATTACGCTGACAAATTATGCGATAAGATAAGCGACTTCCACAGATTTGTTGCTGCAAACATTTTTGCAATGCTATTTCTTGTTGTTGTGCATATTCTATTGACTGTGTTTGAATTTTATGACGTTTTTGTTGTTGCTATATGCTTTTCTAAAGCCGCCAATCAGCAAATTACCGACATCTCTGATGGCAGCGCCGATAAAATTTGACTGTTGCAAGTCTGTAAATGTTGTGTTTCGCAATTCCGATACGATTTGCGAGTTGTTGTTTTTTTTTTGTTGCTGATTTGGCTAAGTTAGAGCTCTCAAAGCGTTTGCTGACTTCTAGCTGCCACCAGCACGGCCGCTTTTGGTCACTTTCGCAATAGCAGCGCGATTGCGGGCGATAAGATTGCCACTAAGCTTGTAATTGTTGCTACTTACTTTGCAACACAGCCGGCAGCCAACATAAGAAGACGCACACGCGCACATAAACACACACAAATTTACGCATTTATAAAAAAAACGCCGGCTGCTGGCTTAAAATGCTGTTACATTGTGCCGGCGGCTATTTCTGCCACTGCTGCTGTCGCTGTTGTTAATGTTGTTGCTATTGTTGCTATGCTTATCTGTCGTTGCTTGCTCTTCAACATCTTCGTGCTGACCCAGTTCAAAGCAAGTGGAACGAATTGGCCAACAGCGTGTGGAAGACAAAAATAACAACAACAACAACAACAACAACAACAACAACAACATGGACAGACAGATACAACGTAAGCGGCAATAGAGCAAAAACAGCAGCGACCAACATAACAACAATAGCAACACCATCATGCAACTTGCCCATTAGTTACAACAACAAAAATAACGTTCTAATTTCACAGCAGAAAGGCACTTGTTGCAAACAAAAGTACCGTTAAATGTCTACTTTTGCCCAATTCTTGGTCATTTTATGAATTTTTTTACATTAAATTTTTTTTTTAATTACTTATAAATATGAAAAACGCTACTGAATTTAAAAAGATGTAATAAATTAAATTTTAATTTGAAAAATGTTAAAAATATTTTTTTGAATTTGAAATAATTTAAAAAATTGTTTTTGAAAAATTTCAAAACTGTTTTTGAATTTGAAAAAGTTTAAAAAAATATTTTTGGTTTTGAAAAAATCTAAGGAACTATTTTTAATTTGAAAAAAAATTTAAAAAAAATATTTTTGATTAAAATTTAAAGAATTAATTTTGGAATTTGAAAAAATTTAAAACAATATTTTGAACTTTTTTACAGTATTTTTTTGAAGAAATGCTTTAAAGTATCCAAAATATATTAAAAAATAAATTCTAGAATTTTCTAGTTTTTTTCCAAATTTACTTCCTTTAACACTTTTATTTATTTGTTTTAATGATATTCTTTCTTGCACATACATATGTAGATAAAAAATATTATTTTTAAAATTTTCAAGTTTTTTTAATTGTTTTTTAAATAAATTTTTTCAATATTTTTTGTTTCTAAAATTATTTATTTTTTAAATAAACATTTTTTCTGAATTAAAAAATTATAAAAATTTTATAGTAATTTTTATTATAATTTTAAAAATATGTTTTTTATTTTTTCAAAACTAAATAAACTCGACATTTTTAAATGTTTTTTTATTCAAATTTCTGAATTTTTGTTTTACAAATTTATTAGATTTTTTTTTAATTTTCCAAGGACGCTAATATAAAAATATTTTTTTAATTTTTAATTTGTATATAAATTTTTAACTAAAAAAAATATTTTTAATAATATTCTATTATTTTTAATTTTTTTAAATGAAATTTTTCAAATAAAAAAATTTTATGTTTTGTTTATAATTTTTATTATTATTTATTTCTATTATTTTTTATTAAAAATTAAATTTTTTTCGTTTTTTATTTTTTTTTTAACTTAAAGCAAATTTCTAAAATAAAAATTTTAATATTGTTTATTCAAAGTTTTAATATTTATTCAAAATTAAAAAAATTTTTTTGCAAATTTTTTTGTTAATTTTCTTAAACAATTTTCTTATTTAAATTAATTTGTTTTATTTTAATTTTCATAAATAATTTTATTATTTAAATTAATTTGTTTTATTTTAAATTTTTTTCTTTAACTTAAAATTCTTTATTATTATGTTTTTTTTTTCATTTGGTTTTATTTTTATTTTTTTTTTTGAATTTTTTTCCAGCATCGCTAATTATAATAACAGTAGCCGAGGGTAATTAAATGTGTGGAAAATTAGAGAGCATATCAGCAAAAATGGTGAAACGGTCAGTTTTGTGCACCGTGGCGTGGCAAACGGCTAATTTGCATACGAAAATTGTACGGCAAGTTTGGCGCTTAAGTCTTTTGTTTGACAAACGCAGTTCTTCTTCATTTTATTTGAAAGAAACGAAGAGAAATGCTGTTATTTCTGCTTTTGCGATTAGCATTAGCCTTAATCTCGCAATGTCAGCTTAGTTTTGGACCCAATGGTGTGCCCGTTCAATCTAAACCACCAACAAATGCCCGCGAAGCCACCAATAGCACCATTGCCTCGCATCATTTATAACAAAACGAGTTTTATTCGCTTTTTATTTCTTTATATTTACATATCTATTTCATCTTTCTTGCTTTGACATTCACATAATTATTTTTATGATAATTCTACTACAAATTTTTTAGATTTTTTCTTTGACTTTGGCACTTGTATAACTTTCGAATGCTTTTGTTGGGCGGCAATAAAAAAATTCAGCCACTTAAGAATATATTATATTTCAACGAGCATGAAGTTAGAGCGTATGTGAAGCTCAAATACGAGCGGCAAACCCATCCCATTGAGCATGTACATATAATATATGTGTGTTTGTGCGAAGATGCTGCGCATTGTTGCTCTGCTGACCTAAATTTGTTAGAACTTCTTCTTGTTCTCTCACAATATTACCTTTTTTGTAGCTGAGAATGCAGTCAGAGACAGCCTTTGTATGCATTGAAAGTATATAAAGCTGGAGTATTTGAAATGTATTCTAAAAGTTAACCTTAGATTTAAAGCGTGAACAGTAGATTTTTTTAGTCTGTATCAGTAATTTTTACAATATTTCAGGCCGGTCGATTGGCCACCAATATCGTATGATATCACACCATTAGACTTTTTCTTATGGGGATATGTGAAGTCTGAAGGTTATTCCGCTTTGAGTTAGTCCTTGGAGCAAATTATCGCGCATGTCATTCGCCAGTTATCAGTTGAAATGCTCGAACAAGTCATCGAAAATTGGACTCAGTTAATGGACCATCTGAGAAGTAGCCACGGCCGACATTTGAAAGAGAAAATCTTCAAAAATTGTATACCAAAAAATGTTCTTTCGAACAGTTCCCAATTTAATTTTTTTTCTGTGTTTTTTCCTTAAAATTCCCTACGTTTTTCGAATCGAAATGTGTTACTTTTTAGTATAACTATTTTTTATTTGACCTCTAAGCATTCTTAGTCCTCTCATTTTACGTTTTTCGTATAAATTTTCCTCCAAGTATTTGTTGAAAATGATTTTCTCAAGCCTATCAATTTCCAGTACTGTCATGATCACCATAATTGTTAAGTCATTTATACTTGTCTAGTTATTTGCGGTGACTAATTTGCGGTTGTAATGAAATGTTTCTATAAGAGATATTGAAATTCTAGTAAACCACAAGCTGTGTAGTTTATTGTTGCAGTGAACTCACAAATATGTATGGAAGGCATATGATTTATAAGCTGGCTACTTGCTTGCTTTGTACTGTCATTCTACTGGTTTGTGGCTTTCATAGCAAATAACTCAAAGAGATGCAGTCATTAGCAGGGTTGCATTTGGTAAGTGATGCATGCGAAGGTCAAGAAAAAGTAGTGAAGCTTCTTAAGGGTTAAAAGTATAGTAATTATTTCAGAGTTATGGATAATTAATTGCAATATGTAATATCATGATATAGGAAAAGGGTAGGCTACGGTTAGATTATTAGGTTGGTACGCATAGTTAAGATCCCTCGTTTATCTTGAGATAAGAATAGTTTAGGTTAGGATCAGGTTAAGCATTTGCTCC
This sequence comes from Bactrocera zonata, assembly GCA_037783105.1. Taxonomy (NCBI): domain Eukaryota; kingdom Metazoa; phylum Arthropoda; class Insecta; order Diptera; family Tephritidae; genus Bactrocera; species Bactrocera zonata. The sequence goes on along the minus strand of JBAWJQ010001889.1, from coordinate 470,207 downwards.
TGACGTGCATCTCACTTGCATTATTCTGAGATTCGAGAATTTAGATTACGTTTCAGTTAAGTGTTTGGTGCTGACAGAAATGTCACTCGGATTGCTTAGAACACCGTTTCGTTGTGGTAACTCCAACTGCTATATAATTAATCCCAAAACCTTTACAAATGTGCTTACGATAGTTAAAGAAAAATTAAATAAAAATTTCCCGATTTCATTAGCATAACAAATTTAATAATTTGAATTCTCAACCAGTTTAAATAATTAAAAAATTAGTAAATTAATAAACAGCAATAAAAATAACGTTTCTGTGACTTTAACTGCAAATAAAAATATTTTATTAAACTAAAAAATTAAAGTTAAAGAAAATTTAAGTAAAAATTTTTGGATTTCATTAGCATAACAAATTTAATAATTTGAGTTCTCAACCAGTTTAAATAATTTAAAAATTAGTAAATTAATTAACAGAACTAAAAATAACGTTTTACATCCTTTAACTGCAAATAAAAATATTTTATTAAATTAAAAAATTAACTTAAATAATTTCTTTCATAAATATTCAAAACTAATAATTAAATATACAATCTCACTAATTTTCAATATTTTATAAAAAAAAATTCGAAGCAAGAATAAGCCATAACTAAATCTATCATCATTAACTCACACGTAATCAATTCCAAACTGGTCATTTTTTATGCAGAAGTGGTTGCCAATTATTTACGCTTTTTTATTGTCTATTTGAAATTTCAACGTGACACTCCCAACTTTGTAAGGTGACTCTGAATTTTACAAATTTTATTGCCCTACTATTTGTGCACGATCGTTTATAAATTACCATAACTTAATAAGAATTAAACAGAAAGCCGAATTAGAATAATTTTTTTTGCTAAATATGCAAATGAGAATGTGAGAAGTAGGAATAAGAATGAGAATTACGGGCAGTTGAGAGAATAAAATAAACTAGTGATATTGCCTTATATAATTACAATGAGGTAAAAAATATTTTTTTCAACAAGAAAAAATAACTGAATCATAAACAAAATTATATAAGCGACAATATTAGTGAAGTGTGATGAGTAATTTTTAGAGTATCAGATATACATACATATATGTGTATACATATTTTTTATATTTTTGTCATTCAATAATGGTTTACTGTGACGTATAACAGTACTGCTAGTGACTGTATATATCTATTAGACTCTGTTTGAAATAATATTTATAATTTAATACACATAATATTTTTTGTATACCTCGATGTAATAATTTGCATTTTTTTTAGCAAAAATTTAGAGTGATGCCACCTGTTGAAAAATTATGGTTCAAAAATTTTAATCTTTTTTATTTTTTGTAACTTTTTTTAAATTTTTTTAAATTTGCTTTTACTTTCAGTTTAAAATACTTTTTAGATAGAGTTGCCAACTGCTTAGAATTTTTAACATTGTAAATTTGTTAAACTAAATGAATCAATAAGAAAATGGGAATTAATTGAAAGCGGCTTAAAAAAGCCTCTACCAAAAAATATTTGTAAGCAGAGTTGCCAACTATTAAAGTACAATAAAATTTATAATGATGCCACGTGTTGAAAAATTATTAACAAAGACCTTTATTATTAAAACATGTATAAGGCAAAGGCCTAATACAAAAGTATATTATTGAGAAAACTTTCTGTTTAAATTATAAAGAGAGGGTTGCCAACTGCTTACAATTTTCAACAGAGTACAATTGTTTAATTAAATGGATCAATACAAGATGAGTATCAATTGAAAGCGATTTAAAAAAGCATGTAACAAAAAAATATTTGTTAGTAGGGTTGCCAACTATTTAAACATTTCAAATGCAATAAAATTGATAAGCTAAATAATCTATTACAGTGATGATGAGAAGTATGGCTAATAAGTAAAGCAATTGACGAAATCTGTCAATTAAAAATTATTTTAATTGGAGTTGCCAGATAGTTAAAATTTGTGAGCTAATGAAACTAAAAAATTTAATGAATAAATACAATATGGGTATCAAACTAAAGCGAATTAGAAAACCTCGCATTTAGCAATACATATTTGCAAGAAGAGTTGCCAACTGTTTCAAAAATTTTATGCAATAAAACTGAAGAGAAAAAAATTATTACAAAATATAAAATATATCAAAATGAGGAGCAGAGTTTTAGAAATAAATATTTTAAATAGAGTTGCCAACTGCTTAAAACTTAAACCAAACAAACTAGAAAAATATAATTAATAATTACAATATACTATGTATGTATGTAAGTATCAAACTTAAGAAGCTTATGAAGATTTGGATCTAAAATTTTCAACAGTCAAAGTAAAGCGACTTATGATATCTGTAAATTTCATATATTTTTGAGTAGAGTTGCCACGATTTTAAAGTATTGACCTAATATAAATGATAAAAGCTTATACACTAACTACAATGTGGGTACCAAACTAAAGCGGCATTTTTTGTTTACAACTTTTTTTTTAAATAATGTTGCCACATGTTTAAAAAATGCTAATTAATAAAAATTGAAAAATACCAAACTATATTATTTATTACAAAATTTCAATATGGGTATGAAACTGAAAGGATTTAAGAGACCTTACGATTTAAGATATTATTTTTTTAAGAGTTGCCAACTATTTAAATTGTTACTGTCTCAAAATTGTTTAAATAAACAAACATTCCAATATGAGCATCAAATTGAAAGCATTTAAGAAAACTTACGGTTTAAGATATTATTTTTTGGGAGAGTTGCCACCTATTTACAATTGTTACTGTTTTAAAATTGACAAAATAAACAAAAAATTCAATATGGGTACCAAACTAAAAGGATTAAAGACAGCTTGCAATTTAAGCTATTATTTTTAGGAGAGTTGCCAACTATTGAAAAAAAAATTAACATAAATTGTAAGAATGGTAATGATGAGCACTACAGCAATATGGATGTCTAACTGAAGTGTTTTAAAAAAGTTTACAGTTTAAGTTACCTTTTAGAGTGAGTTGCCAACTGTTTCAAAATTGTATTGTTATAAAATTTATATCTCTGATTTTTTGTAATATTGATATCAAATGAAGGCGGTGCATGTAAGCTTGTGCTAAAAAATGTTTCTAGATATGGTTGCCAGCAGTTTTATTCTTTATTAAATTAAAATGTTATTAAATATGGAATATACAACACGAACAAGAAAACAAACAGGGCATACAAAATTTTTCACAGCGGTTTTTTAAAAAGGGTTGCCAAATGTTTAAAAATAGTAAGTGAATTTTTTTTTTAAATAAGTGTTTTTTAAAATAGTTACCAATTTTTACAAAAAATGTTATTCAAAATTTTTTTTAAAATATTTTTTTTTTTCAAAATTTTTCAAACCAAATTTTTAAATACTTTTTTTATATTATTATTAAATAAAAATTAGAAAGGAAATCTGTAAAATTTTTAATAAAACTTATATAATTTATTTTTTAATTTTATTATATAAAATATGGTAATAAAAGCTATTTTTGATGTCTAATAAATTTTATTATAAAGTATAATACCAAAAAATTGTATAAAACTATATTTAAGACTTTTTCACGAAAAAAAATAAATAAATAAATAAAAATACTAAATATTTGTATAAAGATTTATTTCAGATTTTAGTTAATGATAAAAATTAACAAATAAATAAAAGTAAATACTAAAAAATAAATTTCACAAAAATTTATATTAGTTTTAAGTTTATGAAAAAATCAGTGAAATAATAAATAAAGTAGTACTAATAAAAAAATATACAAAATTTCATTTCATAAAAATCTCATCTCAATATTTATTCAAATCTGGTTATATTTTATAAAATTAATTTTAAATTTTTTTTTTCATTTTAGTTAATGAAAACTTTGAATTTTTCTTTTATTTTTTTTTTAATAAAAATAGTATTTTTATAAAAACATTTTTTTTTTTAATTTCTTTTCAAAAATTTATACAAATGAATACTAATTTTCGATTTTAGTTAAAAAAAGTCACGAAGTCTTTTCCATTTCCTTTTCAAAAATTAATTAATTAATACGAAAGGGAAACCATATTTTACCAACTGCATATATGCAAATATATTTCCATACTAAATACAAACAGTACCAGCAGATATAGTTACAACAACATAAAAAAATCCGTATAAGTGAATTCACTTTTATTTTCCTTCGACAATTTTTTGCACCTACTCATATTACAATGCGATTGTCAAGCATACACACACACACATAGCACCATGGCACATTACAAACAGCATTACATGAGACTATGACTTCGACATACAACGGTAAAATGGTATGCTTGTAACAGTATCACCGCACAGCGGACACTTGCTAGCGGCCAACGGGCAACACACGCCTTGAATGAACGAGCTGCAGCGACAAAAAGCGCTTACGGCATCACTGAACACCGAAAAGGAAGAAGGTGGAACGTGTGTAAGGCACTAACTGCCGCCTGTAATATAATCAACACGCCGAGTTGTAAGCGGGCGACTCAATGTGAACGGCAAACGGCCAACAGCCAACAGCTGAGCGCTAGCGGTCAGTCAGTCAACCGACTGTCCCTCAACAGTGCAGCTACCAGTGCTACACAAGAATATATATGTATGTATATAGACGTACATTATTATATATGTAGTTGGTTAGGCAGTGCGACGCACTCATTAGTCGGCGTCTTGGCGCACCAGCTTGTACGTCCCGGTCCATTTATGGCGACTCACATTACCAATGTCGCAAGAACGTGTTCGGGCGTTAAGCGGCTACCATATATTGTATATATAATATATGGGTGTATGTATATAAGATGTATGAAGTTGTGCGGAGAGCTTAGTTATAGCTGAGTTATGGCAGCGTGTCTTGGCTACATAATGAACTCTACTCAGGTGTTTGTTGGCAATTAATAAACAAAATAGCTGAGGCACAACAACAGCAATGGCAGCATAATATAATTAAGCAACAATAATAAAAACAACACACAATGGTGTTGTAATGAAAGCAGAGTATCAAAAACTTGGCAAAAAATGGTACCAAAGTAAAAGTGGTGGCATGCCTAATAAGCATGAGGTGGCTGGTGAAAAAGCCGCGCGCACACAAAAGGAAGAAAAAAATAAAAAAAAGCTCAAATAACGTGTTAAGAAAAGTCATGCTTTAATTGTTTATTTTTTTTCTATTTTATTTTAATTTTTTTTCATAAAAAAATGCTTTTTCAATATTCCTTTATATCACGTACCCCTATTGTCCATATTTCATATTTTTAGACACACACAATCACAACCAGCCTTTTTATATATGTCATATATTACTTATATATTAAACCTGACCATTCACAACTTGCCATTTCATTAATTAAGTGTCGCAGTCGAGTCAATGTGCCACGCATGCGCACAACGGTAGGCGGCACAAATAGTTCGGCCGCCAGCTGCGCGCTGACACACCTTTCGTGCATATGACGCATGGCGCGTGCTTTCGTTCCTTATTAGATGTTGGCGATACGTAAAAAATGTCGATTTGCCTTTGGAAATAATGAGACAGGTAATTAGCGAAGGCACACGAAAATCTGATACGAGACATAAAAAACTATATAATTACATATACATCGATATTATAGTACAATAAAGCAGCAGAGTTTGGTGTAAAAATTAGTCACTTTGTAAATTGGAGCTTTCTATGAGTCAATTCTAAATAGTCTGTTAAAACTTTCGAAATAAGTTTAAAGCTACTATTGGCAGTAAGGCGAAGTGAAGTGATTCCACACTGAACCTGCTACTGAGGGGCAGCACTATCCAGTGCTACACTGACGGCTCGAAAACACATGAACGCACCAAACTATCCATACAAATGGCATAGTTCCCGAGCGTCTTTCGAGCCGAATCCTATGCTATAAACCCATGAAGTAATACTTAGTCCAGTGAACCCGTTGGCGAGACATGAGATAAAAGCTTTCGATGCTTCCTCCTACTATAAGAAAAAGTCAGTGTGTAGAAATTAGTCTCCAACTGAACTATCGCAACCAGCGTATCCTATACTCTGTGATAGTCAAGAGGCCCAAAGCGATCTGAACCTATGAGATCAAATCGCTATTAGTGGAGAAGTGTATAGGAATGCTGAACCGCCTATCACTTTGCAATCGTATACCCCTGATCTGGGTGGCGAACTAGCTCAAAAAAAATATAAATAAATCAAACTATACTTCCCAAGGTAGGATTTCAATAATGATTTCCAGGTGAGAATATCCTTTAGACGGCATAACAAGTGTATGGAAAAGAGGCTTATTAAGAAGAGGTGAAAAATTCCTCAATCTATACCGACAGTTTCAAAAAGCTCTGCGCAGTAGCGACGGTGGAATACTCCGCAGATCTTGATATATCTCTCCATCCGTCTGCCATATCCATTTAATATCTTACAAGCAGAAGTATTGGGCATAACGAAAGCCAACTCAATAATAACGGATACAGAAAGCTACCATATATACATACTTATAGACTTACAGCCACCATAAAAGATCGCCGAAATGACTCTTAGAAATCATATCATCCACATTGAAAAACTGGGTATACTGCCTAGAGAGTTATACTGAGCTCAAAAGCAATCTTTAGACTAATTACTATTGGATATAGTAGGGATGGCTCGCTAATTTTTGAAGAAAAAAACTTTAGTTGGATGAAACTTATTAGAAAAAGAAGATAAAATAACAAAAATGCAAGGACGATCTTAAGTCGGAAAGAGTAAAGTATTGGGTTGAAGGACTAAAAACGTCTTATCCCGATTTTCGTTAAAATTGCAATCGCTACTTGCTGTTTACTATGTCAGGTTACGAAATCTGCTTTACAACTACTTGACAATCGTTTATAACAAACAAACTAATTTTATGAAAATAATAGTTCCTCACGAGAGTGATCTGTAAACGCTTCTGATATTTTCTGTTAATTTATATGTATACAAATCTTTCAGAAATCGAAACACAATTTCCTCAACAATTTAGACCAACCCACCCAAACTGACCACTTTATAGCACAAAAAGACTATAATTCCCAATTAAATTACCTCATTAAAATAAAATGTTCTGAATTCTATCACGCTAAATACCTTTGCTATAGTGCCACTTGTTGTTATTACTATCTATTTTATTTTTTTTTGTTGTTGTTAAAATGATTTGCATTATTGTCTATTAATTATCTCCCCTATCTTTCAACTGTTTATTTTTATTTGGCTTCTCGTGAGTGGGCGATTACGCTTTATGACTGCAAAGCATTACTCATTGAAAGCATTTATTTAATTAAATATGCAAAAACGTGCCCCGAAGTAAATACCATTTTTGAATTGTATGGTAATTTAATAATGGTTATGCCACGAAAAATGCTTTAGAACACAAAAAAGAGTGATATAATAATTGCTGAACCAGAGCAATATGAGAGGCAAATATTTTTTTGTTATTAGAAAGAAAAAAATAGAAATTAGAAAAAAGTAATAATAAATTAAAATAAAAAATACTTAATATAAATAAAAAAAAAATTAAAATAATAAAATAAATAAAAAAACAAAAAAAAATAAGTAAATAAGTAAAGAAAAAAATAAATAAAAAAATAAGTAAATAAAAAAATAAAATAAATAAACAATCAAAATAAATTAAAAAAAATAAATAGGGGAAAAATTAAATAAATAATAAAAATAACCCCACAACTAGAAGTAATGGAAGTGGTTTAGTTCTTGCTTCAAGCAGAAATGTGCTTTTTGAACACAGCCGTTCTCTTCAGAAGATCACTTACATATAGTACATTAGATTATATGATTTATAGAGCTACTTGACAATTGATAATTATTTTTTTATAAATTTTTTAAATACCCAACAATACCAATACTGATAGTGAGTAATTCAAAGATAGTAAATTGATTACTACATTTCACAAAGTTACTATATTGGCCACTTTCAAAATTAACTGAAAAGTAATCATAAATATGCTAATACTTGTAAAGAGTTAGCTTTTAAGCTTGTCGCACTGCAAACGTAATTGATTAGTAATCATAAATTTGTGATTACTTGTATGAGGCTACTTTTTAAGCGAGTCACTTTGCAAAAGTAATTAAAAAGTAATCAGAAATTTGTGAATACTTGTATAGGGTTACTTTTTAAGCGAGTCAGTCTGCAAAAGTAATTGATTAGTAATCATAAATTTGTGATTACTTGTATAGGGTTACTTTTTAAGCTGGTCACTCTGCAAAAGTAATTGATTAGTAATCTTAAATTTGTGATTACTTGTGTAGAGTTACTTTTTAAGCGAGTCACTCCGCAAAAGTAATTGAAAAGTAATCACTAATGAATGATTACTTGTATAGGGTTACTTTTTAAGTGAGCCACACTGAAAAAGTAATTAAAAAGTAATCATTAATGAATGATTACTTGTATAGGGTTACTTTTTAAGTGAGTCACTCTGCAAAAGTAATTGAAAAGTAATCATTAATGAATGATTACTTCTATAGGGTTACTTTTTAAACTGGTTACTCCGCAAAAGTAATTAAAAAGTAATCAGAAATATGTGATTACCTGTATATGGTTACTTTTTAAGCTGGTCACTCTGCAAAAGTAATTGAAAAGTAATCGTATGTATGTGATTACTTGTATAGGGTTGATTAAGCGAGTTACCTTAAACTATTAATTGAATAATAATCATGAAATTAATCATAAATATGTGATTACTTATGGAGGGTTGATTTTAAAGCGACACATTTTGCATTAGCAATTGAAAAGTAATCACAAATATATAATTACTTTTATAAGTCATCGAATAGTAGTCGACATAACGGCTTGCCAATAACGTCTATCATTACTTTATGCACCTATAATACCTTATATTAACCATAATTACTAAAATCATTAAGTTTTCAATTTCTAAATATCACGTTTAATTACAAAAAATTACCAAAGAAATAATTATTCAAATTTTATGATTTCCAAGCGCTTAACTGTGCAATATTTCATCACTGCAAGTGGTTTATGTGCTAATAAATGTACTATTAAAAATTATTTACACTCCGTAACGAAAGTGATAAACCCGTTCTTTGGAAACATATTTCAAAACTTTGAAAATTTAATATTCACAAGCAGCAAATTGAAAATGAGTGCGCAAAGCGTGAAGAGTGAGTCAATTGCACAAAGATAAGTTGAATTTTTAAATACAAACTTTTACCAACTGAGCGCCCACTTTTCGTTTCAATTGTAATTTGTTTCTAAATTTATAGTAATTATTTTTCATATAATTACTTGAACCGTTCGGAGCACTTATTGAACTTGCTTGCTTTTTGCTCTTAGCTTCTTGGCCTCTTAGCTTCAAAGGCTTAATTGTTATAATTGCTCGCTTTGTATGGCCTTGAAATACCATGCTCGGTCGTTTAGCTGCACCTCTACTACAGTTATTTCATAGAAATAAATAAATTTATTGATTTAAATCAAATACAACAACATTAGTATATACATATATGTACGTATATTTCATATAACTAGAACTCAAGTCTTGACGTATCTTACATATATTTGATTTAATGTTTAGTGGTTTGGCCAGTTCGTGACATTTCGTCTTATACCGTTAGCAAATTGCAAAAATAATTTATAGAAGTGACAGATAATTATTCTATTAACTTTTAAATCAATTTTTATTATTATTATTATAGCTGGGCCATTCCATCAATTGGCGACATGGTTTTGTACCCGTGGTTCTCCGATTTTGACCAAACTTTATAATATCATAATATAGACCAATAGAAGAATATCTGTTAACTTTTTAGTGGTCAAAGTTGCTCCATTGTTTTTTGGCGCTCACTTCAAATTGAGATCAAACAAAAAAATGGCTTTTTCTTTTATTTTTTAACGACCTCAAAATTGAGTGAAAAAAATTTTTAAGTTATCCAATTTTATGTAAAAAAATCTCAGCTTTCTGATAAAAATATTTTCAAAATCCAAAAAAATTTTCAAAATCCAAAAAAAAAATTTTTTTTCCAAAAACCCGATTTTTTGTGCTTTTCCACCAACTTTTTTTCAAAATTGACTTTTCCATTCGATTCCTCGTTAAATTTTACATAAAAATCAGTGTTCAAAAATATGGGACTCTGATCCCATGAACAGCAAAAAAAATGCAAAGTTGTCGCTCGAAATCCAAAAAAAACATTATTTTCCCAAAAATCCGGTTTTTTGTGCTTTTCCCCCAACTATTTTTCAAAATTGACTTTTCCATTCGATTCCTCGTTAAATTTTACATAAAAATCAGTGTTCACAAATATGGGACTATGATCCCATGAACAGCAAAAAAAATTCAAAGTTGTCGTATAAGTTGATATGATCGTGATCTGTCAACTAGTTTATTTACAGCAGCCGCTTAAGTCGGTACACCTCGGTGTGCGTTGCAATTTTTACAGTGGATAAAAATATCGAGCAAGAATTTTCCTCAAATTTTGTATTTAGAATCAAATTTCCTGTATAAAATCGTTGCGAATGCTGGAAAAGGCTTACGGTGATTCAGTTTTATAAAAAACACAAGCATACAAGTGATACAAAGCCGGTCGAGGGATTGTTGACGACATGCCTCGTTCTGGACGACCCTCGATCTCTACAACTGATGAAAATATTAAAAAAGTAAAACATGTGGTGCCTGAAAATTGTCAGGCTAATGTTAGAGAGATGACAAGAGAGCTCGACATTTCTCGGAAGTTCCTTGAATGATTTCGGTGGATATTTTGGGTATGAAACGCGTTCTTGCTCGACTCGTCCCGATAAAGTTGAATTTTTTTCTAAAAGAGTACCGTAAACAAGGCTATTTGGAAATGCTTGATCGTTCGAATTCTGATTCCACATTCATGGAGAGCATTATAACTGCTGATCAGACGTAGGTTTCTGAGTCAAGTCAACAATCATCGGAGTGGAGCGGAAAAAATGAGCCAAAAACAAAACAAACCCAGCCAAAGTTGCTGAAAAATCATCATGCATTTGTTCCGGAGGAACAGTCGGTCGACAAGGAGTTCTCTTTGGCCTTATTGAGGCGTTTGCGTGAGAACGTCCGTCGAATACGGCCATAATTGTATAAGAACAATTGATAGATTTTTCATGATGATAATGCACCATCGCATCGTGCCACGATTATAACCGAATTTAAAGCCAGAAACGCAATGAAGACCGTCGATCAACCACCATACTCACTAGCTTTGGCTCCGTGTGATTTTTTTTTTTTTTTGTTCCCCGAACTGAAATTGTTGCTCCGTGGAACCCGTTTTCAGTCGATCGAAGAGAGAAAACAAATTGCTGAAGGAGCTGAAGGCAATCCCAAAATGTGCTTAAGAAAGTGTTTCGAAGACGGGAAAAGAAAAGCACCTGTTAAGGCTACTTAAGCTTGGGTGCAGCCGCTTAACATTTTTACTTATTTTTCCCACAATTTTTTTCAGTGCAATTCATACATTTTTTACTAAACGCAGTTCACATGTTGTAACTCCCACTTACGGCCACATATCAAACGGTTCAATTAATTTGCTATGGAAATTTATGCAATGGCACACAATTTTTCCGGATTGTGTTTTTTACTACAAATGATAGTACATATATTTAGAGATATATATGTTCACATGTGTGTATGCAGTTTTTTTGAAAATTCACTCGCATTGTTGCAGTTCGTTTTCTAATTACTAGCTTCATTGTTGTAGCAGACTTTTATGCCGTTAATTGTAAGTTACTGACTCACTCGACTACTGATACACCAACAAACATACCTACATATAAGCATACAGACAGTGCAGCATATAAATATAACCTCAATAATGTCCGTTCAATCGACTGTCCGTCTAAATGTTGTTCGAACTGTCTATTAAGCGGACGGACAGCGAACGAGTGGACAGTGTTGAAGGCATAAAAGTGTGCAACACAGTACGCTTGCCGTTCGGTGGCAAGTGGGGCGTGTTGTTGCCACGGCAGCCAGTGGCTAATGGCCAGAAATGTAAATGTAGCATAGAATAGCTTGGAATAGGAGAACAGTTGCAATGACAACTTTTTCCATGCAACTATTGAGCCATTGAAGCATTGAATGTTTCAAAACTAGTTTATCACTGTTCGAGTGTGTTTGTATGTATAACTGTTGGTGCGCCACGCATGCGAGTTTATTGTGTCTTACCGTGAACTCAAAATGGGTCAGTGGTCTCGCATGCAATTGGCTTGATTACATAAATTCTATATCGGTTTTCAACAAACCGAAACGCCACAATGCACTTTCTAGCGAAGTTGACTGTGTGTGGCAAACATTTAGGGATATATACTTGTATATACTATATATTAACAAGCAAGAATACGTGAGATTTATTTATTAATGCTCTTAGTGGTCTTTTTAGTGCAATGAAGTGTAGTTAGTTGTGGGCTGTAACCCTTAACTTGGGGTAAATAAAATGTGGTGGATAATAAGGAGGTGTTAAGTCGTTGATATGGAGGTCGCGATTCTCTTCGTACCACGCTTCGTCTCATTTTGAGGTAGGTTTAGATCGAGGTTAAAACACTTCTTTCGATACTCCAGCCACTTCCCAAAAAAAAACTTAATAATAAGATGAAGGTTATGATATCCGATGTTTCCTTTTGGATGTCAGGACAAACCGAAAGTTTCCAAGGAATGAGGTTGTCACAAGAATTATTTGATTGGCTCTGGAGTCATCTCACAGTCTGCTATAACAATACAAAAGAAATAAATCTTTACATATAGATTAGAACATTTAGTCCTGAGAACGATGATCGATATATCCATAAACCGACAAAAGCCTTTTTTTCCTCGTGGATATTCTTCAAACTCGGTTAGACTCATAAAGCTCACAAAATTTCAAAGAAAAAGCGAAACTCATATCGAAACTGTGTATTTAATATTATTAATGTATTTTCACACTGAAAGAATATCGTAAATACAAGTTTCCATAGTATAGAACTTGGAAGTGGTGTTCAGCTAGAAAAACCAGGTATGTATTTTACAACAATAAATCGTTAATATATTACTTTAGAATGGCAATGAGCCTGCTAAAGAACAGTTTTGCCAAGCTAACCTTTCGCGAAATTTCAGAAAACTGCAAGGCGTACTTTAGTCTCACCATTTGCAGTCTGGGAACAGGCAGGTGAGCTGGTCACCCTCAGCAAAGTTCAATTTTCAATAGTTATAGTTACTCTACCTGGATACTGCCTGATTAGGATTCTAAGGGTAAGTTTGCAAATTTCACCGAATGCCAGTTACATTAGCTGCTTGAGAGAAGAAGAGCTAAAATCACCTAAATACTTGCTTTTCGAATGTTCCGTCTTTAACAGATCGCGCCTTAAATAACTCTACAATAAAGTGGTTTCTCTCCGACTTTACAAAGGACTATACTTGTATTTAACAGTTTAAGTGACACCCTCGGCCATCTAGGTGGATCAGCTAACCTAACCTCACTTAACCCTACCTAACCTAACCTAACTTTACCTAACCTAACCTAAGATAACATAACATAACCTAACGAAACCTAACCGAAGTTAACTTAACTTAACTTAACTTAGCCTTAACGTAACACCTAACTTAACTGAACTTAACTTAGCCTTAACGTGACTTAATTTAACTTAAACTTAACCTAACTTAGCCTTAACGAAACTTGACATAACTTAAACTTCGCCTGAAAGTATACCTAAGAAGAAGTCATGTTGTATCACAATATTAGCTTTGATAGGAAACAAGCAAAATCTTTTTTTTTTAAATCCCATATTATAAATAACAGTTTTGTTAAAATAAAAAAAGAATAAAACAGTAAATAATATTTTTTTTTTAAATAAATAAATAAAATATAAATAATTTTTATTTAATAAAATATTGTTGTTTTTTTAATACATATAAAAAAATTAAATGTAAACAATTTTTTTAATAAAAGACTTTTTTATTTAAAAATAAATATATATACATATTTATATATAATTTTTTTACTTTTTAATGAAAAAAAAATTTTTTGTGGGAAATAAAAAAAAAATTTTTTTGGGGGAAATAAAAATATTTTTTTTTTAATTTTTATTTTTTTAATAAAAAAATAAACTTAACCTAACTTAACTTGACTGAACTTAACTTAGCCAGACCTAACCTAACCCTACTTTAGCTTACCAAACCTAACATAAGCCTATTTTTTTAACTGTTTAAGAAGTTAATGGTTTGTGCAATACAAAAAAAAAAAAATAATAAAACAGAAAACAATAATTTTTTTAAAATAAATTAATAAAATATAAATAATTTTTATTTAATGAAATATTGTTTTTTTAATACAAAACAAATTAAATGTAAAAAAATTATTTTTATATAAAAGACTTTTTTTAATTTAAAAATAAAAATATATATGTATATGTATGCCACTTTTTTAAAAATTTACTTTTTAATAAAAAAAAAAATATTTTTTGTGGGCTATAAAAATATTTTTTATTTTTTTAATAAAAAATATTTGTTTTTTTTTTATGAGATATAAATCATGAAAGTGCAATTTGGCGATTTACCAAAATAATTTTTTTTTTTTTTACCACCATTTAAAAAAAAAGAATATATAACAATTCCTCCAGTCTGAAAAAAATTTGATCTAAATTTGGCTGCCCTTCTATTACTTACAATCACTTTGCAACTACCGTTGCATAACGCCAATACCTTTCATTAAGTTCAATGTCCACTTAACGCTAAACCATTTGTCAACACCTCCCAAGTTCACTGAACTTTATTGCTCTGTGTTTTATGGCAAGTGGTTACTAGGTATGCCGTTTAGTAACCCAAGCAGTTGTTATTGTTCTTATGCTGTTTTTTTTTTTTTTTTTTGTTATTCATCTTCTTCGTACATTTTTTGAACACATGTTCTGCATAGCTCAACGACTAGCCCACATAGCTGCAGAGTGGTAAATATTTCTATGTAATAGCTTATGTAACCGACTGACTTTGTTTTTACCTGTTCGTTGGTGGCAACTCTAATCTGCACTACAGTTTTAAGCACCCAATGCCTACTCCGAATACTACTAAGTGTCGGCTTTTTTTTGCTTTAGTTGCCGTTTTGTTGCCTTTCCATTCGCTTGTCACCCCAAAACTTCTATGTGAACTTACTTTTTTCTCGCTTGTTGCAACATCATTTTTTTATGAGGCCATAAAATTATGTAATTATGCTCGAACAAAAACTGTATTTTTAGATATATATGGGGTATTCCATACCAAATCGACCACTTTTGAACCCGACCCCTTTAGATTTTGCTGAAACTTATCCATCCTTTTCTACTCTTTGAAAAACATTTTTGAGAATTTTTTCAAAATTTTTTGTCCTGCTTCAAAAAAGTTATGAATTTTTCTATTTTTTGCTAAAAAAATGGCTTTTTTATATTCAAATAGCCATAACTTTTGTAGGAATTGACTTTTGGGGACCATTTTTTTTTTAAATTTTTGGTTTTTGAATGAACTTTTCGAAAAAATACTCGAAAAAAATTTAACACGATCAATTATATAAAATAATCGTTTTTTTTAAGTAAAATCTTAATTATTATTTTTTTGAAATTTTCGCCATTTTTGTTTTTTGTTTTTTTTTTCTCAAAAAAAACTTCAATTAATTTGACAACTATACCTGCTAATCTCGGAGTGGGCCGATTTTTTTTTATATTTTTTTTATTTAAAAAATGAAAAAAATTTTCAAAAAAATAAAAATTAAGATTTTACTTAAAAAAAACGATTATTTTATATAATTGATCGTGTTAAATTTTTTTCGAGTATTTTTTCGAAAAGTTCATTCAAAAACAAAAATTTAAAAAAAAAATGGTCCCCAAAAGTCAATTTCTACAAAAGTTATGGCTATTTGAATATAAAAAAGCCATTTTTTTATCAAAAAATAGAAAAATTCATAACTTTTTTGAAGTAGGACAAAAAATTTTGAAAAAATTCTCAAAAATGTTTTTCAAAGAGTAGAAAAGGATGGATAAGTTTCAGCAAAATCTAAAGGGGTCGGGTTCAAAAGTGGTCGATTTGGTATGGAATACCCCATATGTATGTATTGCTCTCAGTCATGGACAACGTAGCATATGAAGACAGTCGGTCAAAATTGTGGACTATTTCATATTAATATCTTGGCTTGGAGCCTTTCTAAAATATTTCATCATTTTTACGAGTTTTTTTGCATTACTTTTCTTTGGAATGCCATTTTTAGTTTTGTTGTTTTCAGAAATCTTTTAGTATTCAACTTTGACCTGAACAACAATTTTCTTTAACAATTTAGAAAACTATTAAAATCTTTTTTCCAATTAGTCAAAAAATAAATAAATAAATATGCTATAAATATTTTAAATATAATATATAAATTTACATAGACCTTGCGTTTCCGGTTCTCCCTATAGAAAGAGCGAGCTCTCTTTAATCTATGACTCACATCTCTTATTTCTCCTGACTTTTAATCTTCTCTCACTACAATTCTCAATTGGCCAATTCTGTTCTTCTCTTATATATTATTATTATTTTCTCTTTTCTTATTTTCTCTTCAGCATTATTTTTCACCTTTTCCTCTTCAGAGTCTTAATTCTTTTATTTCTTTCAAAGTTTGGAATTTTTTGAGAGGAAAACTTATCTGACTGTGTATATTTCGGGTACTAGTTCCTCTGTGAGTCTTTAGTTTTTTTTTATTTATATGAGAGAGAGAAAGTGAAGAAAAACGGAATATGTACTAAAAGTTGCTGTATTTCTTATAGTACATATTCCGTTCTTTTTTCTCCTTTTTACTCACTCATATAAATAAAAAAAAAAAAACTAGAGACTCACAGGAACTCCCAGTATTCCGTTTTCTCTCTCTCTTTCTCTCTCATTCGCCCAAATTTATCCAAGTTCTTTCTGTATATCTCTTAATGAATCTATTCTCTCTCTCTCATGCGCCTACTTTTCCTGTCTCTCTCAGATTTTTACTTCCTCTCCATACTACTTACTGTTTTTCTCTTATCTTGCTGTATAAAACTAGAATTCTCAACCATTTTATTTCATATGCTAATTCTGATACTTTCACACTGTAAACATGAACAAAAATTTTTATTCGCAAATTAAACGTTTATAAAGCTTGATATCCTCAATTTTCAAGCCAAAATGTTAAATAGCGCCAATAAACTTTAAAGCTTTAATATTAATAGCAGTTTATACTGCTGTTATACCGCTTTCTCAGACACTAAAGTAATATCTTTCTACCACCAATAAACAGACAATGAGTTAATAGATCATAACAACATAAATCAAGAGTAATGACAACCTCTATTCAGCGTCTAAACTCTCATATCACGTGTACGTTCACGTCTAAAAATCCTATTTCTTTTTTCTATCATTATTTCAAGCAGACTATGGCCGCCGGACCAGGCAGATTACTTACATAAAATTGTATGTATAGAAGCTTCTTGTCAACGCTCCAGACAATGAATTCACATAATCAACCGCCGACAAACACGATGCATTCCCGTGCAGATTGTGTGAAGATTTACACGATTCCATTGCAATTACACAAAATAGAGTCAGTGAAGAATGGTAAATGACTGAGAAAGCGGTTGGCGTAGCTTTTAATTTGCTTTAATTGTTCTAGCAACAATTAAGAAAATATGCAGACTTAAGCGGGAGTTACTTATTGGGAAAGCGAGCAGGAGAATAAGGAAGTCAGATAGATGTTTATATAGTATAAGTAAAGCAATGAAGAGAGTAAGAAGTGCAAAATTTATGCTGCAAGGAACTAAATGAAAGTCTGACTATTTAATATTAAGTCAAACCGTCTGTCAGCAGCACAGTAATGTGACAGAACCGTCAACGCGTCATATAACTTGATGAACAGACCAAATATCAATTAGGCAATGAGTCAGTCACGCAACCTGTTTGTCGCTGAGTTCGTCATTCTACGCTTCAACTAAATGAATGAACGAAAGGCTCCACTTTTTTGAAGACTGCTTGCCTCTTTCGAGGTTTGCATGTGCCTATAAGTGTGAGTTTCTCATATTATATACAGCTCTTATGCTTTTTTTAGGTTTAATGTTTTATATAGTACAATGCGAAAATTAAGTGTTCTGCTCTGCTGAGCATTCATTTGGTTTCCCAGATCAAGCGCGGCCTTCTAAATTTGCAGAAATGATATTAGTCTTTTTATAATATATTAAAATGATATTGAAGTTGAGTTATTAAAAAACGTTTGAGTATTATTAATATCAAGGTTACTAGACCTTGATAATAGCAATATTGCTTTTGGAAATATATACATTTTTTTTCAAGGCAGAAGTTATATATAAAGAGCTCCAAGTATCAGGAAATGGAGAAGTATCCCACCAACATGATGTTCAAAAACCCCAGTAAACTCTTCAACATATCAAAACCGTTCTTATTCTAATAAAAGTGTCATGGCGGTGGAGCTTAAGTAATACAAGTATTAATGCGAACAGTCCAAGGGGGAGCTCACATTGCTATTACGAACTAAGAGCGATACCTCAGTATTACCACCATGGGGATATAGATGAATAAACCTTTCGGTTTCACACCCATCTGCTATTGTGGTCTCTCCTGTGTCGAGATACCCGTGCAAACACACAACAAAAACTACTAATATCTTGACGTCTAAAGCTTTGACAGGCTCAACGGCTTTGACAATAAAATCCAAGACAACAAAACAAAGTTACACGACCTAGAGATCCTCCCGCCTCTAGACACGAGACGATTAAAAGCGCTCTTGGATGTACCAACATAATAAGTTGGTGGTGACAGCAGTTTAAACGGGTACCAAGCAAAGTACTCTGAGAAAAGGAAGAAATCCTTAAATCAAGTGAGAAAAGCCGGTACCAGAGCTGCCTTCATACGAAGAGGAAACAAAGCGTCAGAAGCTGATAGTTTGGGAAAATGAAGTTTCTTGAATAGGAAGCAATCAGAACCTTCGGTCAAAACTAGTGGCAAAGCCGTTCCCAGATAAGGAATCCCTCAGAATATGAAGCGATGGGAAATCTGCAAAAAAAAAAAAAAAAAAAAAAAAAAAAAAAAACAGAGAAGAAACAGAGCAGAAACAGAGCAGAACAGTGCAGCAGAAGCAATACACTTCAGTGACGAATTCGGCTTCTCGGAAACCATTAGTACTACACAGTCGTCAAGTGCTCTAACCAAGCCTCCTTTTCTGACCCCAAAAATTAGCGACGCATTTTGACGCCTCAAGTTCAAGCTTTTACCCGCTAAGATTAGCATAAGGACAAGCTTTCCTCTCTAGAGGAGCCAAACGAAAAAAAAACCTACATCAAGGTACAAAATAAATGCTTATCTGCTATAGATGACTGGCAGCTTATGAAGAGGGAGAAACCCAACAAAGCCAGCCAAACATATACGAGGGGTCGTATCACGCCAGTAAAGACGCTAACTTGCAAGTGGATATTCAAAGAATATATATTTTCTGTTCGGCTGATTTATGACCACGTTAATGGAAGATTTTTTAAACGAATAACGGCTGTATTTGTTGACTTTTTTGATTTACAATAGCCGAAAACCGAATCCAAATTTCTGAAAATCAAAACTCTTCTGTGTGTGCTTCAACTATCTCTGTAGGCATTTTTGTTTGAAACTGCTAAAATATCAATTACCGTTAAGCACTCAACAAATTGTTAAGCTCTAAGCTAGTTGTTTCCAACCATTTAACTGTTTTGGTGAAATTTTACGTCTAATAATCTTGTCTCTTTCTCGCTTTATATCATACAATGCGCTGCATGCGAAATAAGAAACCCAATTCTCTAACTCTATAACTGTGAAATCCTGTTTTCTCATTAATATCAATTAGGCAATAGTTTGGTTTTATTGTTGCTATTTCCTTTTCAACTTTATTGGCTGAAACAACGCTTGACTCATGCATAGTTTATAGCGTCATCCGCTCAATAGCGCTTAATAAACCGAATAAAAAGCTGCGCATCTGCAATGTTGCGGCTATTAAATGTCGAAACGAGTTAAGAATGCTTTTAGCCAATATACTTTTGTAGTAAAAACAACTGCAAACGCTTCAAAGACAACAATGAGAATGCTTGTTTCTATTTAGTGATTCAAATCGTTATTAATTAACTCATTTGAGTTGACGAGAAAGGTAAAGCCAGTAACTGCTAATGAGTAATAGGCACAAAGATGACGAAGTAAAGCGCGAGAGCTGTCAAGGTTGTCCGGTAAAATATTAAAAATAGCTGAAAAAGATATTTAAGAATATTTTTGAAAATAATAAATATTTCGGCAGCTAAAATTCAAAATAACGTAACATCACTTTTCATAAGTTCACAGGCGAAGGAAAAACGATATAATAGAAGCCACTCATATTGAAAAAAATTAATTTTGGTTATAAACTGATTATATTATATATTGGTAATATCTGACAGTGTAATCTGAAAATTTCATGCTAGATACATATAATATGTTGTCGAATTTTGATTTTTTTGAAGATATGTTGTTTTGCATTTTAAGTGTTGATATACAACTATTTTTTTCTCCGTAGATGTTCTTGAGTCAAGAATTTTAACTGCTTTTATGTGTCAGATAACCTCAAAGTTTTTTTCATAAAACTAACTGAATTTGAGTTAGGCATAACCTAAAAATTTCTTGCTTTCAAAATATTGATTTTATGTTTGGAGAATATAAAAAGCATTAATGTCATAATATAATAAAAAGAAATGTATTTAGTACAATTAAAATAATCACTTACAGCTTCTTTGTAAAAATCTCGCTCCGCTCCACTTCTCTGTTGTGCTCCGTGCTCTCCAATATTTAAGCTTACGCTCAAGCAAACTGCCGGATTTGTTAACACACTGTTTTAGAATTATTGCTTTCGCACTTTAAATTATATTAATTGCTTCAATTAAGCAATTTCACTGCTTGACTTTAACTTCAAGCTTCGCTTTATTTCTCTCTTATTCTCTTCACTTATTGTTTAGCTAATTTTTATTTGAACTTAACAAAATTTTTCTCATAAACTGATTAAAAACTTGATTTTTTACACTTTTTAAGACTTTCTTCTTCAATGACCCTTAGGCACTCACTAAACTGTAATTGAACTGCGGTATATTTGTATTTATTTATGTATTTTTTGTATGTCTTTATGCTTTGTGCACTTTGTGGGTTTCCTATTTCACTCTTTTATTCACTTCCGTTGTGTTTGGTTGTAATTTTTCTTGTAAATAAAACTTGACTTTCAATTTCACTAGAATAATTTCGCTTACTTTTTTCTTTTTACCATGCTTTTTTTTTGTTGTTTAGTCGATTTTAGTATTTAGTTTATGCTCTGCAATAAATAATAATAAATTTTGAATATTATTATACAAAATCAGTGATCTTATAATATTTCAGCAGGAAAACATACATACATACATCTGCAATGACTGCAAAGAGAGCCAAAATACGTTAATACTTTGATAAAGTATACCTTGCAAAGTGCAACTAATTTAAAGTATAAAGCGAAAATATAGAGTGGTCATAACATAATATCCTCCCACAGTAAAGTGGAGTAACCAAAAAAAAGTATATAATGACAGAAAGGCTAGCTTAAACCAATAATATGAGATAAACTATAGCAAGCTCCCCAAAACAAATTTTCAGAAAACAGTTTTTATTGACTGAGGAACTATCTTAAATACATACATACTAAATTTCGGTATCCCTAGGATTTTTCATTATTAGAATTTGGTCTTATGGGGTTATTAGAACCTGTTTGGTGAAAGAATAATAAGTGAATTAGAGTCGTCACTAGTACAATAAATGGTAAGATGAAATGGAATGTAAAGAATCTGGTTAGAGTCGCATCTTCGAATCCTCTCATACTCATTTTACTAAATCAATCCCTAAATATGAAATAAATAATAAATTAGTATTAGCTGTAGCTCCTCAGAAGGATATTTGACCTCAAGGTTGTAGTATAAATAATTTAATAGTCGGTGATAAGCGATTCAGAACAAAAAACAATTATGCTGAAGATTTCATGGAAGCCTTGTTACAGACTAAGCCTTTTAGAACAATCAGAATCCAAAATATTACAAGGAGAGTTTAATTGATTTATTTTATTTTATTTTTCTGGGACAAAAAATTATTTAAAAAAAATTTTTTGTTATTCATTTTTTTCCAATGGTTTTCTATACTCTAACTGTTTTTGAATTTTTTAATTATACCCTAAACAGATTTTAATAAATTTGTCAAGAAATTTGTAATACCCAGAACGAAACGTCGGGAGAGCCTAACAAACTTGTACAGAAATTGTCAACGTGGCGATTTATCCATGCCCGTCTGTTTTTCTGTCTGTATGTATATACGCGAACTAGTCCTTCAGTTTTTGATACATCGGACTGATATTTTGCATACGTCTTTTCCTCCCCAGCAGCCTCCTTGTTTGTCGGAATCGCCGTTTGAAAAGTCTTACGGTGATTCCGTTTTATCACAAACACAAATCATCAAAGACAGTCGCAAGTTTGTTGAAGACAAGCCTCCTTCTGGACGACCTTCGATCTCTCATACTAAATTGAAAATATTAAAAAAAGTGCTTCAAAATGTTAGGTAAGTGTTAGAGAGATGGCAAGAGAGCTCGACATTTCCGCGAGCCCGTTCCAATTATGTAGTTTGGGTATAAAATGCGTTCTTGCTCGACTCGTCACGATAAAGTTGAATAATTTTCGAAAAACGTACTGAAAACTGGTCTCGTTGGACATACTTGATAGACGAATCTCGATCCCACATTCATGGAGGGCATTTTTACTGTCGATGAGAGATGGGTTTATGAGTTCGACATGCAAACAAGTCACCAGTTATCGGCATGCAGGGGAAAAAACGAGCCAAAACTAAAAAAACCAAGCCAAAGCCGCTCAAAAATCAAGGAAATTCTCATTCTCATTGTTGGTTTCGATATTCTTTATTTGGTGCATCATGAATTTATTTCGGAAGAACAGACGGTCAATAAGGATTTCTATTTGGTCGTATTGAGGCGTTTGCGTGAGTACATCCGTCAAGAAGGCCGGAATTGTGGCAAAACATTTCATGGTTTTAACACGATGATAATACACTATCGCATCGAGAAACAATTGTGACCGAATTTAAAACCCAAAACGCATTAAATACCATCGATCAACCACCCTATTCACCTGACTAAGTCCGTGAAATTTTTTCTTGTTTCTCAAACTGAAATTTCCGCTCCGTGGAACCCGTTTGCAGGTGATCGAAGAGATAGAACAATATGCGCTGAAGCAGCTGAGGGCCATTCCAAAAAGTTCTTATGAAAAGTGTTTCGAGGACTGGAAAAATCGCTGGTATAAGTGTATGACATCTGGTGGGGACGGCGATAAAATAAATATTGATGAATAATTAAATACTTTGCGTTTGATTTACAAATTCCGGGTACTTTACCGGCACGGATTATGTTCCAAGGAATAGCTAAGTACAATAACCGAATAAATTGTTAGGATCGGACTATCATAGCACTAATATCATAGCATGTAGTATGTATGTATATATAAAGCAAGTTTTTGTATGGACTACTTTTTATTGGAGAAATTATCTTCTTGAATATGGTCATAGATTATTATCCAAGACGGCGCTATAATACTCGTACAAATAGGTTAGATTGGATCATTAAAGCATATAGTTGCCATAGAAACTTATCGTTCGAAAACAGGTTCTTGCATGGAAAACTTTTTCATTTGACAAGAAACCTTCACCGAATTTTGCAAGAATTACTATCTGAGGGAATAACGTAATAATTAAAGCAATTGTTCAGATTGAACTATTATAGCATATAGCTGCCATATTAATTGATCGAGCAAAATCCAGATAAAGATCTTTGTACATCCTTTAAAGGTCTTCGGTGCAACCGATGTTAAAGATTTTATTTTATGTTATTTTATTTAATTCTTTTATTTTATTTTAATTTATTTTAATTTTTTTATTTTTATTTTTTTTTATTTTATTCTATCTTAATTTATTTTATTTTGTTTTATTTCACTTTATTTTATTTTATTTTATTTCATTTCATTTAAATTAAATTTATTTTATTTTATTTTATTTTATGTTATTTTATTTTTATTTTATTTTATTCTATTTTATTTTATTTTATTTTTATTTTATTTTATTTTATTTTATTTTATTTTATTTTATTTTATTTTATTTTATTTTATTTTATTATATTTTATTTCATTTTATTTTATTTTTTATTTTATTTCATTTCATTTTAATTCATTTTATTTTATTTTATATTTTGATTTATTTTATTTAACTTTCTTTTATTTCATTTTATTTTATTTTTATTTTATTTTATTTTATTTTATTTTATTTTATTTTATTTTATTTTATTTTATTTTATTTTATTTTATTTTATTTTATTTTATTTTTATATTTATTTTTTTAACTTTATTTTATTTCATTTTATTTTATTTTATTTTGTTTTTTATTTTATTTTATTACATTTTATTTTATTTTATTCTATTTTTATTTTATTTTATTTTATTTTATTTTATTTTGTTTTATTTATTTTATTTTATTTCATTTTATTTATTTTATTTTATTTTATTTTTATTTTATTTTATTTATTTTTATTTTATTTTATTTTACCAATCATCTCGGTGTTTTGTTTTCTGCTTTTAAATTAGGTTTCTGCCTGGCTTTCACTACTTAAGTTTATTTCTCTACAATATTATTCATTTCAACTTTCATTAAAATAAATAATTAGTTAATTACCTATGTACAGGCATTCAAGTACTCATATTTTTTCCACTAATGAGTGCAATTATCCCCCAAGGATTTTGAAAAGTGTAGCTAAGCCTTTCCTCACTCATAAAATAAATTAATACCCAAACTTCCAATATATTTTTATGCACTCATATAGCGGCAATTTTTTCATATTTTCCATATTTTAAATGCTTTTGGCAAAAGTAAATCTCCGGATCATAAAAAGTTTTCCAATTTTCACTTTCCCAACACGCCAGCAGCGAAGCCTTATTAGCACATAAAAAATCAGTTAGCGGCAGAAATTTCAGCCACAAAATAATATTCAACACAAAATAGCGGTTTCCAGCAAAAGTATTGAAATAAACTATTATTAAGTGAAAAGTTGGCAACGTACATAAATTAACACCCAGAAGCGGCCAAATGACTTTATCAGTCAAAAAAAAATGTTTGAAAAATAATTTAAAGGCAATTAACTAATTTAGCGAAAATTATGCCGCAAAGCCGGTGTGCAAAATGATTAATCATCGTGTGGGAACATTTCAAACAATTTTATTTCATTTACTTGACTTGGCGCGCACGCGAGCAGCGCTGTCAACAATTTGTAAATTTCACTCTTGTTGTTGTGTTTGTTGTTGGCATTTAATGCACATTCAATTAACCAATTAATTACGCACATTTGAGCACTGGAAATTTTAAGCACGCACAATTAATATTTCACTGCGTTTGTTTTTGTTGTTGTTTCTTTACATTTTTTTTGTTGCATGCAACTTAGCACATTGCAAGAAAACGCATTGCAACGAACTCACAAACGGTGCGTAATTGCTTGCCAATGAATGCCTGAGACACTATTGTTTGCCATAAGCGATTTGCCATTGGCGATTGCCGTGCGCCGATTGACGGCCGCGGCTTTGGCGCTTGGCGTTTGGAGATACTTCGATTGTAAATTGGCCGCCGGCGTTCAACGACCGCAACGCAGGTATTTTCACATTTAGACGCAACTTTTTTGTTTTTTGCTGTTTTATAGCCGCACAATTAGCAGCTGCCGGCAAATAGCATTCGTCGACCGAAATAGGCGCACATTTGAAAGGCGCATAAAAATAGCCGTGCGACAAAATATCCGCCGTTGACCGATCGGCGCGTCAGCGAAGGCTCCTTTTTTTTGGTTTCAGTTAGTTCCGGGTTAATTAGACCCAACAATGTGCGTGTGCTTATTGGTAGATGCTTTTGAGAGCACTAAGTTTAATGGTACTGAGAATAGTTTCGGTTTATTAGAATCAAGAAAAGATTTCTTGGTCTACGAGTAGAATATACTTGTACTATACGGGTTCGTCATCAGTTTATGGGACAAAGATAACCAAAAATTGTATCGTCCTTTCGTCGTTCTAAGGCATTTCTTTGAGGTATAGATGCTACGAAATCCATCTAGTCTCCAGTATTTACTTAAATTCCCTTTTTTTGAGGGATTAAATTTTCGGGAACCATCTGTTCTCTCATGTTTCCTTGTTAGATGTATGAAAATTTGATGTACGAAAGTCTAGAAACCCCTTTCGAACTCGTATGCCAACTTATTCTCCATTTTATATGGAAGAATATTCGAATTCCCTCTGATCTCCGGAAAATAGTTTATGTTGCAATATTATGAATCCCAAATCCCGAAAATATTGTTTGGCAAATTTAATGCAAATATTGAAATTTTATAAATTTAGCTAATTTGAGAATTAATAAATCCCGAAACATAATGTAATGATATTACAAAAATCATCATAAATCTATATTTTTCGTTATTTTTACCAATTTCTGTAAATTCACCAAATCCCGAAAAAGTTTAGTGTTGCTACACAATGAATCCCGAAAATTAATGTAATGATATTACAAAAATCATCGTAAATCTATATTTTTCGTTATTTTTACCAATTTCTGTAAATTCCTTAAATCCCGAAAAAGCTTAGTATTGCTATACAATGAATCCCGAAATCCCGAAAATACATCCATTAACAATGTATAAAGGTTAAATATTTTTTTAATTTAAATTAGGTTTTAGTTCTTTTTAAAAATACCAAAATCCGAAAAATATTTACCGTTGCAAGGTTTTTAATCCCGTAATTTTAAATATACTATACATGTATTCATAATATACAAATTTCAAAAAAGAAAGATTTGGTTAATTTAAACATTTTTTTGGAATAACCGAAATTCCCAAAAAGTTTAGAGTTCCAATTTTATGCGTCCTGAAATCCCGAAAATACATATGATCAAAATATACGAGTTTATTAGGTTTATTTCAATTTTTTTTATAAAAATGCTGAAATCCCGAAAATGTTTAGTGTTGAAAATCCCGAAAATGGTTTTGCAAATTTTGTAAAACTATTTAAATTAAATCCCAAAAATTTAAATTTTTTTCATAAAAATACTGAAATCCCGAAAATGTTTAATATTGCAATATTAAAAGCCCCGAAATCTCGAATATGTTTTTGGAAAATTTGTTGCAATTACGAAAATTGAATCATCATAACAAAAAATTTTTTTCTGAATAAGAGAAACCAAAGGCATAACATTTGTAAAATTAGAAAAACAATCCTCGCCTACATACATACTATACATTCTATGTGCATGAATACTATATACTCAGATATATATGTTTTAAATAGGCACACATATGTCGATAATGCATAAAAAATATATTATTTTCACATTATTTATTTTTTTCGAACACGTTTACTTAGCCATAGGTCAACCGTAATAAGTACACAGAACAACAACAATAATAGAAAACTGATTGAGCTGCGTTATATACGGTATACGTTATATACTGCGGTAGTATACACTCGTGTGTGAAAATCTATGTACATACATATATACGTACATATACATACATATCTATATAAACCCATCACACACCAACACGCAACAAGTGCATACACCATAATGTAAATGTTGCAGCTTGTGAAAGTCGCCAACAACAACAGCATACAGGCAGTCATTAGTGCTGCGGAATGACGAAGCCAAAGAAGAAACTGCAGCAAAAAAAACTTAAATTGGCGATTTTGTCAACGCACAATGAACTTGATCGAACGGTAAATGTGTTGTGGCACGAAGCGTGTGAGGGTAGTGGCACGCATGATGGTCACAATGGCAAAAAAAGAAAGACGTAAAGAACAAACAAGTGCAAAGAAAATAAGAAATGGAGACAAGAGGCTGAACAAACTCGCTTATATACATGCATATTTACATATATGTATGTATGTGTCAGTATGTATGTGTACATATGTATGTATGTTGCAACGTTGTAGGCAATAGAAAAAAAACGCGCCCCACGGAAAGCAACAACAAAACTGTGACCAGCGCTTTTTATGCGCATCCATGGATGCTGCTCATCCAACGCCACATGCTTGGTTATACAAACACACACACATAGATACTCTCCGGTCAATTGGGCACACACCGCGCTGCGCAGCGAAAATCAAAAACGAAACCAACAGCCCACCCGAGGCTGTAACTACATTAATTTACAGTTACTTGCAGCAAGTGGCCAGCACTTGCCGCGAGTGTGTGGCGTAAATAACAGTGAAATGCAACAGAAAAAGTATGAAAGAAATAAAACATGATTCTTGGGTAAGCAGCAAAAAATAAATTATAATAAACAAGTTCAGAACGTTGGCTGTTTATACAGTGGCTGTGGACATCAAACATTATCGACATGGAGATCGATAAATGTGTCGAAATAAGGAACGTTAACTTCAACTGTTAGGGTTTCGGGGGAGTCACACTAGTTGAAAACAGTGGCTATTGTCTTTAAAAATTATCGAAATAGAGATCGATAAATTTATCGAAATAAAGATACACAAATTTTTTGTTGGTTCTTTGCCGAAACCATACTATTTGTACACATTGACTTTAATCATCAAAAATTATCGAAATGAATATCGATAGATTTATCGAAATGAGAATAGACAAATTTTTTGTTGGTTCTTCGGCGAAACCATACTATTTGTACATAGTGGCTTTGGTCATCAAAAAGTATCGAAATTACTATCGATAAATTTGTCTAAGGGGGTTTTGGTGAAGCCATTCTATTTATATTGTCTGTTGGTGCTACGGCGGAGCCATACTATTTTCACCCAGTGACTTCTATCTAAAAAAATTGGCGAAATTAATATCGATAGATTTATCGAAATGAGAATAGACAAGTTTTTTGTTGGTTCTTCGCGAAACCAAACTATTTTAACACAGTAACTTTGTTCATCAAAAAGTATCGAAATTACTATCGATAAATTTGCCTAATGGGGTTTTGGTGAAGCCATTCTATTTATATTTTGCGGCTTTGGTAGTCAAAATTTCTCGAAATGACAATCGATAAATTTATCGAAATGAGGATCGTTAACTTTGTCGGTTGTTGCTACGGCGGAGCCTTACCCTTTACACCCAGAGACTTTTATCTAAATAAATTGGTGAAATTAATATCGATAAATCTATCGAAATAAGAATCAATATTATTTGTTTAAAATGGCTATATCGATAAGTTTGTCCGTTGGTGTATCAGCAAAACCACTTTATTTGTATAAAGTGGCTTTTGTCTTCAAAAATTCAAGATGTTGTGGAAAGTTGGATCGATATGAATTTACTATAGATTTTAGTTATAAATAATCTGTGCGGATTTTTAGCATGATAGCTCTCTTTTGAATTTTAACTTAACTTCAAAGCGTTTTAACGATTTCTAAGGGTCTTATGACCCTTTATATAAGAGTTTTAGGTAACACAGCTTACCAGCGTTCTAAGCTGTCCAAGTGAGATCACTGTTAAGATCGACCTCTTAACCTGAAATAACCTATGTATTGGTTCCTGCAAGCGCCGTTACTACAATACCACAGAGAAGCCGTTTCTATGTTCGATTAGTCATATTTAGATCATCGTCATAGCGAGAGTTTTAGTGTGTATACTTGGGTTTAACCAAATTTCGTCGTAACAAATACGAGATTTTCGGTCTAAATTCACTTTTTATGCATAGAGCTAGCCATAAAACTTTCAAACCTGTGTTTTAAAGAAATACTGGCAAGTCAAGTGGTGCTTTAATAGTTGTAAATCCGAATCAAAGCAGTGGAATAGATATATAACGACCAACCTTCGAGCTTATTAGAGCCACACGGCACAGAAACTTCAATAGAACTCGTGAAGTACATGAAAAGATCCGTTAATTCTTATCCAAACCTGACAAATGTAGCTCTAACCTATAAAACTACACCCATAAACACCCTTTAAACCTGGAAGACACGCATTTATTATACTTTTCTGCACTAGGCCACAATTCAAATACTGTGCATTTAGTAAGGTTCCGAAAGAAGAAAGAGAAGCTGTCCGAATTTGTCTCGTATCCAGTCTTCGCTGACGAGCTCTTAACCATAAAGTCCACAGCTAGAGTATTAAAATCGATTTCTTACATATCTTCTGTCAAATATGTTAAGTATACCTTAAAAAGGAAATACTAAGTTTGTCATGAATTCTGCTATGCCTCGAAGAAAACTTCGGAGACCCCAAAAATCATATACATATGTACATAAATAGCCATTGTGACGAGCTCAGTCCATTTCGACAGGTCCGTCAGTGTATATATGTAATAATCTTTCAGTTTTTGTCGAAATCACCTGTATCGCAGTACTATAGCATATACATAGTTGCCATACAAACTGAACGATCCGGGACAAGTTTCTGTATGGAAAACCTTTTTATTTGTAGACATATCTTCACGAAATTTAACTCGAATTATTTCCTAAGGTAACGGTATAATTTCTGAAGAAATTGTTTAGATCGGACCACTATAGCATATAGCTGCCATACAAACTGACCGATCAATAATCAATGTATGGAAAACTTTTTTATTTGTTAAGGGTTATTATAGCTTTGGAGCCTCGGAAATAAACTTTTTTATGATTTTTTATTAGAATTGAATTGATTTTTTGCCATTTCATTTAATTTTACTTCAATTTCAATTCATTTTGCATAATTTAATTCAATTTCTTTCCGTTTCCAGCGCTCCGCTGCCCTTGCAAATCAGTCGCGGATTTCACGGCGAATTGGCGATTTTTTTCGCTTTCTGCAAATTTCTCGCAATCAAGTGGCTACACACACACACACACACACACACATTTACGTACACTTAATTTCGCGCTTCTTGCTTTCTTCCTTTTGCTTGGGCTATTCCGCATTGCTTTGCGATAAATTCGATTTGTTTGTGATTTTTTTCAATTTCTTTCCTTTTTTTGCTTTGCGACGCTAATGTTGTTGTTATTGTTGTTATTAATTTGCCGGAATTTTTACTGTTACTGCAATGCCGCTGCTGCCTTGTTGCTATTGTTTTTGTTATGACTTGTATTACTTATGTTTGGCGTTGTTGTTATTATTATTGTTGTTGTTATTGCTGTTGTTGTTGCTGCTTTCACGCTTGTCCACACACATCGATATATGTACGTAAGTGAATGGTGAACGGAAAGTGGTTAGCGGTGATTTTTTCCTTTTTCTTTTTTTTCCTTTTTGCTTTTTTGCTTTTTTGTGCATTTTTCTGCATCGCTACGCGCTATCGCAGCAACGACTACAACAACGTCGAGACACAAGTCACTTGCTAAATCGACGGCAACAACATCAACATGCAACATCATCAACGACAACAACAACAGCAACGCAAACTGCCGCATAGCAGCAGAGAAATTTTTTTAATGGATTTATCAATGCGCGTCCCGGTCTCGGTTTCGTCGCGGTCGCGGTCACCGGTGTCGTGTGGCAGTCTGGCCGGATCTGTTGCTGTTGCGTATGTTTATCGCAGTGGAAAAAGTTGCCAATAAGAAAAGTGTTTGCCATTACTGTTGCTGTAGCGCCTTATTGTGGCTTTGACTAATGTTGCTAGCAAGAAGAAAGTATAAATCCATTGATACACAGCGTCCTAGCGATGCGTTGTATATTATTCATAGGTTTCTGAGCAAAACTTCTCATTTTTGACTTAAGATCTTTTACATAGATTCCTGTCTCAACTCTAAATGGAAGTTTGAGCTACGCTGCATAAGCAGTAAGCTCTGAAGTTCATTATTTTTAAGTAAAAATTGAGAATAATCTCTCTAACCCTGGACACGCACCACAATTCAATCGTGAAGTAATGCTATTAGTTTTTCGTAAAAAGAGAAAGGTTTACAAATTTATCGGGGATATGCTGTAGCAATATTACACACACAAAATTACTAACCAAGACAAAAGTTTTACAAAGTCAAATACAAAAACTATTGTAACAAAACACTTTTGGGTTTAGAACCATGCTTAGCAAAGTCAAGCACTAAACATTTTTATGAAATAAGTTTCATGACCTACTACAATATACTTAAACCCTTCCGAAAGTAGTAAAATTTTCCGAATCGAAGAAAATTAAATCAATTTTTCAGGCATTTTTTTAGCAGATTCCAGTAACTGATCAAGTTCACCGAACATTAGAAAATAGCTGCCACGAATAACTACAAAAGTTACAAAAATTTCACAAAAATTTGCTTGCCGTAAGCAGCCTAGGTTTCATAAAATAGTACAATAAAGGCTATCCATCTAATAACTTGAGCAAATATACTACAAAATGGTGAACGACAATGGTAAAATTTTCTCTATATTAGTTTCCATAATTCTAGTATTTCTAATTATTATAACTTAGATCGAAACATTCGCATTTTCCAATTCTCTAACACTTTTACATAATTTTTTTTTAATATTATTATTATTAAAAATTTATAAAATATTTTATTCGGCAACTTTTAGAAGGTATTCAGGCTAAAGACGAGTTTGCTAAACAAAACCCAAACTCTATACTAAGTCAAATGCATGGACGATGACAATAGCTGTTGAGTCGACGTTACGAGTTTCGAGAGAAAGGCTCTGCGGAAGATTTATGATCCTTTACACATTGTCATCGCGTATACCGCAGGTAATGGAACGATGAGCTGTGTGAGAAATAAGACAATATCGACATAGTTCAGCGAATTAAGGGACAACTTTAGTGTTGAGTTGTTTAGTCGAAGAGACCGACACCTCTGTCGTCGTCTTCCTCGGACTCCGACTCCTCCTTTTTGGCTTCTGCCTTCTTTTCGGTAGCAGCGCCAGATGAAAACACGCCGGGGGAAGCAGAGGAAGAGGGAGATCTCCACCGCGTTGTAGAGATCAGTTGGATAAAGACCTAACTGCACTTGGTATCTCGAATTAGCGCGCTGTGGTTAACTCGGCTATAACCGCGTAAGCGATGTCTAAGCCATTACTTATTCGAGTACTTGTCAACATATTTTTTAGGCTAAAAGCGGCTGTTTGGCAGCTTTTTGGGCGATTTATGTGATGGGAAAAAATTAAGGTCCAGTTTTCCTGAAGTTTTGTATTTCCAATGGAGTCGAGGTTATGTAATCGTATACAAGGTGGCAGAAGTGTTTTGGAGAGTCAACTTTATCACGAACACCAGTATTTGAGTGGCACCAAGTATTCAATGAAGGTACTGAAGTCATCAAAAACAATACACATGCGCGATGCTTAGCTACCGCTGTTAATGAAAATACCCAAAAAAGTTGAAGAAGCAGCAATTGGAAATCATCGTTCAGACATCAAAAAATAACAGAGAATCTTAACTTCGCTGATCGACTCAATTAATTAATGTTTTGCATGTCAAACGCATCAATGTTAGACTCATACCAAATGAACTGAAACTTGTACGTACGTTTTGGCGAGTAGAGGCCACTAAGAAGATGCTTGACAGCAGAGCTTAAAACCCAGATTCATCAAACACATTATTACGGTTAGCGAGACGTGGGTTTAAAAACATGTCGAGCTGTCCAATAATATAGTGAATGGCGCCAGAAAATTTAGCACAAGCCGAAAATTCAAAACTCGCAGAAGTCACTGAGGGTCATGACTGTTGTGGCTTATAACAAGTGTACGGAAGCTGGAGTTAAGTTTCGGCATGATTGTACCGACTCAGCCACAAATTTTAACGACTATAAAAAATGTAGTTTTTTGGTAAGTCCGAGTTAAATCTGATCATATGTTATGATCTTCAGATATCAAGACAAAAAAAGTAATAAATCTCATATTTTTTAAATAATTGGTGACAAAACTAAACACTAAAAATTAAAATTCGAGCATTTTTTTTTTAAATTGTATTTTCTTAGAGCATTATTATTATTGTGGATTTTTCATTTTATTTATTTTATTTTTTTTTTTTACTTTTAAACGCCCTTTTTCAACATTTATGAAATGTCTTTAAATAAATATATATTTCTTTGACTTATATATATATTTATATTTTTTTTTTGTTTATAATTTTTTTTTTATTGTATTTTCATAGAACATTATTATTATTGTGGATTTTTCATTTTATTTATTTATTTTTTTTTTACTTTTAAACACCTTTTTTCAATATTTATAGAATTTCTTTAAATATATATATTTTTTTTTTCATTTATATATATATTAATAATTTTTTTTGTTTATAATTTTTTTTTTTTAATTGTATTTTCATGGAGCATTATTATTATTGTGGATTTTCATTTTATTTATTTTTTTTTTTTACTTCTAAACACCCTTTTTCAATATTTATAAAATTTCTTTAAATATTTTTTTTTTTCATTTATATGTATATTTATAATTTTTTTTTTTGTTTGTAATTTTTTTAAAATTGTTTAAGTTTTTTTCTCCTTCACTTCTTCGTTTATGACACAATCTGATGGATTTTTGTTTATTTCGTACTTAAAAGCTTTCGGCTCAAACTTCATTTCAATTCCTCCTCTTCCTTACACTTCACATCACAACAAATACTAAAAAATCACTTAATGACACAATAAATAATGCGAATTAATATAGCAATAAAAAATACAATTCCCATTACACACATACAGGCTCGTTATGCTGAGCACCGCAGAAATTTGTTTAAAACGCGAAATTCATTAAAACGAAATTGTGTCAAAAACAAAGCACGGAAAATTAACAAAAACAAAACGCACAACGTTTCGACATATTTTGAACGCAAAAAAATATGTATATATTTAAACGAATTGCATATACTATATACAAAAAAAAGAGTAGTAGTGAATATTTGTTAAATGTAAGCGAACGACGAACGCGTGTTGCACGCGCAACATACCAAACTCTAACTGCGCGCGGCGACCAAACAAAACTCAGCTCAAACGCTGACAACGTGTTAGTACGGGCGCTGCTCACCAACACCAGCAACAGCTGCTTGAAGCGCGCCGCACACTGCACACCGCACGTCGCTTAGTGACCAAACGATTTGTTGGCTAGCTGGTTTGCTTGCGTTATTGCTGGACAACGGGCCAACAGAACATATAGGCATGTATGCATGTGTGTGCGCGTAAAAGTCAGCCACAGCCACTCTACGCTAGCCAGGGACTCTACGCTAGCCGAGACATTTAAGCTGCTTAAGAAACGAGTTAACTAGCAGCCGGTTGCTAGCGCGCTAGACGTGTGTGAGCGGAGCGCCGTCAGCGCACCGGCCGTGCCTGAAGGAGACCACAAAGCATGAGTGTGAAAATTCAATTTAATAGCGCAGCAAGAAAATAAACAAACTTAAAAATAGAAAATATAAATAAATAGACAGATTTCGTTGTGAAAGCGTTGCGGCGCGGCATGTCGCGCACAGTGAAGAGGCGCGCCGCGTTGCGTTGCGTTACGGGCAGCGCTTTCGGTGGCGCGCGTCTAACAAAACTTGAATGAAAAGGCGCTCTGCACACTGTTTGAGCGCCGCTTGAGTGAATTTTGTTGAGTGTAAGTTGGAATACTTGCTGCGCACTGTAAGCTGCTCAGCGCGTTGAGCGCGCGTAAGTTGTGGCGTTCGGCGCTCGATTAACTCGTTAGCGGCCCATAAAGAGCGGTTTACAAATCAGCGTTGCGCTGTGTTGCTTGTTGTTTTTATTGCTTTATGCCTTTTATTTGTATATTTTCTGCGCGTTTTTATTGTTATTGCGCTTTTATGTTATCAAATGCTGCGCGCTTATGCTGTGTTTTTGATTTTTATTGCATTTGGAATGCATTTCAGAGAGCGCTGCCTATCAATGATGTCGAGCGCGCTCAAATAAAATAACCACTGTCCATATCAAACAGTACTTTTGTAATCGAGTACCATTTCTTGCACAAGTTTATTGCTGTTTTATCACATAACGGTATCTTAAAAAAGCATAACAATAATAACGAATTTATACTTGAAACTGTTCTGAGTTAAACTAGCCATTTTTTCTAACCATTTCTCCTCCTCATATCTAATACAGCTTCACCCAAATTTTTCAATTTATCTCAGCGCCAGCATATGATTGTAAACAAAGCAAAATGTGAATTGAAAAACAAAAACAATCAGCCGCCAAACCTGTTTCTAGCGCCCTCGACAGCCGCACCAGTCACCTCAGTGCACCGTTCTACACATTTAGGTTGCCCGGTAGGCTCTAAGCTACGCTACTCAAAGCCTAACAGTATCAACAAATAACCAATAAATATTCATTGAGTTTTTGAGCAGCGCTGATTCTGTGCTCAACAGATTCGTTCTGACTGTGTGTGTGTTTGTACTTGTTGCTGTAAATGGTATGTGGGTCTCTGCTTATTTTAATTACAATACTTACAAACAAGCACATTGTAATTGATTTCATTATGATTATTTTATTGTTCGGCAAGTCTTTACAAATTTTACACTGAAAAAAAAAATAGTTCTTGGAAAGTATGAATTTATAAAAATTAAATAATAAATTACAAACCTGAAATATGGAAAATTATGAATGCGAAATGTATTCAGTAGAATCAGGAGGAAGGTTGGTGGAGTGGTCTACTGTCAGGAGTTCTTTATCGATTCCAGTTTCAGACATCCTGACTATTGCAGTGACCATCTACTCAAATAGCAGAACTGCGATACCAGCCTTGAACTCATTAACAGTGCATTCAGGGCTAGTCAAAGAGAGCCTAACCTCGCTATCAATAGCATCGAGTGGCTTTGTGATAAGACGGGTATGAGTGCCAGGCCACAGCGGAATCGCAGAGAACTTGTACTGTAAAGTTGATAAACTAGCAAGAAAAGGCAGACTAGAACCGCTATCAGTAGAACGGGAGCGGCTCGGTGCTCTCGTATCCTCTTGTGTTATATTACTTAATAGCTGGGCTTCGCGGAATCTTGGTCAGCGCTCGGCCACCGTCTGTGTATGCGCTGTCCCAAAAGCCTTTTGCCCAAAGATCAATCGCAAAAGATCTATGTAGTAATCTCTTTGCTCTCAGTGAGGCTAGTCTCTACCTAGTTTTGAGACTTTTAACGGGTCATTGTCCTATTGACCATCTGCGGAAGTTTTATGGAAGAATATGAGATGGAAACAATTCAACACTTCCTTCTTGACTGTCCCACCTTTGGGTGTTCCAGCACTTGGGAGCGCATACCTTCAGACATCCCACCAAGCTGGCGGGAATGGAAATTAAACGCCTGTACACATTTGTATCCACGTGTGATCTTTGATCAGCCATTTAACCTAACCTAATCTAATGAAACCGATGGGAAAAAAGAAGAATACCAATACCGGGAAATATTCCTTCAGTAAAGAATTCTAAATTTATTCTAACAAAAGTAACCTATCCAATGCAGTTCATCGTGGATATTATGCTGCCTAAAATGGTGCATATGCACAGCTACGTTACAGCTCTGAAACTCGTTGCAGAACACCAAATAAAAATCAGACTCTTTAAAGTCGGTATAATCTCTGTACTGCTCTACGAATGTGACTTTCTCGTAACCGACCACGGAAAGATTTAGGGTTTTGTTAACAGATGCTTACGGAGTATCCTCACGGTGTGATGATCTAACCTCAAGATGCAATTTGAAACCCATGGCCCGCCACAGAAATGAGGATATGTTATATACCTCGAAAAGATGCTACATAAAGTTGTCAACAATCTCTGGGTTTTAACCACAAATAAAATGAAAAAAAAAACTTATCAAAATAACTATGTGGCTCCAGGCTGAGGTTGCAGCCATCAAGGTAGCAGCAGATCTGCTACTCCGGAGGGTGTCCACCTTCAGGGAAGTGACCATTCACTCAGATAGTAGAGCAGCGATACTAGCCCTGAACTCATTCACTGTGCGTTCAGGGCTGGTTGAGGAGTGTCTGGCGGTACTGTCGTTAGCGGCGACAGTTTTTTCTATAAGGCTTGTATGGGTGCCGGGCCACAGCGGAATAGCGGGCAATAGCAGAGCCGATGAGCTAGGAAGGAAGGGCACCCTAGAGCCACTATCGGTAGAATGGGAACGGGTCGGTGCTCCGGTGTCCTCTTGCGTCCTAATACTGGAAAGCTGGTCCTCGCGGATGCTTGGTCAACGATGGGCGAGCACTGGTACTTGCGCGATCGCAAAAGCATTTTGGCCCAAGATAGATCACAGAAGATCAAAAAATCTCTTTGCCCTCAGTAAGGCTAGCATCTCTTTAGTAGTCGGGCTCTTTACAGGCCATTGCCCTATTAGCACACATGCTGTAAGACTAGGAATCTTACCGGATGCTGATTGCAAAAGCTGCTTAGAAGAAGATGTGACGGAAACCAGCCAGCACTTCCTTCTTGACTGTCCCGCGTTCGGGAGGTTAAGGTTCAGACACTTGGGGGCATCCTACCGAACTGGTGGGTGTAGATATCGGGCGCCTTTGCAAATTTGTATCGGGTACCGGGCGTTTTGCCGATCTTTAAGTTCGAACAAGGGAGTTCTTTTTTCTATGGCATCACAAAGGACTACCTATAGTCCACGTGCGATCTATGATCAGCCATCTAACCTAACCTAACCTAACTATGTGAATGCGGAATCGCGGAATAAACTAAAGATGGAAATACTTTGTTGGGGACTGTGCTCCAGTGGGGATACAGAAATGATGATCAAAGAAGCGTAGAGATTTATTTTGTCGGCGACTTAGAGATTACTATATAACTGTCAAGTCAAGGCGCGATTACGACGACTGGAAAAAACAGAACTAACGGCGCGGTTGTTATGGCCAATGATATCGATGTCATCGGCGTACGCAAGTAGTTGTACACTCTTTTAGATGATTGTACCTTCTTTGTTCAGTTCTGAAGCTCGAATTTCCAGCAGTAGATTAAAGAAGTCGCACAATGGGAAGTCGCCTTGTCTGAAACCTCGTGATGTTGAGTAGGCTTATCTCACGGTGGTTGGCGCAGATTGTGTGCTTTCCCGTTGGGCGAAGCACACTTTAATTCCAATCGTCGGCCATGCTTTCGTCCGACTATATTCTACAAAGACGCTGATGCATGCTCCTTATTATTTATTCGCCGCCATTCATGGTCATGTAATGGAATGTCTGCTTCATCGTCATCGATTGGGAAATCGGGTTCACCATCTCCTGGTGTTATGCTTCCATTGCCATTCGACAGATTGGAGAAGTGCTCCCTCCTTCGAGAATCACCCCTATCGGGCAACTTCTCATTGTGCGGATAATGTTTTTTACCAGGGATTTTGTTTTACTAGTACTTACTTTTAGTAGGTTTCACCCATGGATAACGTACGAATTACTGCTACAGTGGAAGACCCTTGCTTTTAGTGTTATCGAAAATCGAATTGTTGTAGAATTTTAATTAACTGTTAAGCTTGCTAATTGAGTCATAATTCTTATTCGCTTGATAAATTAAAGCTTAATTGTAGGTACAATGAATACAAGGGACTAAACTTGAATATTTCTGGATAATAAATTAGACATTTTGTATAATTTTTCAAAGGGATTTATTAGCTTGTTAGTTGTTTTATGATTTTTACAAGTTAAAGAAATTATGTCAGAAATCAATAAAATAGAGGTTTATATAAACTTACAAGTCGGGAAAACACGTTTTCTTGAGCATTTGAGAGGCAGTATTTTAAAAGAAAAAATCGTAAAGAATAATAAATTAAAAAAGTGTGCACTCATAGAATTTAATATATTTTATTAATCTGTGTTTTATTTTAAAAAAGTTTAGATACTTCTGACCCCGCAGCCAACCTCCAGGAGGTCCTCCGAAAAAAGTTGTCTAACGGCGAGCAATATTTTTCTGCTTAAAATTAGCTCTAATCCAAAAACCAAAAAGATTTATAATTACCACAGATGAATACAAGTAATAATCGTAGATATATGTAATCATACCAACAGTCTGCCACTGCGCTTGGCTGACTCTGCATGCAAATTTTTGCTTCGGCATTAAAAATTATTAACGACGTGAATAAAAATATTTACATATCCCATGCTATTAATTAAAAATTAGCAACTCTTATGCAAACAACAAACACTTAACCTTTATTCCAACAATTTTGTTAAAAAATTTATCCAAGAAAATAAAAAATAGTAATATTTAAACACAAAATGGAAAATAAAAACGTTTTAGCTTATGGGAAAGACAATACCACACTTGCATAAAAATTCAGACGTACAGCTTTCAAGGTCTGCCGGCAAGCTGACGACGGCTAAGCTAGTTTGCAGACTATTTGAACGGCGATTTGAATGTCTTGTTAGCGCGCCACAGTTATGGCCATACAAACTGCATGCCAACGAAGGCATAAATAGAGTGTGGAAAAGGAATAAAAAGCAACTAAATGCATGGCATATATATAAATACACGTTTGTCCGCGAGAGTATGGGTGTGCGAGTGTTGGAAAAAATTTAGGTGCGCTGGGGATTTACTAATGTAATGAAAAATTAATCGCTAAAATATCTAAGATAGCTGGAGTTGGCAGTTAATCAGAGCTGAGAAAATATATAATAAAATTTTAGAAAAATATTATATTAAAAATATTGAAATTTATATGTTTAAAAAATGTAAAAAAGGAAAAAATGGAAAAATATATTCAAAAGATATATAACAAAATTTTAAGTATTACTTGAGCACTACTTTTAATTAAAAAATTTAAAAAGGAGAATTGTGTTTAAAAGAAATATGAAAAATATATAAAAATTGTTAAAGAAAACAAAATTTTCGTTAGAAAAATAAGTAAAAATAAGTAAAAAATGTAAAAATATAGAAAAATTGTGCGTAATAATAAAAATGATAATGAAAAAGAATTACAAGAAATATTTAAAGCATAAAATATAAATAATAAAAATTATAAAATTATAAAAAAAAATACTAAAAAATAAAATTATTTTATATAAAAATACAAACTTTTATCGAAATTCAAAAAAAAAAAAAACACTATTTTATAAAAATTATTTAAAAATTTGAAAATTGGAAAACATTTTTGAAGTGATTTATAAACATAAAAAATATTTAACAATTGAAGAAAAAATAAAAAAATAAAGACATCTTAAACGAATTATAAAAAAATATAAAAAAAAATTTAAAACAAAAAGTTTTGTTAAAAAAATTAAATTGAAAATTGAAAAAATTAGAGTAAAATATTATGTATGCGTAATTAGAGTAACGAGAATATAAAACTACCTTTTTAAAAAATTAAAAGTTAAAAAAAAAATATTCAAAAAATCAATTACATAAATTTTTTTTATAATATATGTTAAAGAAATATAAAAATTTAATTTTAATACAAAAAAATTATAAAAGTAAATAAAAATATTATATCTTAAAAAAAATATATTGATAATAATTTTGAAAAATTCGTAAAAAAAATTATTTAAAAACTTAATTTATTTAAACAAATTTAATTTTAATAAAAACATTGAAAAACTCCAAAAAAAAATTTAACAATAAAAAATTTTTTTTTAAATATATTGATAAAAATTTTGAAAAATTCGTTAAAAATATTATTTAAAAACTTAATTTATGTAACCAAATTTAATTTTAATAATAACATTGAAAAACTCCAAAAAAAATTTAACAAAAAAAAATTTTTTTTAAATATTTTGGAAAAAATTCTCAAAAATTTGTTAAATTTTTTTTTTTTAATATCAAATACATAAAATATTTAAAACATTTCAAATTAAAGAAATATGTAAGTTTAATTTTAATAAAAAAAAAATATTTATAAGTAAAAAAAATTAAAAAAGTTTAGAAAAAATTCTGTAAAATTTATTTTAAAAAAATTCGTTTAAAAATTTAATACATAAAATATTAAAAAAATCATATTTTTATATATTTATACAAATTTAAAAAAAAAAATAAAAATAAAAAATATTAAAAAAGTATAAAAATTAATATTAAAGTTTTTAATCATTTTAAGTAACAAAATTTATAAAAAAAATAAATTTAAACATTCAAAAAACATAAAATGTTAAAATAAATAATTTTAAAGATGTATAAAAAATTTTTATTGATAATAAAAGTAAAAAACATGAAAAAAATGGAATAAAATATTATTATTAGAAAATAAAATTTATAAAAAAAACTATTAAAAATAGACAAAAAGTGCAATTTAAAACTAAATACCGCAAACTATTAGCACCATTTACTATAAATAAATCGTAATAAATATCAACCATCGCCTGACATGTGTGGAATGGCGAGTGAGGCATGGCGAGTGAGGCATAACAAATGACTGCTACCGCTGGCGCTTTTAAGAAAAATATGCAAATCTCGTGTTAAGTCAGGCATTAAAGTGCTTTATTGATTTTATATAATCAATTTGCATTCAGTTTGATGCTGGAGTGGCAATCAAGCCA
This sequence comes from Bactrocera zonata, assembly GCA_037783105.1. NCBI lineage: Eukaryota > Metazoa > Arthropoda > Insecta > Diptera > Tephritidae > Bactrocera > Bactrocera zonata. Next base: position 427,897 of record JBAWJQ010001889.1, on the reverse strand, counting down.
CTTTAGAAAAATGCGCTACGGGCAAAATTCACAGGCGAGTAAATACTTTCAAGAATACGAAAATTTTTATTAAATTGAAAAAAAAGTCACAAATAAATTGACTAAGCTATTACTTTGCTTAAAAAAAAAAATATTTTAAAAATTAAATTAAAATATTAGAAAGAAAAAAATTATATGAAAATACATATATGAAAAAACAAAAAAATAAAAATAGCAATATTTTAAAAATTTAAAAACAAAAAATTTGTAAATGCAACGCCATGTTTCTTACACCCGACTAACAGGCTCTAGGACTTCCGAAATCCCCAAGTTTACCCTCGAAGAGCTGCAACTTGCCACTGGCAAGCTCAAAGCCAACAAATCACCTGGCCCGGACGGCATCCCAGCAGAAATCCTGAAAATAATTATTTTATAATCGGCGCAAAGCGGTCGGCAGTACTAATGAACATGTACAACGACTGCCTCGAAGTTTGAGCCCTGGAAAAAACAATGGCTGGTGCTAATCAGTAAAGGAAAAGGAGACTCCAACTTGTCATAAGCGATCCGTCAATTATGCATGCTTGACACAGCGGGAAAGCTCTATGAAAGGCTACTTAAACCCAGACTCGAAGCAGCTATCAACGAAACTGAAATATTATCTCCCAGACAGCATGGTCATAGAAAGTGTAAAAGCCGCACAGCATGGATGACATAAATGCAACAGAGTAATATTGCTGGCAACATAGGAGGTCACAGCTAAGAAAAGACTAAACTTTTAATGTCGACGACAATCAGCGTCCGAGCTGAGATCTGGCAGAATGAGAGTCGCGACAGAAGGACGGTTAGACTAATAAAAGACTTCCTATGGATTAGTCGTGAATTTGGAGAAGTAGATTTTTACACAACCTAGGTATTATCCGGTCAGGGATACTTCAAAAAGTACCTTCACAGAATGGGAAAAGTCTTTGTTTGAATTTGTGCAATGGCAGAGCGCACCTCCATAGAAGGCCTGGTTGGCCCAATAAACGCGAACAATTTTTTTTTTTTTTGTGAGCCACAAGTAGCCGTGACGACAACTGTGATGATGCGGAAGGCATTTTCCATTCCCTCACCCACAAAAAAAAAGTAAAAAATATATATAAAGTAAAAAATATTTAAATATTTAAATAATAAAATTAAAAGAAAAATATATTAAAATAAACAATATTTTTGTATTAATTATGTAGATAAATAAAATATAAAAATTAAAGAAAAAATATGTAAATAAATGAAATAGTAAAAATATACAGAAAACGTGTTAAAACAAACAATAGTTTAGAACTTTAAAAAAAAAAACGTAAAAATTGATGAGAAAAAATAAATATTAAGTGAATAAAAAATACAAAACAAATTTAATATACAAAATAAAAATAATATGCATGTATGTATATAAAAAATAACTAGTCAGAAATAAATAAATTAAAAAAAAAATAAAAATATCCTCTAAAAATCGAATAAAAAATGTTATGTATTAAAATTAAAAATACATTAAATGAAAAAAAATAAGTATTTAAATAAAAATAAAATATATAAAATAGTAAAAACATCACTTTAGAGAACAAAATATTGGAAAAAATATGTAAAAAAAAAAACAAATTTATTTAAAAAAAAATTTTAAAAAATAAAAAAATATTATGCATAAAAAGGAATTAATAAATAAAAAACATAATACATTAAAAAATATTCGTCGCTTTCAAATCACCACAAAATCCGCTAATTTTGCATTAAGCAACAACAATGCGTTGACTATACCATGGCAATTAACAGCAGCAGCAAACTACAAAAGACTTAAGCAACGAACCCGATCGTGCGCCACAACATCACAGCATTTACAAACCGACTGCCTGACGCGCACTTAATTAATTAAACACAAATCTGCGCGCGAAATCAAGATTCTACATGGAAGATGGCGACTTTCACTTTATCAACAAGATAGACAATAGCAACAACAACAGCAAATAGCCAGTGAGTTTGCAAAATCTCGCATTTGCTATCGCAGGAAATGCGCAGCCAACACCTTCTCTTTTACAACGGCTGAACTCACTTGAACTAACGTGGCTTTTGTGGCAACAATTGCGCATGTGTGTGCGTGTGTGACTTTGATGTATGTGCAAACACACCCACTAATCACAATATCACATATGTATGTTCGCACATACGCTCGTAAAAAACAACAAAAACAACAAATTTTATTTAATGTAAAATTTTTTTCCCGAACTTCGCTCGCCACCAACCGCAACTGCGCATAAATGGCAATCAATGATTGGAGTGCCAGAAGCTGCAAGCGATGGCAAAAATGCGAAAATTGCAAAAATTTATTATTTTTGCTGAAATATTTTTGCTCAATATTGAATTATTGCAAAATCGACAATTGCGTGGAGTTATTTGCGAGCCAGTGCTTAAGCGTAGTTTTCAAACACAACTTTGTTTATGTGTATGTATGCATATATGAATGTATATAATTGCATGTGTTGGCATGTATATATGTTTGTATGTGTGTGAATGTATGAGGATAAGAATTTAATAACAAGTCATGCCATATTGAGCTAGAGCTAGCGTCAGTGACAGCTAGCATTAAGCATAAATCAAGTATTTATTGCACATAAATGTAAACATTACAACAACTAAAAATTTACAACAAAAATTCAGTGTTGGTATGCAAATAAATGCTGATAGTTGTCGACTCAGACGCGCAAGTGCACAAGTTCAATATTTCACTGATATTAATTGAAAACAAAAAAAAAACAAAAACAATTTAATTAAACAAGTTTTTTAGACTTAACCCTTAGTGGGACACATAAGGTACCCAAATGAATATTTTTTTAATTCCAATGTTGGTGGATTGCTAGAAAAAATATGAAATAATAAAAATATGGCAATTGAAATTTTTTTTAGACTTAACCCTTCGTTTAATACTTAGGGTACCAAAATAAAAATTTTTTTTAATTTCAATCTAGGTGGATTGCTAGAAAAAAATATTGAATAATAAAAACGTTGAAATTGAGAAAAAAAATTTAGTCTTAACCTTTAGTTGAACACTTTTGATTGTTCCAAAAAATATGAAATAGTAACATTTTTATAATTGACATTTTTTTTTAGTTTTAACCCTTTGTAGAACGCTTAGGGTACCCAAATAAGTATTTTTTTTTTTTTTGACTCCAATGTGGGTGTATTGCTCAAAAAAATATGAAAAAATTAAAAAATTGTAATTAAGCAAATTTTAATACCTAGGGTACCCAAATGAGTACAATTTTTTAAATCCAATTTTAGTGAATTGCTCGAAAAAATATGGAATAATTGAAAATACTGTAATTAAGCAAAATTTTAAATCCTAACCCTTAGTTGAATACTTCGATTTAACCCTTAGTAGAGCACTAAGGGCTCCCAAATAAGTAATTTTTTCAATTCCATTGTACTTGAATTGCCGGAAAAACATGAAATAACGAAATTATTGCAATTTTTTCAGTTTAACCCTTAGTGAATTACTTAGGATCCCAACCCATTATTTTTTTTATTCCAAATTTGATGAATTGTGTTAGCTGTAAATAGCTTAAATAAGCGTTTTAAATGCTTATTAACAAATATTTTCGTTTCAACCCATTTTGTGACATTTGGGGTACAAGTGATCTTTTTTCGTTTCCTCACTAAGTTTTTTCTTCAATTTCCGTTTGTTACGTTTTAATATATTCCCTTAGCTTTATAGAGCTTAGCTCTTGGAAAATTATATACTTGAAAATAAATATTACATATATATAAATATTATTATTAACCCATTTTGACAGGCTTTGGTATATAAGAGCCTATAATTAATTTTTTTACAAAAATATTTTAATTTTTGTTTATTAATAATTTTTTAATTTAAATATTTTTTTTATAGTTTAATAATTAACTTTTATTATCCTGATTTATTATGTTGAGTAATCGCTGTTAAAAACTTTCAATATTAACCCATATTGCGATGGTAAGGTACTCCAAGCACATTTAAATTTTAATAAATTTTTTTAATTTTTTATAAGAATAATATACCACATACTAAAATATGTTTTTTATTCACAGTTAAATCATTTGAAAGCAAAAGTTTTGCCTTTAACCCTTCATATTTAATATTGTAAAAGGTCTTCAATACCTAAAGGGGTCAGTGAAGGGTTAAAGGCAAATTTTTTGCTTTCAAATGATTTAACTGTGAATAAAAAACATATTTTCATATTTGAGTATTTCAGTTAAATATTTTAAATTATTAGTGATGAAAAAATAATTATCTCCCTGTTAATATCTTATACTGCCTTTAGGTTAACTGAATACCGAACTATTTAAAAGAAAATCTTTCTTAAATACTTTAAAAAAATTTGGCATTTTTCAACTTGAAACCCGTTTTTTTGATAAAAGTTAGCAGAAATGGAACACAGTGCCATCTGATGTGCACTTTTCTTAAAAACTACTTTTGGAAAAATTCTGCTATTTCATTGTAAAAAAAAACATTCCAATGAAACTGACTCAGAATAATGATTATTAAGCTTTCAAATGAGCTTTTCTTGAAACTACTAAAAAAAAAATTTACAAATGTTTTAGCATTTTCACTCCAAAGAGCTTTCACAATGAGACTGGCACGAAAAGTTGATTTGGCAAGCTTTCGAAACAGTTTTCTGGCAAACAAAATGTGCAGAAAATGTAACACAGCGCCACCTATTGCAAGCTTTTGATAAAACTAGATATAAAAGAATGAAATATTGTGATTTAGATGCAATACTAATAACTTTCCATAATATTTCCAATAATTGTCTGAAGTTTTTAAATAAAAAAATTTGTAATAAAGCTTTTCCTCGGTATTGATATAGAAACATACTTACTTAATAAGAGATTTCACTAAATATGTTACGGTTTATAAGGAATATTTTTTGAATGTCATATCTTAAAACAGAAACCTTCTTATAGACCTTATTCGGATCACTTAAGAATTAACTCACAATTTGCGATTCGCCTTTTCGATAGCACATACCATACTTCAAATAACCAAAAAGTAAGTAAGTGCGAAATTCTTTCCTCTGCTTGAAAAACATAAATATGATATATCTATATATCTATAAAAATAATTTATTTTCCCCTCACACTACGCCCTCAGCACTCAGCAATACTCTTCGCGATTGCTGCCGACTTTTTCTCATCACTTAAGCGGTCCACCCCGCATTTTTTCGCGCGCTGTCACCGCATTTTTTTTACTAGAAAATATTTCAGTATTCAGTTAGCAGAGCCAGTCAGCCAACTGTCACACCCTTGGGCGATTTAAACTTATTATTTTGTGTGCAGAAAGATTTATTGTTTCTGCGTTCTTTGATTCTCGTTACGATGCCGAATGTAATGTAACAAAGTAAATTGAAATCTCAGCAACTGGGCATGAGAAGACTACGGCTTGTGTATAGAAGAATATATATATTTAGCGCTGTATTCGTAAACTTCTTAAGGTGAATGATTCAAGCTTTGTCTAGCCAACCAACCACTCATGTGCTGTTCGTGTTGTTTTTGTTGTTGCTGTAAGTAATATTACATTCTCTACGCCTCATGTGGTGGCATGTGTAAATCGTTTGGAATTTTTTTTAATGATTTTTATTGAACGCTGAAGGAAGCTTGAGTGAAATTTATGCGTTATGTAGAAGAAGCAATGGATTTTACTTGATTTCGTGGTGTTTTTAACAAAAATTTCTATATTTTTTTGTAATCTTTTCTTATTACAGGTTTTATTAAAGTTATATTATTGAAGTTAAGCACATATTTTCTTCTGCTGTCGTCGATATGAAGTCAAACATTCTTACAAACGGACATTCCAATAATGAAATTGGGTGCTATAAGCCATATAGCCAGGGGAAAATGGAGATAAGGTCCCTCACCCTTTGTAATTGGAATTATAAAAACTGTTTTAACTCAGATTTGACTTTCATATTTTGACTGCATCTCATATTATTTGAAATATACCTAGAATAATACTTTTTTTTTCACTTTCATTCTAGATCAAACGAAAATCAAAAGAACATATCAAACTTATAATTAGAGGAGAAGAAAAAAGCCGTAGGTTCAAGGCTTAGTATAGCCAGACTAAATTTAGACACCTCTATGCACCAAGATACCTACTTACAATCCCAACCAAGCTCAACTCAATTCTAAATATAAACTCTCTTATACCCCAAAATAACCCATCTACAAGTATATACAACTCCAACCAAGCCCGTCTCAAAAAATTTCCAAAAAATGTCGACTTTTTCACTTTATCTTCATTCCATAATTGATTATTTACAACGAATTAGTTTTAAAAAAATATTCCTTTTCCTTTTTTTGCTTTTTCATAAACAAAAGACTTAAGCGACAAACTCATTTGCAAAATTTGCGCGCAAACGCAAGGTCATCATTAGTTATTGCTTTTTGCAATCAAGCGTATTTATTTCGACCACGATTTGTTGCCTTTTTGCTGTATAAAAAATAGCAAAAACAAAAACTGGAACAAATAACAAGTGGCGCGGTAGTTTTTTCCCACGCGCAGCCAGTATATAACAGAAAATAAAAGTAAATTCATCTTTAATTATTTGAGTAGGAAAAACTGGTCGCTTGTTAAGTGAAGAATAAATAGAAGAAAAAAAAATGATAACAAATGCTGAGCAGCTGCGTTAGATATTTTTAGAATAATGAAAAAAATAAAATTCAAATTCAAATTCAAATTTAATTAATTATTTATTTTTTTAATTTAAAATAAATTAACTTATTAATTTAAATTTAATAAATTTTTAATAATTCTAATTAAATTAAAATAAAATAGAGTTTTAAATTTGGTTTAAATTAAAAAAAAATTTTAAATTAAAAAATTTAATTAAAAAAAAATTATTTAAATAAATTTTAAACAACAAGAAAAATGTCCTTTTAAAAGCAAGATTTAAATGTTTTTCTTTTAATTAATTAATTAATTTAATTAACTAAATTAAATTAAATTAAATTAAATTTTAATTAACACAAAAAATTTTCCGTTTTAATTTTTTTTTTTGAAAATAATAATTTACATTTTGAATTAAACTTTTAGTTTTTTTTTTTGTTTTCAGTAAAAGTGCTCAATATTTCTTATTAAATGTTTCTCTTGTATATGAAAAAAACAATTTCTTTTTAAAACTGTTAATTAATTTAAAAAAATATTTAAATAAATTTTAAACAACAAGAAAAAAGTCCCTTTAAAAACAAGATTTAAATATTTTATTTTAATTAATTAATTAATTAAATTAAATTAAATTTTAATTTCAATTAACAAAAAAATTCATTTTTACAGATTTTATGTAAATAATAATTGTCATTTGAATTAATCTTTTATTTTTTTGTTTTCGAAAAAATTGCTCATTTTCTAATATGAAATTTTCTCTGGAATATGAAATTTTTTTTTAATGTAATTTAATTAAAAAAAAATATTGAAATAAATTCTAACAACAAAAAATAGTATTTTTGAAAGCAAGATTTAAATATTTTTCTTTTATTTATTTAATTAATTTAATTTAATTTTAATCAACAAAAAAATTTTCTTTTTTTAAAATCTTTATGCAAATAATAATTAAAAAGCAACATCTAAATTTTTTCTTGTAATTTTTTCTTAATTATCGGTAAAATTATTTTTAATTTAAATCTTTTTTTTTAATTAGAAAAAAAACTTATTTTTTTCTTTTTTTACTTTGTTCTGACAAATAATAACTGACAAACCAGTCTGAGCCATTTATAATTATTTTTTTATAGTTTTTGCTAAAAATGCTTAATATGTTCAATTAAAATTGTTTTTTTGTACTTAAAAAAATAAATTGAATTTGAAACAAGAAAAGTTCCTGTTTAAAATTTTTAAGCAAATAATAATTTAAAAATATTTCTTGTATTTTCTTTAATTTTCGGTAAAAGTTCTGATTATTTTTTTTACATTTTTTTGAATTTGAAAAAAAAACTTTTTTTTTTTGGAAATAACAATTGACAAAGGAGTTTCAATTTCTTTAGTTTTCAGTAAAAATGCTCAATGTTTTGAATTAATTTTTTTAATTATAAATTTTTTGAAATTGAAAAAAATGTTCTCTTAAAATTTGTATTCAAATAACAATTAACAGGCAAGAAATATATTTTTGTCCTAAATTTCTTTTTTCTTTTTGAATTAAAAGGAAAAATATATTAAAATTTTTTTTTTTTCAAATAATAATAAAGAAAGGAGTTTTAGATTTTTTAAATTATTTTTTAAATTTAGTTGAAAACGTTAATTTTTTTAATCTAAAAATTTTTACATATCTTTCATTAGTGAAAAAATTTGAATATTTTTTTCGTTTTATTATAAAATATTTTAGTATTACTTATATAATTTTTTTCGATTTTTATCAGAATTTTTAAAATAATTGTATAAACAATATTTTTTTTATAATTTTCTTTTTTCATAAATTTTAATTAATTAATTTTTTTTTTTATTATACATTTTTTTAATTTTTTAATTAATTTTTTTTCGATTTCTGTTGGAATTTTAAAAGATTTTTATTATTAATACAATTTTACACATTTTTTGGTTTTTCAATTTATTTTTAATTAAAAGAAATATTATTTTATCTATTCATACTTCAGAACAAAGATTTTTATTATTAATACAATTTTACACATTTTTTGGTTTTTCAATTTATTTTTAATTAAAAGAAATATTATTTTATCTATTCATACTTCAGAACAAATACTTTCAAAACACTAGTTTTTGAAAAAACTATTATTATATAAAAAATTCGCTAATTAAATTCACAGCTGAAATATCTTTGCGAAACTCGATTTATGCTTTTGGAAGCGCAGAACACGTAACCTGCTTGCCACTTGTCACATTGTTGCCATTACGCTGCCGCCGTGTGGGCCACTCGCGTACGCCAATGCAGGCAAAGCAAACACTTCACCAATTCAATAGCCATTTTCAACCGCATTTAATTACGTGCCAACATTGTCCGAAAAGTGGCCGCTTATGTCACAACAACAAGTGCGCAAATATGGTTGCTAGCCGAACGCCGCATTCAGCACAGATTTAACCATACTTTTTGCAACTTTTTTCTTATCAACTTTTCCGCCAAACAAGTTAAAGCCGTGCTTGCGTACTCAATACCCAGGCGGCAAGCATTGACGTGTCGCTTGGTTCGGTTTTTCGGACACACATGTGTGTATACATATGTGTGAGTGTGTCTTACTGGTACGAGAATGCAGCCTTTCCGTCAGCGCATCGAATTCGTAAGCATTGCGCCGTCGCTGTGCCAAGGAAGCTGCGTATGCTGGGTCAGCTATCAGCTCAGCGAATTGGTGAATTGGCAAGCGGCAAGTCGTTGAACTGGTTATGATTGCAACAAGCTTGCACCACACTCGCCGCTTACTGCTGCTTTGCCTCCTCGACACCCCTCCTACACTTGATCGACACTTGGCTGCAACGCTACAGGTGTCTGTGGAATGCGGTTATGTGTTTGGAGCACAATCGCGCGACTGGCGTCACACCGGCCGTACCCATGAAAATTGCAAGCATGGAAATTCGTTGATTGCGCGGCGAGTGAAAATGCCAATTTTCGGTGATTTTCGTTGTGTATTTTTACACTAACGAGCTTCGAGTTTTCGCATGACGAAAGAATGTTTGGTGAAAAGGATTAAAAAATTGAATTGTAATAAAAATATTCTGAAATTTTTTATATGTTATAGGGCGTATTTAGAATGTTCGTGAATTTGAATGTACTACAAATCGATACCAATTTATGCTTAAATACCATTTTTTCAATATTTCGACTATAGCGCCACCTATCGGAACATTTACTTTTCTTTTACGGAACTATTATGCATTATATTATTATTAGGTCAAGTGTAGCAATCCACGCATGTGAGAAAAGTTTTCTGAGCCCAATTCACTTGTTAGTGCCCAGAAACGATTCTTGTACATATTGCTAAAGCAGCTCACGACTTCCGGTCTTAGACCTAATATCCTCTGGGTAGTCAAAGAACATCAGTTTGAAGGCGAGGAAAAATGAGAAGGCAACCCATCACAAAAAAAACTCCCCCAATGAATAGGAACAAACAGCTTCGGCTGAGAGACCCCCCATTTCATGACAACCGCGGCAAACGCATTAAGGATTATGATTTAACGGCATGCACCTTGAATGTCCGGTCCCTTAATTTGGAAGATGCCGCTGCCCAGCTGGTTAGATGTCCTCGTTAGAGTAAAGACTGACATAACCGCCGTCCAAGGAATGCGATGGACGGGAAAAGGACTGAGACTTATGACATTTACTACAGTGGTCATATAAAAGAGCGCAAATTCGGTGTGGGATTCGTGGTGGGAGAGTGACTCCGTCGTAGAGTCCTGACATTCACCCCGTTGGATGAATGTGTAGCCACAATCCGCATCAAAGTGAAGTTCTTCAACATATCGCTGATCGAAAGAGAAGGGTCATGTGCCTTCTGTGAACACATTGGAGCGCACCTAAGAGAGCTGCCCCACAACGATTCGTGCTAGTGACCTTACCGCCAGGGTGGGCAAAGAAAATATCTTTGGCATAACGGTCGGTAAATTCAACCATGATGAAAAATCCCCGCTGCGAGGTCCTAATATTGACTTGGATCACTATGTTGTTGTAGCCAAGAAACGCACCGGCCTTTGTGCAGCAAACAACGTACGTCAACAAAGCCAAGGAAGGTTCGACGTCAAGAAGTTGCAATCACAACAGACACCCGAACGATTTTCTACTCGACATGCATTCCTGCTTTCTGAGGGCACTCATCGGCAACGCGGTATAACGGAAATGTTTGAAGCATACTCTTGTAGAATCCCAAGAGGTAATCAAGTAACCGATACCCAGAGCATACTAAAATTATGAAGGAACACTTCTCCACCCTGCTGAATGGCAGTGAAAGCATAACACCGGGAACCCAGTGAAACCGATTTCCCAATCGATGACGATGGAGTGGACGTACCATTGCCCAACCATGAAGGAGTTCGAATAGCATTACCCGTCTGAAGAGGGGGTCGATGGATTGTCGGCCGAGCTATTCAAATACGGCGGCGAAGAACTGATAAGAAGCAAGCATCAGCATCTTTGTAGAATATGGTCGGTGTGCTCACCCAATTCACAAAAGGAAGACCACACAATCCGCCAAGTACCGTTTCATAATCCATATAAGGTTCACTCAACTGCTGGATAAAATGATCCGAGCTGCAGATCTGAACAGAGAAGATACAATATACTATAAGAATGTACAGCTGTTGGCGTACGTCGATGATATTGTTACCATTGGCCTCAACAATCACGTCGTTAGTTCTGCTTTCTTCACAATGGATGCGGAAACTAAGAAAATGGGTCTGGTAGTGAACAAGGGTGAGACTAAATACCACCTGTTGTCAAATAAACAGTCGTCGGACTTGCTACTAAGCCCCAACGACACTATTGACAATCGTAACTTCAACGTCGAATACCGCTGTCATTGACATAGTTCAGCAAATTAAGAGACAGCGGTTAAACAGGCTAAATCATGTCGTCCGTGATCATAGATGAAAACACTTCAGCTCTGAAAGTATTCGATGTTGTAGCCACCTGGGGAAACAAAGGAAGAGGAACCTTCACTCCGTTGGAAAGACTAGGTGGAGGAGAACCTGACTACACTTGCCAAACAACAAAGAAAAGGATTTTGGTGGGCTATAGCAATCTCGGCTATAACCGCGCAAGCGGCGTATACGCCAGTAAAGAAGAAGAAGAAGAAATTATTCAATAAATTTTCTGGCACCGAAGCATTCAGAATGTTGAAAAAGGCCTTCGACATCCATGACAGCCATCAACATCAATTGATGATCGGTTGGTTGTTAAGAATTTAATCTAACTGCCATCGTTGGAATATCGAAAGGATTAGTGAAACGCATACTACATTGACTCTTCGTGAGTTTTCTGCCAAATTTTCAACGAATATCGTTCCACAACCACCATATTCGTTTGATTTAGAACCGTGTGACTTCTGGTTATTCAGCAAATTTAAACGACCCCTCCGGGAAACCGTTTTGAGTCAATTGAAACATTAAAAGGGAATCGCTTTGCGCATTGAAGGCTATTCCAGAAATTACCTTCAACAACTGTTTAAAGGAATGGAAAAAATGTCGAGATTACTTTGAGGGAGACGCCATAGATTTTGAAGAATAAATTAAGAGTTTTAAAATTATGAACAAAGTCTTACTATTTTTTGCTCATAGTAGTACATATAGTATTTTCTTTTTTTTTCATAGAATTCTTCACTTTTAAGCTTTTTTTCTTTACATCCACTCTTGACGCTTCTTAAAACTTGTGTTCTTCTTTTCGCTTTGCACTGTTGTCTAATTTATTGCCACTTCATATGCAGACAGCGACAAAAGCAAAGCATAACCACAACCGTTTTGGTCTGTGAAAAGAACAAAGCACTCGCTTTCTTGTCGGCTACACTATTCTTCTGCCTGCTGGCTGTGGCTTTTGTCAGCTGACTCTACACATTACTCAAAGCTGACGGTTCTTTCCCACTCTTATTGTTGTGTGTTGATAATGTTGATGCTTTTGTCAGCGCCTAGGCACACCGAAAGTGACATTAAATTTGCCTACGTGTACGGAATCGGGAATATGGAAATGCAGCTGTGAGCGGTGAAGTTGGCGTGTAGGTCTGCTATGCTTTAGCAGACAGTGGACTTGGTGGTTGAGCCGGCAAGTTGCTGTGTCTGCTTGCGTCTTTTTCAACTTTGTTTCTTCTTTTATTATATTTTTTCTGCTTTTTATAAATTATTGCAAAAACAACAAGTAATGTTGAAGCAATACATGTGTAATCGCCAATTTTCGAAATGTAATCGTTTTCAATTTCTTTTGCTTGCCGCAGCGCAATTTATTTATATGCAGACACATACGGCTTTTTGGGCCCATCCACAGCTGACTGGTCAAGGCTAAGCTTAACTTTTGTTTTCTGGCGCGCGAGTGGAATTACTTTCGCACACACACACACACATGTGTGTACGTGTGCACATCAAAAGCAATCGCATTCAAATTTATGAGTGCCGCGAAGTATAATTGAAAGTTGATTTGTTGTGCATAAGCAATACAAAAACAACAATAATAAGGAAAAAGTTTGCCATTAATAAATCTATACTTTTCTACGCAAAAATCCCGCTGACGTTCACATTAGTCCATCTTCAACTTCGCTTGCAGTCGGCGCTTCAACTTCGCGCCTCGCGCACGCTTGCCTCAAACACTTTCCTGTTTTTCCTTTTGCTCGTTTTTATAATTTGTATAATTTTTTTCCGCTTTTTCTTATATTTATGATTTTTTCTCCTCTTTATTTTTATAATTTTTTCCATTTTTACTTTTATTATTTTTTCTCTTGTTTTCTGCATTTCACTTATCTTTCGTCGTATAAAAGTGAAATCCGCATTTGGGGTCTCTGCCGCTCATCTTGCCGACGCCGTTGCGTCGTGTCGTCAAGTCCGTTGTGGTGGAAAATGACAACAAAATTTGTTTACAGCTGTTCAAAAATTCCAATACCGCCAAATTGCAAGTGACAGTCATGCGCGCGACGGCGCTGCATGCTGCGCGTTGTATTTAATTTCCAATGGCATTTTCATTTCTTGCCGATAAATGCGAAATGCGAATTTTGTTGTTTGTAAAAGTCAAATGAAAGTCATTTCATATTTTCGTAATCCAAAAATAAATATACATTTTTTAATTTCACCTTAAACTTCACTGAAACATGAGTAGGCGTCGCTAATTTTAGTTTGTTTTGAAGTCTAGGCTAATGTAAGCAAAGTGCAAGGAGACAGGGGGGCAAACTGATCGCTTTGCGGCAATCAGTTCTCTATCGAGACAAAAAAGAATGTCTAAGTTAGGTTAGGTTCGGTTAGATGAATGATTCCTCAGGAAGGCAAAAGATAATGCAGCTAGCAACAGGTAAGACGTTTAGTCTTACTGCATGAATTTCGATCGGATAGTGTCCAGTTAGAAGTCTAAAAACGAACTCTTAAAAAGAAAGCAAAGAGGTCCCTAGTCCTCAGTTTTCTATCGCGGCTAATATGTTAGGTTAGGGTAGATGGCTGATCCCTTAAAAAGACAAAGGCAGCTAGCATTCGGTAAGATATTGACTCTTAGTGGATTAGTCCCGATCGGAAGATGTCCAGCTAAAACTCCTAAAACCGTTAAAAGGTGAACTTTGCTGAGAGCGAAGAGTTCCATAGTCCTGACAAAATGCTTGTTGAGCTAATTTGAGGCTCAACAGTCTAGTAATGAACCACAAGAGGTCAACGGAACTCCTAGCCGCTCCCATTCCGTACTTGTTGTGACTAAAGTACCTGACTGAGCGAGTTCATCGGCACTACAGTTTCCCGCAATACCACTGAGCCCAGACAGGTAGTTGACAAACGCTTGCTGAACTGGTCTGAGGCTCAACAGTCTGATAGTGAACCACAAGCAGTCAACGAAGCTCCCAGCTGTTCCCATTCCATACTTGTTGTGACTAAAGTACCTGACTGAGCGAGTTCATCGGCACTGCAGTTTCCCACAATACCACTGAGCCCAGACAGGTAGTTGACAAACGCTTGCTGAGCTGGTCTGAAGCTCAACAGTCTAGTAGTGAACCACAAGAAGTCAACGGAACTCTTAGCCGTTCCCATTCCGTAGTTACTGCAACTAAAGTACTGTCTTAGCAACTTCATCAGTACTACAGTTTCCTGTAATACCGTAGAGTCCAGACACCCAAACCTGCTGAACCATAAAATAACTCGATGCCAGAAATGAAGAGTCTACAAATCCTTTCACCTGCCTAGAACGCATAGCTAGCGAACTCAAGACTTATAGCGCTACCCTACTTAACTGACATTGAGTAATACCAAAAGCTCCGTCAAGATCGGTAAGAACCTTTCAGAGCTGTTCGATAGCAAATGGGGGGTCAGACAAGGTGACTCACTATCGTGTGACTTCTTCACTATAATCTTGGAGAAAATAATTCGAGCTGCAGAGATGAATAGAGAAGGTACAATATTTTTGAAGAGTGTACAGCTGCGGGGGTACACTGATGACATTGATAGTATTCGCCTCAGCAACCGCGTCGTTAGTTCTGCTTTCTCCAGACTGGATAAGGAAGTGAAGTCTGTGGGTCTGGTTGTGAATGAAGACAAGATGAAATATATCCTGTCATCAAACAAACAGTCATCTCGATCGCGCGGGTGCCTAACCCACGTCGATGTTGACGGTCAGAACTTCGAAGTCGTAGATAATCTTGTCTGTCTTGGAACCAACATTAACACCAACAAACGTCAGCATCGAAATCCAACGCAGAAAAACTCCTGCCAACAGATGCTACTATGGACTGAGTAGGCAAATGATAAATAAACGACGAACAAAGACCAAACTCTACAAGTCCCTCATCATCCCCATCCTGCTATATAGTGCAGAGGCATGAACGAAGACAACATCTGAAGAGTTGGCGTTACGAGTTTTCGAGAGAAAGGTTCTGCGGAAGATTTATGGTCCTTTGCGCATTGACAACGGCAAATACCACAGTCGATGGAACGATGAGCTGTACGAGATATACGACGGCATTAACGTAGTTCAGCGAATTAAGAGACAGCGGCTACGCTGCCTATGTCGTGTCGTTCAAATGGAGGAAAACACTACAGCTCTAAGAGTATTTAACACAGTACTCGCCGAGGGAAGCAGAGGAAGAGGAGGACCTACACTACGTTGGAAAGATCAGCTGACAAAGGACCTGTCGCCTAACAGCGAAAAAGAAGAACGACTGGCGCGCTGTTGTAAACACGGCTATAACCGCGTAAGCAGTGTCTACGCCAATAAAGAAGAAGGAGTAGTATATTAAAAATACATATAGAAATATATTTCTAACTCTGCGTCAAGCAAATAACTCAAGTGTACAACCTGTTTCGCCGTTGAGATTATTTTCGCCTATAACAAAATCTCTAATAGTTGCGGCATTGCATACGCTTATAACATAAATTCACTCGTGTCCACAAACCAGTATACCAAAACTATCAGCTGGTAGGCCACCTTTGCGTTTAATATTTCTCCCTTCGTCACATATGATTTCTTCGTGAGTCGCAGGTGACTGACCCCAAAGAAATGCGTTGATTTCTTGTTATTTGCTGTTCAATAATATTGAAGTGCGTTTTTCTTTCAATATTGACAGTAAAAACAAACATTAAGTACAACAACACCGTTAGTTATCTTAATTTATGAATAAGTTAAGGAAAACAAACGAGAAGATGAGCAGCAGTGAAAACAGAAAGCGAAAAATGATAAGGAAAAAGCATGAAAAAATCGAGCTTCGATTCAAATATGCATAAGTAAATGTTAATAAATATTTTTGTTTTTTTTTTTCTTAACATTTTCCATTAATTTATTGTTTTTGGTTGAAAGCACACCGTTTTGCTGTTTCTTTACTATAAGATAAATTTAAGGATTTGTATTTAGCTATTGTGAATTTTTTAATATACTCAATACATCCTTTTCTTTCTACTACTTTTACAATATTATTGAGAATTGTTGCCACCTATTTATAAATATGCTTCCAAAAAAGAAAAAAAAATATTAATTAGCTGAAAACCAATATCTTTATTAAATTTCAGCGCTCTAAGAAAGCTTTCGGTTTAAAATTTCTTTGATGAGTGTTGCCACCTATTCGCAATTTTAGATTATAAAAGTGTAAAGAAAAGAAAATTATTACAATGCAGAAATCAAATTTAAAAACTTTCAGAGCGCTTCTAACTGAGAATATTTTTATGCAGGTTGCCACCTATTTTAATTTTTTTATGAAAAATCTAATTAATATATAAACTTTTACAATATGGATAAATAAGATACTAAAGAAAGTTTACAATTAAAATAATATATTAATTAGGGTTGCCACATAATCGAAATTTTTTATGAGAATAATACACAAGTTAAAGTAATTACTACAATGCGAACATCAAACTCAAAAACCTTTAGACAGCTTCAATTGACAATTGAGAATATTCGTATGCAGGTTGCCACCTATTTTAATTTCTTTCGACAAAAAACTATTTAATATATAAACTATTACAATATGAATGTAAAACCCCTAAAGAAAGCCTACAATTAAAAAGCATATTTTTGGGTTGCCACCCAATCGAAAATTTTTAATGCGAAAAATTACAAGTTAAAGTAATTACTACAATGCGGAAGTCAAACTGAGTAACTTTTGCTTACCAATTGAAATTATTTTTATGCAGGTTATGCAGGTATCAAAAACCTAATTAATATACATATATGTATGTATAAACTATTACAATATAGCTAAACAAGAGTACAAAATATTGTTCCTTCAGGGTTGCCACTATTAGAAATTTTTGTATTAGAAAATTTACAAGATTAAGGAGTTATTACAAACAATATGTGTTTCAATAAAAGAGCTTTTAAAGCGTTTGTAATTGAAAATATTTGTATGAGTGATGCCACCTTATTTTTAATTTTCAAAAAATTCAATTAAAAAATAAACAAATAATATTAATAAGGATATAAAAAATTTAATAAGCTTAAATTTGGAAATATTTTGCGTGAGGGTTGCCACCTAATCGAAATTTTTAATGAGAAAAATTAATATTTTAATATATTTATAAGTTGAAAGCCTAATTAATATATAAACCATTACAATATTGATAAACAAAAGATTTAAGAAAGATTAAAGTTCACAATATTACTTGTTTGGAGTTGCCATCTTTTGAAATTTTTTTAATTAGAAAAATTGCAAGATTAAAAAATTTTCACATGAAATATTTTTTTCAAAACAAATGCCTTCAGAAAGTTTTTAGTTGAAAATATTTTAAGTGATGCCACCTAATTTTTAATTTTCAAAAAATTCGATTAGTGTAGTACGTATGTATATACGAAATATGCATTAAGTTAAAAAAAAAAACAATATAATAGGCCTGCATTTAAAATATTTTGCGTAAGGGTTGCCACCGTTCTGAAAGAGAGAAAAGATACATATGTACACATGTACATATATAATAATATAGCGAAATTAGCGTCTTCTGGATATCAAACTCAAGAGGTTTATGAAAGCAAAGAATTTAAAATATTTCTAAAGAGTGTTGCCAACTGTGAATAAAGATCAGAGTTTAAAATATTTTCCTTGGGTGTTGCCACCGTATTAAAAATCGTGTGCCTAAAAAACATAATATTGTAAGGAAGCTCTATAATATGGGTATAAAAGTGAAAAGCTTAAAGAAAGCTAAGAGTCAAAAATGTTTTTCAGAAGTGTTGCCACCATTTGGAAAATTGCATGTCAAAAAAGTATTAAGTACTATACCGAATCACCACAATATGGGTATAAAACTGAAGAGGTTAAAAAAGCTAAAAATTTAAAATATTTTCCATGAGTGCTGCCACCGTTTTAAAAAAAGTAAGTCAAAGAAATATTTTAATATAAAGAATCTCTACAACATGGGCATAAAACTGAATAGGTTTAAGAAAACTTAGAGTTAAAAATGTTTTTCGAAAGTCAAAAGGGTTGCCTACTATGCGAGATTTGCAATTTATGAGAATTTTGAACAATTATTAATTATTTTTTTATTATTTTTATATTATGTATTTCCCGTACTTTTTAATTTTTTATTTTATTTTTATTTTCATACTTTTTAAGCGCTTCATTTGCTGACAGCTTGCTATAATATCTTTAAAACTATTTAACGGGCTCTATTGATGGCTGCGCCATTCTTCAGTCCGCATATTTATTATATGACCGCTGCCATTACTGCCACAAAAGCTCTCACAAATTCTTCACTTTTCACTAACGGCTAAAGAAAGTCATAAAATATTTCGCTGTCATCGCTTTTAACAAATTCTTTTGCAAAAACATCACGAACGTCTTCATCAAGGCATAAAGTGAATTACCTCCAATATGGACACGAGGCGAGTGCAGTTGAGTGCTTGAGCAGCAGAATAAATAAACAAAACGCACACTAGATGTTCCTCAGCACAATTTCCTGCGCTTAACTGCCCACCTCAGCTCGTACCCTTTAACGCCACAACAACAAACAGTTATTATATATATAAGTATTTGTAGACGTTCCAGCATCGCTTGAAAGTGGCTTGGTAGTGGAAGTGTGTCATGGCTATGCCTACACCTGCCACGGCTGTGGACTTGGCAGCAAAAACTACAACAAAAGCAGGCACAATAAAAGCGCCAACAATGCTTGATTGCCTCTTCATATTTGATTTACTTTTTTCCGCTCGCACCCATTCGCTTTTGGGCGTTGCTTTCTCGCTTGCATTCGCTGCCTTAGCTTCGTGCCACAAATCGCTTCATATCTTCAAATGATTTCTGGATTTTTTTTTTTTTTGTTTTTTTTTCCTTTTTTATCATCTTTTTCGCTCCGTTGTGTCATAAACATTTCCGCGATTCATGCATTTCATCTATCTCATCCCAATTCCTCAGCCATTCCACAGTTTTTATGTGCCTTGGTCTGCCAGTGCTCATCTGTTAGCCAGTGTGCTAGTCTTCGGTTATTCATTCATGCATTTCTGTGTCGAACAGTTAATGCGGATGTTATTAGGTTATTAGTTGCAACATTGTAGTTCTTATTATTGTTGCTTTTTTGTTTGATTTACCAAAGGCATTTACTGTTGTGCTGAGATTGCCACTATTTATTCGCTTCCTGATGCTTCACCACTTCTATGCTATTTACGTAGCGTAGACAGAAGGCGGTAAGCTTATAGGTAACAGAAATTTGTTTTAGAGTGTTACCATGTATTTTTAAATGTAATTCGATTATATATTTTTGGAAGGGTTACCATATATTTATAAATAATATTTACTAATATTTTATTTTTAATTTTATTAACATAAATATGCTGCGTTATTGGTATCAAATTAGGATATAGTATGTACCTATAAAGAACTTATAGTTAAAAATATTGATAGGAGCTGCCACCTGTTTAAAAATTAAATGAAAAAGATATTATTAATACACTAACTGTTACAATGTAAAACTAAAGTTACATAAGAAAGTTTTGTATTGGAATTTTTAGCAGCGCTGCCACCTTTTTTGAAAAATTAAAAATTATACTACAAACAAATAGTATATACAATATACATAAGTATTAAGCTATTGTGATTTTGAAAAACTTTACACTATCAAAATATTATTTAAAAGAGATGCTACATTTATTGAAAATTTTTAGGAGAGTTGCCACCTTTTCAAAATGTTTAATTTAAAAAAATCTTCATTCAAACAAATGAAATACAATAATAAGTATCAAGCTATAGTGATTTTAAAAACTTTTCACTGAAAATATTATTTAAGAGGGATGCCACTTTTGTTGATTTTTTTAAATTAGTTTGAAAAGAGAAAAAAATTCTACTTAAGGTAATAATCTGAAAATATTTAAAAAGTGGTCACATTTCAAACTATGTTTGGAAGAGTGTTGCCACCTGTTCGAAAATTATTTTTTTTAAACTGAAAGTTAATGCAATTAATACAATGTGGCTACTTACTAATATAGAAATATACTTATAAAAACCCCGAGTTGGGAAGAAAGATTATGACTGGATGTATTTTATGAGGGTTGCCAACTTTTGTAAAATTTGTAATTAAAAACATATCATAAAACGAATTCTCACATCAAACTATAGAGATTTTATAAGATTCCTAAGGCTTAATTCTGATAACCCAGTTTAAAAGAGATGCCACTTTTATTGAAATTTTATAAAAAATACAATGATATTTCTCCTTAAATTTATCAAAAATAAGTAAAAATAAACACTACTATGTGAGTAATATGCCGAGAAAATTAAAAACGCTTACAGTTCAAAATATTTTTGGATGAGTGTTGCCACTTGTTCGATATTTATATTTTTATAAAATTGACAAATTAAAGGAATTATTACAATGTGGCTAACAAAATCATAAGGCTTAAAAAGGCTTAACACCGAAAATATTTTTTATAAGAGTTGCCAACTGTTTAAAAATTTTATGTCAAATAATTACGCAGAAAACACCACATTATTAATACCAAGCTAAGAAAACTCAAAAAGCATAGAAGTTTAAAAAGAAACCGAACAAAGTTGCCATCTAATTAAAAAAAAATATATTATTGAAATTCTTAAAATAAATAAAATCTTAGAAAACCCCATCAAAGGAGTATAAAAAAGCTTACGGTTAAAAATATTTGTTTTCACAGAGTTGCCACAGGTTGTAAAATTTTAAAAAAGCCTTCAGTTAAAAGTATTTTTTTTATATACATAGCTACCACCTTTTTTAAAGTTTGAATACAATAAATTTTCACTAAATGTTTTAACATTAAAAAATAAACTAAAATGGCAAAAAAAGTTGAAAATATTTTTGGCAGAGTTACCACCGTTTTGAAAATTTATTTTTTTTATTTATTATTGAAATTGTTAAAAGTAAAAAATTATTAGAAAAAATTATCAAAAGAGTTTAAAAGAGCTTTCGGTTGAAAATATTTTTTTCATAGAGTAACTGCCTGTTTAAAGAATTTTTGTACAATAAATTTTCACTAAATGTTTTAACATTAAAAAATAAACTAAAAAGGCATAAAAAAAGATTTGAGTTGAAAATATTTTTTCGCAGAGTTACCACCAATTTTGGAAATTTTAATTACATATATAAGTTTTCACAAAAATAAAAAAAATAAGTTTAAGAAAGCATTCAGTTGAACAGTTCTGAACATTTTACTTTAATAATTATTTTCACTAGATATTTTTTAAAATTCAAAATCAATCTAAAAAAGTAAAAAGGAAAAGTTTTCAGTTGAACGTTTTTGTCAATTTTTTTCCAAAGAATGGCAACCCTGATAAATAAAGTATAAGTTTTTACTAAATTTAAAAAAAAAGGAGTTTAAAAACTCTTTCGGTTGAGAATAATTTTGCAGTGTGACAACTCTAAAAAATTAATCCTATAAAATTTCAATAAATCTTAAAACAAAACAAAATCTAAAGAGTTTAATAAAGTTTGCAGTTGAAAGTAATTTTGCAGAGGGTGGCAACTCTAAAAAAAATTAATCCTATAAAATTTCCAAAAATCTTAAAACAAAACAAAATTTAAAGAGTTTAATAAAGTTTGCAGTTGAAAATAATTTTGCAGAGAGTGGCAACTCTAAAAAAAATTAATCCTATAAAATTTCCAAAAATCTTCAAACAAAACAGAAAATAAATTAAAAGAGTTTAAAAGTCTTGTAATTGAAAATATTTTGAAGCGGGTGGCAACTCTAAAAAATTTTTGGTACTATAAATTTTTTCAAAATTTATTCAAATCCAAATTCACGCTTATTTTCTGTCATGAAATTAAAATAAATATGAAATTAAACCATAAAAGGATTTTTCAAACAAGAGTTTGAGAGTAGAAGAGTAGAAGAGTTAGTTAGAGTTGTGAAAACACTTATAAACTTTTATAAAAAAATATTTTTACTATACTTTTTATAGTTTGAAGACCCTTATGTATGTATATTCTGCTATATTTAAACCTTTTTCTTAGAAAATTACTAAAACATCTAAAATATGGTTTATTAAGCCATTCTGCCATAATAATGATACGAAAGGAGAGTACCTTAACCTCTAAATTAAAGTGCAAACATAAACTAAAAAAAAAAATTAAATATTTTAAATATTTTAAATATTTCAAATTTTCTTATACATAATTATGATCTTGGAAGTAAATAAAAATTATTATGCGTTTTATTACCCTTATTAAAGCCAGGAAGTGCTGGTTATTCTTCACGCACACACATAATCACACCTGCGTCTGTTTATGCCGGAAATGTAAGTACATTTATTTCAAATAACATTTTCAAGGTTATAGCATTACAAAGCACTTAACTAGCGGGTTAATGTGCCTTCGGGGAATTAAGTGTGGATATAAAAATACAAAAGAAAATGGAAATTGTTGTATAAGAACTACGAAATGCTTTAATGTATATTATGTTGGAACATGATTTAAAAAAAAAAAAAAAACAATTATCTTTGAGCTGTATAGTGTTGGAAAACATAATATTAAAAAAAACGATTAGTTTTTAAAAAAATATTTCCAACAAAAAATATGGAGAAAAATGAATTAAAGGAGTTATTTTAGTAATTAAATATATATTCATTAAATAAAAAAATATTTTACAAAACTTTAGTTATTATTTAAGAAAAAAAATAATTTAAAAAAATTAAGAAAATTCAAATAAAATGTTTTTGGGAAATAATACATAATTCTAGTTAAAGAAAAATATTTCTTTATAAAAACTATAGAGGATCGAGCCGTGTGTAGAACTCCCCACAAGTGAGGAAAGTGTTCTCTGCGCCATCTACATATGTAGGTGTGGTCTCCTGATCTTAAATCAAGTGTTCTCTGGGTAGCCAAAGAACATCCGTTTGAAAGCGTGCTAAGCTGAGAAAGCGAACCATCCCTCCCCAGGGTTGTGCGCTGGGTGTTTTTCAGTATTTTGGTAAATGAAAACTATCTTGAAAATTTTATTTAAAATGTAGGTACATATATCTATTTCGCAAATAAAACTTATTTACAATTTTTCTTAAAAACTTTGTTAAAAATATTTGACAAATATAAATAATAAATACATGGAATATCTTCATTTTTCAAAAAAAAATTTAATTTGTATTTTTTACGATTATGGTAATATAATATATTTTCAGTTTGTGAAAAGATATTTTTTTCATAAAATATATGAATGTTTTTTAAGTATTTTGGAAAATGAGAATTAACTTTAGTTCTCGAAAAACATATAATTTAAAAACAAAAATAATTAAAAAATATATAAAAAAGTTATTTAAAAAAATTTATTTCGCAAAAAAAATTATCCTAAAACTTTCGAAAAAATATTTTTTAAAAAAATATTATAACTTTGCTAAAAATATGAAAAATACTTAAAAAACTTAAGTAAAATATTTATTCAGATTTCGGAAAAAAAATCTTTAACAAATATTCATCCCTAAATACATCTACGATTTTCAAAAAAAAAATTATAAAAAAATATACATATTAAATAAAATGTTTTGGAATATTTCAAACCTATTTCTTAATAAAAAATAATATGAAAAATACTTAAAAAAAATTAAGTAAAATATTTCTTCAGATTTAGGAAACAAATATCATCCCTAAATATGTCTGCGATTTTCAAAAGAAAAATTTATAAAAAATATACATATTAAATAAAATGTTTTGGAATAATTCAAACCTATTTCTTAAAAAATTATACAAAGTAAAATATACTTAAAAACTATTTCACAAACAAAATTTAAAAATTTTTATTTTCGAAAAAAATCAAAAAAAAAATAATTGCTACAAAAATATGAAAAATATAAAACAAAAATTAGTAAAGCATTTCTTCAACAAATTTTTTAAAGAAATATTCACGTTTTATTAAATATATTAAAAACAAAAAAATAAGTAAAATATTTCTTCAGATTTCGAAAAAATCCTTAAATAAATATTCATGCTTAAGTGTTTTGGCAAATAAAATATATCTACTGTTTTCAAAAAAATTTTCTTCGTAAGAAATATATATATACGAGTATTTTTAATATTTTGAAAAAATTAAAATTATTTCAAATTCTCGCAAAAAAACATTTCTTAAAAATTAAATAAAAATCATAAAAAAGAAAAAAAAATAAAGTCTAACATAATAAAACAATTAGGGAAATAAATTTCAGCTTAAATATTTTCGAAAAAATATTTTTTAAAAATTTGGAACTTTTTTAGAATTTTAAAAGAAATATTTCTTAAAAAATATATATTAAAAAAAAAATTTAAATAAAAGTTATATTAAATTTTTCATCAGATTTGGAAAAAAATCGCTAAACAAATTTGATATTCTTTAGGTTTTTTATAGAAATAAAATATGTATCTACGCTTTTCAAAAACAAGACTTATTGAAGTATTATTTAAAAACAGTTATTTTATAAAAAATATTGTCATAAATTAAAAAAATGTATGTAAATTATTGTATAAAAGTGTATAAAACATTAAAAAAAATATATGCGAAAAAAAACTTGTTTTATTTTTATGTAAGAAATACTTTTCATATAAAAACCTGAAAAATTGTCAGTTTCACCCTCAAAATTTAAAATTTCAATGGAATGTAAGGATCATAATTTGATTAACAAAACTTTCGGTCTTCAAACAATGCCTCAAAGCGCTTTGTTTGCAGACGAAACGCCTTCAGAGCTATGCAGGTAGAAGATTTGTAAATTCAAATCCCCTTTATAGTTGTTGTAATAAAGGACGATTCTCACCTCACGGTTGCAACATGCGATTAAGCAATCGCTACCTGCGCAGTTAAACTAGGAATAGAGCAGCAAAAATCGTATAAAAGCTGCGACAGCAAGGACTTTTTCATCAAACAAATTTTACTCACTGTCGAAGTAAGAACAGCAGCAAAAACTAAAAGACGCTCAAAACCAAAAACTTAAAAAAAAATCAACGAAACTATCAACTTTAACGCTACTTGAATAAAAAAACTAAACAAAAAACAATGGCTGATAATATCGATCTCTTGGACTACGAGGAAGAGGAGCTGATCGAGCCCACCATCGAACCAGTGGCCAAAAAGCCGAAGAAAGACGTGAAGGGCACATATGTGTCCATACATAGCTCCGGATTTCGTGATTTTCTGCTAAAACCGGAGATACTGCGTGCTATCGTGGACTGCGGCTTCGAGCATCCATCCGAGGTGCAACACGAATGCATACCACAAGCGGTGCTCGGCATGGATATACTGTGTCAGGCCAAGTCCGGTATGGGTAAGACCGCAGTGTTTGTGCTGGCGACACTACAGCAGCTGGAACCCACGGAGAATGTGCCCTACGTGTTGGTTATGTGTCACACACGTGAGCTGGCCTTCCAGATCGGCAAAGAGTACGAACGTTTTGCCAAGTATATGACAAATGTGAAGGTTGGCGTCTACTTTGGTGGCTTAGCCATACAAAATGATGAGAAGTCCTTAAAGAACAAAATGCCACACATAATCGTCGGCACACCGGGACGCATATTGGCTTTGATACGCAACAAGAAACTGAATCTGAAAAACCTAAAACACTTCGTGCTCGACGAATGTGACCAGATGTTGGAACATATTGATATGCGTCGCGATGTGCAGGAGATCTTCCGCAGCACGCCACACGCCAAGCAGGTGATGATGTTCTCCGCCACGCTGAGTAAAGACATACGACCGGTGTGTAAGAAATTCATGCAAGACCCTATGGAGGTCTATGTAGATGACGAGGCCAAGCTGACATTGCATGGCTTGCAACAACACTACGCACAGCTGAAGGAGAACGAGAAAAATAAGAAACTGTTCGAGCTGTTGGATGTGCTCGAGTTTAATCAGGTTGTCATCTTTGTGAAGTCAGTGCAACGCTGCATCGCGCTCAGTCAACTGCTGAGCGAACAGAACTTCCCAGCGGTCGGCATACATCGTGGCATGTCGCAGGAGGAGCGCTTAAAACGCTACCAGGAGTTCAAGGATTTCCAAAAACGCATTTTGGTTGCCACCAATCTCTTTGGACGCGGCATGGATATCGAGCGTGTGAACATCGCCTTCAACTATGACATGCCGGAGAGCAGCGACACCTACTTGCATCGTGTGGCACGCGCTGGACGCTTCGGCACCAAAGGTTTGGCCATCTCCTTTGTTTCGGATGAGGCGGATAACAAAATTTTGAGTGAAGTTCAGTCAAGATTTGATGTTAAGATCACAGAGTTGCCAGATGAAATCGAATTGAGCTCGTATATCGAGGGGCGCTGATGTGGAAAATATGATTTGGACACTATAATGCATGTTGGTGACGCTAGTAATAAGTTTAGTTTAAGTATTTTGTATTGCATGAATTTAATAAGAAAATTTTTATAAAAAATATTGTAATGAAAATTAAATAAAAATTAGTTTTGTGCATCAGAAAGTAACGTTTTATAAAAAATATTGAAAAAACATTTAAATAAAAATTATATACATTAAGAATAAAACTTTTCTCTTATATTTGTATGCTCTACATACAAAAAAGCGGGTTTAATGTGTGATATTTCTCTCATAACTATGTCTCTCATAGCTATTCCCCTCTTTAAAAATTCATTCTTTGTTGTTGACCCCTTTTATTAGCAGCTGTTTGTTGTTGAGAAATTTATGTTCAATGCTTATTATAAATACTTTGACCTGCATTTATTATGGAGAATTATTATCAACAGATCTCGTGGCACAAAAGTGGCTGCGCACACTTCATTCCCTTCCCATCTGCTCGTAGACACCTGTTGCATTTTTAGTCTCCTCAAAACAATTCTTCATCAGTTAATGGCCATTAAAATAGCAATGAAGAGCAATAAGAGAGATATTAGAAAGCAAGTTGCGTTTAGCACACGCTTGGTGGTCGCTATGAGTTTTACTTTTTCTCTGAAATTTGTTGCCCACTTGGTTCTTGAAGTAAATAATGCAGATTTTATGAAAAAATTTCGAAAAAAATAACTGAATATAATTATGTAGTCTGTTAATTAATGTTTTAGTAATAGAAATTTCATAATATCACAATAAGTTTAATGAATTTATTCCACATTAAAGTATTTCAAGTTTGTTGCTTAAGTCTTTCGTGCAGTGCCTCATGCGCTTCAAAGTATGTACTGCTTAAGGCGTCATATATATGGTATTATAATACATATTTCAGTAAATGCAGAAGGCTAATCAAAATTAAAAAAGTTATGTTACAAAAACAACAACAACAAACTATATAATGGAAGATAAATAAATTGTCATTGCTTATTTCTTGAGTCGATTTAGATTTATCGTCTCCATACACGCAAACTAGTCACCCAATTTTTTAGCTATCGATCTGAAATTTTGCACATTTTCTTCTCTCACCAAGAAGTTGTGTTTTTGTCGAAACCATGGTTATCGAATCAATATAGCATATAGCTGTCATACAAACTGAACGGTCAAAATCATGTTCTTGTGTGAAAAACTTTTTTATATGACAACTCGTCTTCGTGAAACCCTACTCAGATTATTTTCTAAGACATTGCTATAATCTCCGAATAATTTTTTTGAGATCAAAATACTATAGCATATAGCTGTCATACAAACTAGCCGTTTAAACATAAGTCCTCGTATGAAAAACGCTTTTATTTGTCAAGCTACCTTCACGAAATTTGGCATGGATTATTATTTAAAACAAAGCTAAAATCTCCGAAAAAATAATTCAAATCAGACTACTATAGCCTATAGCTGCCATACAAACTGAACGTTTACAAACAAGAGCTTGTATGAAAAACTATTTTATTTGAGGACGTATTTTCACAAAACTTGGCAGGGATTATTTTCTGAGCTAACTGTACAATCTGCGAACAAATTGTTCAGATTGGAACACTATAGCATATAGCGGCCATACAAACTGAACGATCTAAATAAAGTTCTTGTGCGGAAAGCTTTTTTATATTGTGATGCATATGCATGAAATAAAAACAAAAAACAAATTTTAGAATACTTCATGCGTTTACAACACTCAAAAATTCACCGTTAGCAGCGAATTCAAGCAATAATTTGCAGCAGACTATTTTTAAATGGCCAAAGGTGCATACGAGTAGGTCCAGTGATGATGTACTTGCTTGCAAACAAAAAAGAGAGGCAGCCAATGCAACAACACCGTCATATATTAACAGTTAGCAATGCTGTCAATCGGTCACAAGACGCAGCGTAACGTCAGACAACGCGTTCCTGCCACAATACACCGCGAAAAAGGAGGCCACAACGCAATGCCGCGACTTTTGCCACAGCAGAGCACACAAATATATATAAATGTATATACGCAATACATATATATATATAATATGTTTATATATGTTTCTGGTGTATGCTTGTATCTGCCTGCCGGCTGTCCAACGCCCGCCACGCACAACTGTCAAACAATTTGGACAGCGCGCTTGCGCAAATCAAGCAAAAACCACAAGCCAAGCAAACTTACCTACGCCCGAATGTATGTATATATAGTATGTGTGCATAAGCGCAGCAGCATTGTCATTATTGCCCGCTTTTATGAGACACGCTCCCAAAGCAAAGCGCGTTCGTGCGCGCATGCGCAGTGGCTTTCAAAGTGGCAAGTGCGCAAAATGCGCAGCCGCTTGCTTCTATGTGTTTGTATGTATGTGTGTATGTAAAAAGAGTATGAGAATAAGTCGAAGCCGCTGGCGTTGTGCTGGCCAAAAGAAGATGCACACGGCGCGGCAACCGGTTCACATAACTGTTGTTTACGCTTTGGCCCGTTTTGGTCGATTATGCGCCGCGGCTCACTGACTGGCTCACCAGCTACATAGCAGCAGTAATTGTTGTTGTAGGCCTGGCAATTGCTTTGGGACAAATTTTTTATTGTTTACTTGCCGCTATTTTAATCTGTTGCTTGCTGGCATACCATTCTACTTGTTGTTGTTATAAATATTATTGAGGTTGTTTTTAATATTGTTGTTGTTGTTATTATTATTGTTGTTACTATTTATTATGATTTTTGTTCTTGTAATTTTTTTGCTTTCTTGTCATCTTTCTTTCATGCGCTTGCCGTTTTTCCCCCACTTTTAACCATCTAACGTTACATACGAGCGCAGTCGGGTCAATTCGCATGTGACTTTGAAATTATTATATTTATTGTGTATTTATGCTCATGTGTGTGTGTTTGTATGAGGAGACATGAAAATGACAGCGCAGCTTTAATTATCTGCCTTAATAGCGTTAGAAGTTTGTTGCTTAAGTCTTTCGTTTTGTTCACAATGAATGGCGGGCAATTTGGTTGGCGTATAATTTATTAGAGAAAATTTGTATATTTTATGTGAGAAAAGTGTATGCACTTATAGAAATAAGCGCAATGAATGGTTTCAAGCTGATGATGCTCGTTTATGGCTCACTTTGCTTGTTTGCGCTTGAAAGCTTTAGGAGCATGAAAGGAATGAGGTCGTCAGCATAGTAGACCCTATATTTATGACATGTTTAAAATATTAATTTAATGAGGAAAATGCAGAAAAGTAAGTTTTACTTACATTAATGAGTTATATAAGTTTTTTTCTTTAAAAATTATTACTTTCAGTAATAAATAACTTATTTAAAAAAAAAAAATGTCAACTTCAAAGCTACAATACCCCACACAACAGCATTTCTTACAACAATTGCATAAACAGCTTACAGTTTACATTCAAAAGATTTGATTTAAACAGACTGGAAGTAGAATTAAGGTAAATCGCGTTGCAAATTACATTAATAAAGAGATTTATCCTGATTTTGGTCGATCAGATTGTATGACAGCTATATGCTATAGCGATCGGATTTAAACAAAATGTTCGGAGATTATACAATTACTTTCAAAAATAATAACTGTAAAATTTTGTGAAGATATCTTGCCATTTAAAAGAGTTTTCCATACAAGAACTTGAATTTGATCGGTCAGTTTGTATGACAGCTATATGCTATAGTGATCCGATCTGAATTAAATGTTCGCAGATTATATAATTGTCATAAAAAATAATAAGTGTTAAATTTTGTGAGGATATCTCGTTAAATGGAAAAGTTTTCCTTACAAAAACTTGATTTTAATCGTTCAGATTGTATGACAGCTATATGCTATAGCCATCCGATTTGAATCAAATGTTCGCAGATTGTATAATTGCCCCCAATAATAATAAATGTTAAATTTTGTGAAGATATCTTGTCATTTAAAAAAGTTTTCCATACAAGAACTTGAATTTTAACGAACAGTTTGTATGACAGCTATATGCTATAGTGATCTGATCTCAACAAATTCTTCAAGGATATTAGCGTTTCCTTAAAAAATCGTGTATGTCAAATTTCGTGAAGATATCTTCACAAATAACGAAGTTTTCAATATAAGGACTTGATTTTGATTTATCGATTTGTATAGAAGCTATATGCTGTAGTGACCAGATATCGGCGATTCACACAAATGAGCAGGTTCTTTGGGAAAAAAGGACGCGTACGAAAACAATATAATTGAAAACATTTCTATATATTAAAATCATATATATTAAATTACATTTTTTTGCATTTTATTTAATTTTTCTTATTATACTTATTTACCAAAAACTAAAATTCTAAACAATTTCAAAAAATCAATTTCTAAAGCAAAACCTGCACAATTTAACGCCCCTCGATAATAGGGTTGCCAACACGCATTGTAGTATTCAAATCATATTTTCCACATCAGCGCCCCTCGATATACGAGGACAATTCGATGTGATCTGGCAACTCTGTGATCTTCACATCAAATCTTGACTGAACTTCACTCAAAATTTTGTTATCCGCCTCATCCGCAACGAGAGAGATGGCCAAACCTTTGGTGCCGAAGCGTCCGGCGCGCGCCACACGATGTAAGTAGGTGTCGCTGCTCTCCGGCATGTCATAGTTGAAGGCGATGTTCACACGCTCGATGTCCATGCCGCGTCCAAAGAGATTGGTGGCAACCAAAATGCGTTTTTGGAAGTCCTTGAACTCCTGGTAGCGTTTTAAACGCTCCTCCTGCGACATGCCACGATGTATGCCGACCGCGGGGAAGTTCTGCTCGCTCAGCAGTTGACTGAGTGCGATGCAGCGTTGCACTGATTTCACAAAAATGACAACCTGATTGAACTCGAGCACATCCAACAGCTCGAACAATTTCTTATTCTTCTCGTTCTCCTTCAGCTGTGCGTAGTGTTGTTGCAAGCCATGCAATGTCAGCTTGGCCTCGTCATCTACATAGACCTCCATGGGGTCTTGCATGAATTTCTTACACACCGGACGTATATCTTTGCTCAAAGTGGCGGAGAACATCATCACCTGCTTGGCGTGTGGCGTGCTGCGGAAGATCTCCTGCACATCGCGACGCATATCAATATGCTCCAACATCTGATCGCATTCGTCGAGCACGAAATGTTTCAGATTCTTTAGATTCAGTTTCTTGTTGCGTATCAAAGCCAATATGCGTCCCGGTGTGCCGACGATTATGTGTGGCATTTTGTTCTTTAAAGACTTCTCATCATTTTGTATGGCCAAGCCACCGAAGTAGACGCCAACCTTCACATTTGTCATATACTTGGCGAAACGTTCGTACTCTTTGCCGATCTGGAAGGCCAACTCACGTGTGTGACACATAACCAACACGTAGGGCATATTCTCCGTGGGTTCCAGCTGCTGTAGTGTCGCCAGCACAAACACTGCGGTCTTACCCATACCGGACTTGGCCTGACACAGTATATCCATGCCGAGCACCGCTTGTGGTATACATTCGTGTTGCACCTCGGATGGATGCTCGAAGCCGCAGTCCACGATAGCGCGCAGTATCTCCGGTTTTAGCAGAAAATCACGAAAGCCGGAGCTATGTATGGACACATATGTGCCCTTCACGTCTTTCTTCGGTTTTTTGGCCACTGGTTCGATGGTGGGCGCGATCAGCTCCTCTTCCTCGTAGTCCAAGAGATCTATATTATCGGGCATTCTAAGTTTAATTTAGTTGAAAATAGTTCTAATGAGTTTGTTTAAAATTTTTCTATTATTTTCTGATATTTGAAGAAATATTAAGAAGCGTTATCACTCTTCCTGCCTTACGACCGTGCTCGTTAAGCGTAGAGTTTGTTTGACGATGTAAGTCCTGGCTGCTGCTCATTTTATTTGTTTTCTGACTTCTTGTTTTGTAAGGCGCGCAGGTAAAAATCACTTTGCGAGCACTTTTTTCTTAGAATTCATCCGTTCGCCTTCTTACCTGAGCCTTTCTGAGGGTCACAAAAAGTAAGGTGAAGAATAAAATCCGCCTTTCATAGAATCCAGATGATTTTTCGATTGAAATCCTTTGAAAAATATTATTATTTTGGTTATTTCTTAATTATTCTATTAAGAGCTTCTGAGACACCTTCAGCACGAACATCGGTTGACCTCAACATTACATTTAACTTATTTTTGTAGTAATAGAGATAATTACATTTTTTATTTCGGCAATTAAACTCTTAATCGAAACAATTAAGACTTTAAATGAGACAATTACGTAAGTGAACTGCTTTGTTTGAAAAATTTTTTGATGCAAGTGATTCTTTGCATTCAATGGTTTGGTTTTCTACCTGAACCTTGCTGAGACGCCAATGAGTTAGACTAGAGTGAACAAACTCTTGTCATAAAACTTAATCAATTATACATACATATATTATGTTCAATTAAAGACAACTTCAACAGCAAAATAGCTGAACTAATTATTTTGAAATTTTCTTTCTTAATTTCAATTGAGATAATTAAACGTTTTGTTGAGACAATTAAGATATTAGTGGAAATAGAAAAATTGTTAAACGTCGAAGCATTTGATTAAGAGAATTAAATTTTTAAATTGAGTTAATTAAAATTTTAATTGAGTCAATTAAGGTTTTATTTAGTTAATTTAGATTTTAATCAAGGTGAACGTTTTTTTAATTGAGACAATTAGTGTGCTAATTGAGTTAATTAAATATTTTTTGTTAAAAAAAAAACTTTTATGAAGATTTTAATTAACAAAAATAATTTTTTATTTAAGATAATTAACTTGTTTTTGTAGTTAATTAAATAAAGCAATGCTTTTATGTATGTATGTATATTTTAAATAATATAAATTGTTTTTATTGAGACAGTTATTTAATTTATTTAAGGTCTCTACATAAATTTTTTAACTGAGATAATTAAGATTTTAATAGAGATAGTTAAAATTATAAATGAGTTAATTATTTTTTTTTTAGACATTTAAGATTTAATTAAAACACTTATTTTTTTAATTGAGACAATTAGTGTTTTACATGACTATTAATACTGTTATTACACAAATAAGCTTTTGTAAAGGTTTTAATTAATTAATATAAATAATTTTTCAATAAAAAAAAAAATAATTAAAATCTTGTTAGTTAGAAATTAGTTTAAACAATTCAAATTAAAATAATTATTATTTTTAATTGAGACGGTTAGTGTTTAAATTAACTTAATTTCATAACGAATTTACACAAATGTGCTTTTATGAAGGTTTTTATATATATAAATAAGTTTTTAATTGAGACAATTAAGGTTTTAATGGAGTTAATTAAAATTTTTATTTCCACAAAATATATTAAAACAGTTTTTATTTAATGTAAATTGTTGTTTTGTAGGGACAATTATATCTTAATTTCATTAAATAAAGTTTTATTTTATTTCCTCTTCAATATTTATTTATTTTTTTATTTTTTTTGCTTCAAATTGTAACTAAACTTTCAAAAATTATTGAAATAAAACTACTTATTTTATTTAAAAATGTAGGCCTTCTTCTTTTAAAAAATGAAATATCAAAAACCGTTATTCAACACGGTTATTAATTTACATAAATATTTTATTCTTAAGTTAACAATATTCCTTATATATTAAATATTTTTTTGGTAGCAATATTCCTTATATAAATATTTAAAAATTCTAATATTTTAACGTTCAAACACAAAACTTGGCAGCACTTGTTGTAATAAATAAACTTAGCAACATGAAACACAGCCAGCCAATGTCTCAAATTAAACGCGACCGAACAGCTGATTGTTTGCTTACACGTGTTGACGTTTTAGTTGAGGCATTTCATTTGTGCGAAATTTATTAATTTTTATTTTTACGATTACGATAATTATACGAAAAGTTCGGTTGTGCTTTAGAAAATAAACAAAACAGAAAAATGCGTGAAAACACACCACCACGAGTTCAGGACATAGAAGATGATGATGTCGAGGAAATACACTTCGATCAAGACGCCGCGCCAGACGATGACGAGCTTGAAATGGAAGAAATAACCATGGAGGAGTTGGAAGCGCGCTATGGCTATCTCTCCGAAGAGGATGAAACTGCTGAAGGTGCTTCCTTCCAGCCACCGGAACGTGATGATGCCATATTGACATTCATGAAACATAAAAAGGCCGTTTTCGGTTGCTCATTGCATCCAAATCGTCCGTTGGCCGCTACGGGGGGTGAAGATGATCGCGCTTATGTTTGGGATATAAATACTTGTGATTTGCTGCATGAGATTACCGAACACAAAGACACGGTGACCGATGTTTACTTCAGTTATGACGGCACATATTTGGCGACGGGTGATATGGCTGGTGAATTGTTCGTGCACAAATTGCAAGAAAATGAGACCGGTGCGCCGGTAACATTCCGCAAAGTGTGGGAATTTTCAATGGGTGACATGACATGGATGTGTTGGCATCGCGGTGCCAATGTGCTTTTAGCCGGCAGTGAAAATGGTGAAGTTTATGTGTGGCGTATACCCTCCGGCGATTGTAAAATATTACCCGGTGATGGTGTGCGTTGCGGTGTTGGTGAATTAACCGGTGATGGCAAAAAACTCTTTGTTGGTTACACAAATGGTGTTGTGAAATTATGGGATCTGAAGAGCTGCACCGTCGTGATGGAAGTGGATGCACAAAATCCAATGGCGCAACAGTCGGTCGTTTTGTCAGTGGCGTGCGATAAGGAGTCGCCATTATATGCGTCGGGCGCGTTGGACGGTGCGTGTTTATAGAATATGCGTGAACATATTAATATTTAATAATTACGATTTTCTTTGCAGGTAAAATCGTATTCTGCACCAATAACGGTCCAGTTGGCGCGGTGGAAGCTGATGGTTCAGTGGAATGTATCGCCTTCCCGCCTAATAATGATCTTAAAATTGTAGCTAGTGGTACATTACAGGGTCAAATAGCTATTTGGGACTATACCAAATACGGTCTGCGCACATTATGCGATCATAAATTTATGGAAGGCGATGAATCCGACACATTTCAAGGTGGCATAACAAGGTATGCAAATAGTTATTGTACAGCAATTAGTTTAATAACTAATTTTATTGCATTCTATTCGCTAGACTCAAGTGGCTCAGTGACCATACGCTTATAGCCGCCACGATGCACGGTAATGTTATCGGTTTTGATGCGCGTTCTGGCGCACGTAAGTTTACACTCGAGGGTCATATGGCAGAAATCTACGAAATGTCTTACAATCCACATGAGAAGATATTGTTGACAGTATCTGAAGATCGCCGTGCGAAAATCTTCAACATACCACAGTTGGGCGATTAGTCGCTTTTGCTAACTGTTTGTTAACCGTAATATGTAGGCTGTGTGTCTATGCATTGATTGTTATGGACATACATGCACATACATATATATAGACATATAAATATAGCGTATATTTATAAAATGTTTAAAATTTTTAGTTGAATGTATAAGCTTTTTTATGAGACTATAATATATACAAGTATATTAGCTATGTTTGTTTGAAAATAATATAATGTAACATTGTATTTTTTAATGAAACATTGTTTAAAAAATGTTTACAATCTTAATCGATGAAATTGTATGCCGCTAGCGTGTTAAAATGTAACAGAATTTAAATTAAATCGCATGCTATACACTTTATCAGCATCTGTGTGTATACATAGCTAAGTGTCTGTATATGCATACTTGCGCACTAATTGGTAGTTACTGCAATTTGATGTAAATGTTTGCACTGAATTTAATATAATATCTGATTGACATATTTAATTCAAAATATTAAATTATCAAACATAAATTATTATTGTTTTTATTTTTTTTGAATAGTTAATCGTAAGGCAGAGCAAGAAAAAAAACAAAAGTAAATTTCGTTTGCATCAAAGTAGGACCTGCAGAAATATAAAAGTGTTCCACACCAGAACTAGATTTTGGTCGGTTAATTTGTACGACAGCTCTATGCTACAGCAGTCCGATCTGTACAATTTGTTCGGATATTGTATCGCAGACTTAAATAGTTTATGCCGAATTTTGTGAAGATATATTTTAAAATAAGAAAGTTTTCCTTACATGGACTTGTTTTTGGTTGGTTAGTTTGTATGACAGCTATATGCTATAGTAGCCCGATATCGGTGTTTCCAACAAATAAGAGTCTTCTTGCGGCTAAAAGGACATATGCAAAATTTCAGATCGCTACTTCGAAAACTGAGGGACTTGTGCGCTTCGTTACCGAAGTGGATAACTTTCAACAACGACACCAACTGCTCGAAATTTATATCCAGTTATAGCCTACTAATTCCGTAGCAGTCGTCAAACTAAATGTTTAATTTTTTTCTGCTAGAAAAACTTGATTTGCGTTTGGTCCTTGTATGAATGTACAGAACTCCTTGCAAGATTCAGTGGATCGAGGCGCTGAAAGCTAAACAGCTCCTGGAGCAACTAGATGTTGTTGTAGCGGCAGAACTCTGCCGAGTTGACAGTCTTTATCCGGATAAAAAATCCGGGTCCGTTCCGGTTACGTAGACCCGATTGTCGTCGGAACGGGAGCAAATAGATCTTACAGTTTCGTAGAAAATCCGCAGTTTTGGACTTACATATTATTTTTTAAGCCCCAGTGTTAGTCCCAACCGAGCTGGCATTCCTTTCACTGTGTAAGTTGCTGGTTGGAATTTGGTTTAGTTTTCATGAACAATCAAGAGCTTGCCAAGAACATAACTGTACCGAGATGGGTAAATCAACAACTTCTAATAATATTTCGTCGTTTATAGTATCTTGAGATTTAAACCGTCACACATTGCAAAAGAAGAGCTTCAGTTGCCACGCGAAACAGATATTACACTCGTGCAGATACTCTCTGGATACTACCACTTTTTGTCTATCCACTCGAACCAACAGATTTTACGAGATTTTTCCATTTTAATATGTACGAATATGGCCAACCTCGGCGAAATAGCACGTTTAGATTACCCCAAATACAAGTATGCTGTTTGTTGTTGTTGTAGCGGCTGAATTCTGCTGAATTAACAGTTTTTGACTAGATAAAAAATACGAGTCCATTACGGTTATGTAGACTCGACTGTCGTGAGAACAGACCCCAAATGTGGTCTTGGCCACCGGTCTAATCAGCACGTTTGCTAAAATTTCTTGTATTTTTATGACGGGGTTAGATCGCCGAAAAAACAGCCCTTTGCCGGATAAGATCCGGGTCAATTTCGGTGCGTAGAACCGGATGTCGTGGGAAGCTTGAATTTCTCTTAGGTTTCGCTGGTGATGGAATACTCATATCCAACTGTACGAGCTTTACTATGGCCTCGACAAGATCTTCAGAAGTTTCCCACACCCTACTACAGTGCAACTTCACATTGAACTGACATAAGTTCAGCTCTTCCCACATTCGGGTTTAGGCATCGAAACTCTCCAAAGCACCAACCACAATGAGCATGTTGAAGCGAACTCCAGCGCTTTTTACCAGAAGTCAATGTCCGATCAGAATTTGGAACCGAAGCAACTTCCATTTAAGTTACCATTCGGTTATTGATTGGTGACAATTAAGGAAAAGTAAAGTACAGGAAGAAAGTACAGGAAGATGGTGATTTAAGATGGTTGAAACGGTACTCAAGGACTACTTATCAGAAGTTGGGATCTAAGAGTCTGATCTCCGATCAGAACTTGGAGCCGAAGCTCCCATACGCCTCTTGACTAGACTTGACTTTAAGAGAAATTAAATTACAGTATGATGGAGATGGAGCTTAGAAACTCTAAAGAACAAACAGACAAACAGTCGAATCTTAACATGGCGGTACAGTAAGATGGTTATTGAGGTTAGAACCTCTAAAGAAGAAACAGACTTCGTTTCACTTGTTGTTTTTCATTGTATTTTTTATAGTAGGGGGAAGCATCAAAAACAAGAGTGCGAAACTTAAATCTGCTAAAATTAACCTACTCTCAACACATACCTCTCCCACGGAACCACGAGTTTAAGTATTACTTCACATAAGAGAGAAAGACTTTAAGGCCCATCTATCAAACGGACTGACCGACCAAAACGAGGGCATTGAAAAAATACGATCTCAGAGTCTTCTATGCATTCTGTACATGTCGGACTAAGGTGGTGATGGAATCAGAAGAGATAGCTTCTAAAGTATCCACGTCCACTCAGTATTTTTGTTAGGTAGAAGTCTAAGTCTCCATGTTGTCTATCTATCCACGAACAGATGACGGGACCAGTCTGTGCGTCCACCGTCCATTGGTTGAGGTTTTCGATTGTCTACTGATTTCGATATATGTAAAGAAGAAGCATGGTAACTTGGGGAGTGAAGAAAAGTGCTAGAGAGCAGATTGTGATAGTCTTTTGAAGCTATAAAAGAAGGAAATAGATGCCAAAAGGTCCAATTTAGAAATCTTGAAGTTGTTGTTGTATCTACAGAAAACATACCCAAACAAGTTTGCGAAATGTGAGCGGTTTGAAAGCCCTTCACTGAAGGAAATACCGGCTTCCAGCCAAGTTTACACGACGGACGTGGGAACAGGACGCAGTAATCTCTCACTATGCGGTCTACGGCTCTGAAGATTTTTATACCCTGAACAGGGTATATTAAGTTTGTCACGAAGTTTGTAACACCCAGAAGGAATCGTCGGAGACCCTATAAAGTATATATATAAATGATCAGTATGTCGAGCTGAGTCGATTTAGCCATGTCCGTCTGTCTGTCCGTCTGTCCGTCTGTCCGTCTGTCTGTATATATACGAACTAGTCCCTCAGTTTTTAAGATATCGTTTTGAAATTTTGCAAACGTCATTTTCTCTTCAAGAAACTGCACATTTGTCGGAACGGCCGATATCGGACCACTATAGCATATAGCTGCCATACAAACTGAACGATCGGAATCAAGTTCTTATATGGAAAACTTTCACATTTGACAAGATATATTCACGAAATTTGGTATATACTCTTTTCTAAGGCAACAATGTAATCTCCGAAGAAATTGTTCAGAACGGTTGACTATAGCATATAGCTTCCGTACAAACTGAACAAATAGTTACTAACAGAAATGCACCTGTGAAGGGTATTTAGCTTCGGTGCAACCGAAGTTAACGTTTTTTCTTGTTTGTTTTCTAAATGTGCATGCAAAAACCCAGTTGGACCCATTGTACCTTTTTCGGCTGCAAGCTGCACACTGCAGCTGTAGACACGAACACAGCCAAGCAAAGCAGACGAATGCGTCATTGAAGCACGTGCTACGCTGTGGCACCACACAGCGCCAACAAAAACGACAAATGATTGAAGGTCCACGAAACACCAAATATACATACAATATAAAACATATATGTAAATATATGTATGTAAGTACTGTATATAAACAAAAACAAAGCACGAAGAAAGCAAACAAAACACAGCACTTGAGAAATGTTGAATGGCCGCTGCAGGGAAAGCATTGACCGACCGGTGGCACATGGAAATACAAAAAGCACACACATGTATACATACATCCACATGTATATATGTATGTACATACATATGTACATATATGGAAAGTCATATTGACATATTTACATGGCCCACACTTTGCTTGCCTGCCGTTTGTTTATTGTCTTTATTTAGGCGAACGTTAAAAAATTGTAGTGCCAACACACCCCCAAAACAGCAGGGGAGGCCCAGCAACAACAAACTTACATACAAACACTCAAAAGCTCATATTCAAACATATGGAAATTCAAAAATGATTTTCTGCTTCATACAAAGCCAGATTGGGGTTGTCTATGCGTCTGCCGCGCCACCCCTCCAAATGAGCGCCCACCTTCCAGGCTGCCGTCTGTTCTAATATAAAGCGAGTGCGCACTTTTGTTTTCATCACTGCACGGCATTTGCATCTGTGCTACTAAGTAACGCTCATTATTCTATAGAAACCACTGTATGTATGTTTATGTATACATATATATGTACGTATATAGCATATTTGTGTGTGTGCTTTTTTCATGATTATTTTATTTCGACACTTACTATTTCCATTTATTTAATATGTTGAATATTTTGCGACTCATTTACACTTGTTTTTTGTAAAACCAAAAGCTTGTCACCTGAATCACGTGATGTGTTTGTGCGTGGCATGCAGACTAGCAGTCGCAAGTTCATTGCTAAGAACAGAAAAAACTGTCTATAGCATCGCAATTGCGAAGACGTAAGCTACATAACGGGTTCAGTTTACAAAATACTTAATTTTCTTGTGTGGAACTATGGTCAATCGTGAGACTTGGACCGAGTTCTTGCAAAAGCCAAAGCTAATGCTATGTTTCGAAAGTACTTTGGAGGTTTTACATGCACAGGAGGGGAATCTTCAGGCTTAATATTTAATAACACCATTCAAAGAAATTCAGAGGATTCCCTTTAAGCTGGCATCTTTCGATCCCAGCGTTTTTAACCGCAAATAACGCTGTTAGGTAGATTCGATTAGATTATACCAGCAGCGCGTCACACCATACATAGACCTATTAGTCCTTAGTAATGACAGATCGCGGCTCAAGGATTCGTTATATTTATTATCATCGTCAAACAGACTTGATATCTCATCTTGTCGTTAGTATACATAGGCTGCTATATATATTTCTGGACTAGGCAACACTAAGTGTTGCCAGGTGCAATCTGACATTTCCATTGGAAAGTTTGACATTTTTTAGCATAACATCACTCAGAACGTTTTGTCATTTAATTGTGAATTGTTTTATTTACAGGGAATTAAAAAAGTCATCTCGGCCAAAAAATGGAATTAACTCGTGAACATTTTCGTGCGATCATTTTTCACAACTTTCGGCGTGGATTATCACGACAAGAGTGCATCGATGAACTAAAATCTTTGTATGGCTATGAAGCACCATCCTATAGCACTGTGAAAAACTGTTACAACGAATTCAATCGTGGCCGACGCTCGCTCAAAGACGAATTCCGTGAAGGTCGTCCAAAAACAGCCGTTGTGCCAGAAAACATCGATGCCGTACGTTAACTGATAATGCAAGACCGTCATGTAACATACCTTCAGATAGAGGCATGCCTATGCATTTCTCCCACCAGCATACATTCGATATTGCATGAACACCTGACCGTAAAAAAAAAGGTTTGTTCTCGTTGATTTGACAATCGCTCAAAAAAAGGCTTGTGTGGATTGGTGTAAAGAAATGCTGAAAAAATACTATCGCGGTGCTTCAAAAGACGTTTATAAGATCGTCACAGGGGACGAATCATGGATCTATGCATATGAGCCCAAAACAAAACAGCAATCGACCGTGTGGGTCTTCCAAGACGAGCCAAAGCAAATGGTCGCCTGTTTCTTCAGCAAAACTGGTCATGTGGCGACTGTTTCGCTTGAGCAACGTGGGACGGTCAATTCTGATTGGTACACCACCATTTGTTTGCCTGAAGTCTTCGGAGAAATTCGAAAAACGAACAAGAGAAGACGAATCATTGTGCACCATGACAATGCGAGCTCTCACACATCGGCTCAAACCAGCGCCCTTTGATGGGTCATCCGCCGTACAGCCCTGACTTGGCACCCAATGACTTCTTTTTATTCCCACACATCAAGAAAATAATAGGTGGTCAACGATTTTCGTCGCCAGAAGATGCTGTTGAAGCATTCAAAAACCATGTTTTGGAGGTGTCTCAATCGGAGTGGAAAAAGTGCTTCGAAAATTGGTTTGAGCGCATGCAAAAGTGTATAAATCTTGATGGAGAATACTTTGAAAAACAATAAAACCATTTTCGTTGATAAATATTCCTATTTTCATTATTAGGCCAGAAATATATATAGCAACCCTCGTATGGAGAACTATGAAGCTCCTAGATATCTAAACCAAGTTCAAGACAGAACTGTACAGAAGTAGAGTAAGTGTTGTAGCACATCGTCGTTTCCAACGTCTCTCCTGTGACCTTATATCGAACCAAGTCGTAAGGTAAAACAGATAACCTTTCTAGTCGACTCTTGCGCTTTTTGGAGCGGGTTCATCGTGTGCAGTCCACCCGGATGACTGTCGGTTGGACTTCGGAGTAACCTGATGTGGGCCATGTTTTATTCTTTGTCACAAATCAAAGCAAAAACTCGGGTTTCGAACGCTTGAACAGCCCCACAATCTGCTCCGAATCATCAACACGTCATTGTTTTCGATCGACTTCACTTTGCACAGAGCTTTCTCATACTCAAACACTCGTGTATGTTATGATGATATCTTCTGAGTGCCTGCTATCTCGAACATGTGGGGAACTTACTAATCAGCTTTTTAAAAGTCACAAAGTCTTAGCAGTACTTGACCCATTTAAATCGGGCGTGTCATGCTTTTCGTTCATCCAAACCACGAAGCTTTGAAATAAGCTACATTATGACCTCTCTCCAAGTAACAAAAGTCGAATCTGAATTAGTCTTTACTAAGAAGATTAATTGATCTTTTCCCTCTAAGCAGAATATTTCACTTTTGAATTTTAAAAATTACTTTCAGTATACATTTTGCTCCGTTTAGTAATGTGTCTGATGCAACTGTGAGTTTTAGCCGACAGCTAGGGTTCATCAAGATTGTAAGACAAGTTTCTGATGGATCCATAGCTATGCGTTTTTATGGCAAGTTCTTTTTCGTCTCTAACCTAAGGACAAAAGTAATACAAGCTGTTCAGGATTCCTAATTTTTTTTTTTTTTTTTTTTTTTTTTTGAGGAATAAAAGTCAGGAATAATATAAAAGGTATTTTTAGAATAACAGAAATAGAAATGGAAGTTTTTTTTTTATAGTAGGGAAAGCATCGATAGCTAGAGTGTGGAACTTTAATCCGCTTAACCTAACCTACCCCCCCAATTCAAGACTCTCCCTCAGAACCACCGGTTAAGTATTACTTCGTTGGCAGAAATAGAAGGCACTCATTTCTTCAAGTAGCTGTTTATTACTAAGTAATTCAAGCTCTGTCCAAACTTAATATTTTCAAAAAGAGTAAGCACCAAATTATCTAAAGTAAGATAGCTAGGCGCCTTTAGTGGCGGAGTCTGTTTAGCATTTCGGCCTAAACCCGTCAAATTGGCTTGTGCCTCTCAGCAATTTGTATGAAATTCGTGGACATTTGTCTAACAATCAGCCATCTACCCCTTCCTTTTCTTCTAATATTTTATTTCCAACTATTCGTGTATTGCTTGCACTTTTCCAAATCACTTTCAGTTCTTTTTCATTCCTCCTCGCGTGCGGTCGCGTACAGTTTTTGGATAAAGTGGTGCGATTGTGAAACACACCATACTATAAAATATTTTTGAATAAAAAATAATTGTGTAATTTCAAGATATGAGAGCTTGTGTTTGTGTGCGTATAATAATTTCGAAAAATTAGTGGTGAAAACGAAACCGAATGTGCGGTTATGTTATGAAGTATTGCGGTTTCAGTTATAAAATGCGAACATAGCAACATAAAAATAGTACGTAGATGGTGAAACTAATGCATATTTTATGACATATATCACATGTGACTTATTGGTTGTCATGCTCAAGAAAAATTATAATAATAAATATATAGTGCAATGATACGATGTTGAAATAATTACAGCATTTTTAAGGAAGTTACAAAGTTTTGGGTTGATTACAACGAGCTCTAGAAATAGAGTACAGTAAGATTTAAAATAAATATTCTAATTTTGAATGCCCAATTAGTAAACGTGTTTTGATGTTAAAAAAAAATCGATAAAAAATTATCGAATTGCTATATTTATAGTCCATAATAGTATTAAAATAGTTTTAGTTAAGACAACTACATTAACGCGTTTCGATGATAAAAAAATAATCGATAAAAATTATCGAATGTTGAACCGAATATTTTTGAAAAAGCATTAAAAAAATAATAATTTTGGAAAAAATAACCACATTGTCGTGTATTGATGATAAAAAAGTAATCGATAAAAATTAATAAAATAATCGATAAAAATTATCGAATGATGAACCGAATATTTTTAAAAAAGTATTAAAAAAAAGTAATA
The DNA here is from genome assembly GCA_037783105.1 of Bactrocera zonata. NCBI lineage: Eukaryota > Metazoa > Arthropoda > Insecta > Diptera > Tephritidae > Bactrocera > Bactrocera zonata. The sequence continues at coordinate 383,089 of JBAWJQ010001889.1, read as the reverse complement.
ATTATCGAAAAAGGACAAACCACATTATCATGTATTGATGATAAAAAAGTAATCGATAAAAATAATCGAATTCTTATATTTAATGTCCAGAATAGTATTGCAAACCTGTAATATTTTTGAAAAAGCATTAAAAAATGTGATAATTATCGAAAAAGATAACACAATATCGTGGTTTGATAACAAAAAAAAAAACTAAAGGATAAAATATTTCAAATTGAACTTTCAAAAACGTTTTCTACCATCAGGTTTAATTCTTAAACAATAGAACGGAGCAATCTTTCCACCGAAACGACTGAAATTTTAATCGTCAAACTACACTAATGTGTTCGGAGAGCCTATATAGCTGAAGAGTTGTCTTGAATAGCGCTATAGGGTCGCTAACTAGAAAACTGGAAATAAGAAAAATATCGACTGAAGCATCTCGGTAATATTACCTTCGGCAAACCAAAAGACAACAACAAATTAGTAACAGTCTCAAAGCGCTTTGTCGTCCAGTAAGGGTTTTATAATTCAGTATTTAGTTCATAGGGACCACAACGGACCGGTGTTCTAAGCTGACGAAGTGAGATTCTTCTAAGGATCGGCCTTTTTACCAAACCTAGCCTTACTTAACTTGATAGAATTTCACGTACATCTTCTATTAGAAGCCTGGTGAACACGCAATATAGAAACTATACAAGAAATTAAGTGTATTTACTCTATATTTGAAAACTTAACCACTTTTCACTTAAATAGCCAAACCAAGTCAATACACGATTTAAGAATCGACGATTAGAGCAATTAGGCAATTAGGACCAAATTTATTTAATGAGATAAGTAGATAGTAGATTATTCTACCGAAAGACTAAAAATTTGTTAAAGTGTTTTTCTCTCATTTAAATTTAGCCAAGTCACAAACCACAAATAATCTTTGACGTGTTGAATGAAGCTTTAATACGTTCATCCAGCTTTATAACCATTTCCAAAGGTTTAATACATTGCGTGTGCCACTTTTTTCATGTTACAAGTACACAAAATATGTTTTCTCGAAGTTCCACTTATTTCAAAAACAACTACTTCAAACATTCAACTTAAGCCAAGTTTCAAACCCTCAGTCTATTGCATGTTTGTCAATCCTTGCACTGTCTTTTTCACCGCCATCTAAGAATACCATTGAAATGTCCCTTTAAGCATAAATAAATTTAGTCAATTTTGAGATTGCGAATATTTTTCTGTCTGTCTCACATCGCACAAGCTTCAAGTATCTTAATCTAAAGAAGTACACACAAGTGAGACCAATTTAAATTGGTGTGAGGTTAATTCCCTACCAACTACATTTAAAAAAAATTCCAAATAAAATTTGGATTTAAGCAGTTTAACAACGCACATGCAGCATTTAGAGTAGGCACTTGCTTATTTCACTGGAATTGTGCCCATTTCTAAATAATATGAGTGTCAATTCGTTTGCGACGGCACACCATAAAATGTGATGGATCACTTCCACCATTTGCAACATTTTAGCAAACGGTATTTCGATATGTACGTGTGTGATTATTCAAATGAGTAGCGTACAAGAATATTTCGTAAAATGGTAAAGGAAGATTTTATTATACGATTTTAATAGGTAACCACTGTTTATTCCGGAAATAGAACTCGATTAGATTGGATCTGGTCGTACGCGATAACCTAAGCCAAGGGCAACTTGGACACTTAAATCAAGGATAACTTGTCGGTTATAAACTATGTTGTGAGGCTGCACTTAAATGTTTGAGCAACATGGAAACCATTTTGTGAAAGTGCCATAAAACAAACAAGACAATTTTTTCCAAAGGTTAATTTCATTTGAGACTAATTGAGTTAATTAGATGTTTAAATGACACATTCAAATATTTAATTGAAACGATTGAAGTGCTTATATCAGACAATTAAGTGTTTAGTTAAGCCAATTAATTTGATAAATTATCTTTATAATCAATTATCTTTTTAATTGAGTAAATTAAATGTAAGAACAGTTAGTTGGTTGTTCAAGTGTTCAATTGAGATTATTACGTCTATAACTTAAACAATTAAGTATTCAATCAAGTTAATTAAGGTTTTAATTGAGGTTATTGGGTGTGCAGACTGACATGATCAAACAATTAAGTGTTTAATTGAGATGAGTTGGTATCCTAATCAGACAAATAAGTGTTAAGCAAGTCAATTAATTTAGTAATTTATCTTTATTTAAAGTCAATTACCATTTAATAGAGTAAGTTAAACGTTAAAAAAGTTACTTTGTTGATTAAGTTTTAATTGAAACTATTAAGTGTATAAATTAAAAAGCTAGGTAGCTATTTAAGTCAATTGAAGTTTGAATTGAAATTATTAGATTTTCAGGCTGACTTGATCAGATAATTAAGTGTTCAAATGAGATTAATATGATTTACATCAGACAATTAAGTATTAATTGACTCAAATAAGGGTTTAATTTAGTCAATTAGGTTTTAATTAAATCAATTAAACGTTTCAACAGTTACTTTGTTGTTAAGGTGCTTAATTAAGTCAGGTATGAGTTTAATTCGGTTCAACTAAGTCAATTAACAATGTAAATCAGGCAATTAAACATAAATTAAATAATTAATGAGTAGTATTAGGATTTAAAATTAGACAACTAAGTGTATAATTGAGTCAATTAAGGGTTAAATTTAGTCCATTAGACTTTTAATTAAGTCAATTAACGTTTCAGCTATTATTTTGCTGTATAGGTGTTTAATTAAGTCAACTAAAAGTTTTATTTGTCTGACGAGGTACTTATATTAGACAATCAGATGTTCAATTTAGTCAATTAAGAATTTAAATCCGGCAGTTATACATAATATAATTGTTTAAATGATAAAATTAGGTGTTAAAATTAGACAATTCAGTATTTAATTGAGCCAATTAAGGATTTAATTGAATTAATTAAATTTCTTATTTTGGATTTTAGAGAAATACCGAGATCCTAAATAATTTTGGGCTTAATTTAGTCAGTAATGATTTTGTTTAAATCAGTTGATTGAATGATTTATTACTTTGTTTTTTAATTAAGGTTATTAAGCTGATTTAGCTATTGAAGTGTTTAATTGAGTAAATTAAGAATTTAATTGAGCATATTAAGGATTTAATTCAGTAAATTAAGGATTCAGTTGAGTAAATTAAAGATTTATTTTAGTAAATTAAGTGTTTAAATGAGAAAATAAATTATTTACTTCACTAAATTAAAGGTTTATTGTGATCAATTAAATGTTTAATTGGGTCAAGTAAACTTTTTTTTTATATTTCTTCCAATTCTTAAATCTTCCTAATTTTGTTCATTGACTATTTAACTGCCCTCGTGCAAATATTTCTCATTTGCTTTGTTGCCGCAGTCCTAGTATTTTTGTGCTCTTGATTTTTATTACTTATTATTCACTCAATTTGTGTTATTATCTACTACTCTTTCATACAAAAGCACACTCTCATACATACAAACATACACAATAAATCAGCTAATCAGTGCAAGCTATTAAATTGGCATTTTCGGCTTAGTATCACAAAATTTGTAGTGTTTTGTGTAGGCGACTTAAGATTTTGTCTGTTATTACCCAATTAAGATGACGAGGTTTTGCATAGAAGTGCCTGTGAAAGCTAATTCTTTTGAATGCTTGAGTGCCTCATTTGTAAATTTCTTTTCAGAATAAAAATAATGAAAAAAAGTATTTTTTCTAAAACATCTTTGGATAATGCACATCTAAAATTATTTTCAAATCTCAAAGCGGTTGTAAGAAATATGCCATACAAACAAGTATAAGTCCTGACATCATTACGAGGAAATTTCTATGGATAAGACATAAGTTGAAACTTACGGATCACTGCAGAAAATTTCAGACAGAATTGCCGTAGGTTTGCTCTCAGATAAATTGGTATATGTATATCCTCACTCTATTATATCCTTCTTGAACCACGCAAAGCTCCTCATGAAGTTCATCAATACAAAAAGTTGCAGTATTTGACCAATCTTGTGATTCTTTCTACAATAGTCGGGGTATGATATCGTCAATCTTTTGACTTAAAACCATTTCGAGATGGTACAAACGAGAACCTGTCCGTTTAATTTTTAATATTTGAAGAAGATCAGCAATGAACGTGTAAAACTTGGCATCTTTAGATAATGAGAAAATGTATTCATCTCATTACTTCCCACTTCGTCGTTTCGTTTTTTTTTAAGACGACAATCCTTTCTATAAGTACATATCTTATGAGGATATCTTATCCCTTCGCGTCGGTGACACTTTGTAATCGTCGTGGAGAGAGTGTGCGGGGGTTCTGTTAGGGGTGTTCTTTCCCAGGTCGGAGGTGTAGGTGCATCAATCACAAGGTGGTACCTGTTCCTCTATTATATAATGGGGAGTTGGGGTTCGCCTTTGGCCTGGTTAGGTCTAAACGGTCCCTAGGTTTTGAAGGTTTAAAAGGAGAGATGTGCAAAAGCTTGTGGTAGTTCATTCCGGAATATCTGGAGGCCATTTATGATAAGTGCGTCTGAGAGCGATATTTTCCACGTGAGTGAAAGTCGTTCCTCTCCTGAAGTCCCCAGATAAAATCACGAGCGATCCTCGTTTTAGGAAAAGTGTTAGAAAGAATTATGATAGAACGGCTTCAGGAGCCAAAGCGAGGTATGTGGTCGGATAAGCAGTATGGGTTCTGGAAAGGACGCAATATTGAAAATGCATGGTTTGATGTTCAGAATGTTGTTAGGGAGAATGTCAAGGACATATTTGTTGACTCCAAGGTAGTGTTTGGCTACTTAAGCTGGGATCGAGTGGTGCAATGACGGGAGGAACTGGGCTGTTTGGAAGTTATTCTTTGAAGGAGTTAATTTTCGGTCTGTAATGTCTCTCTAGCCGAATGGGAGTGTGGAGGTCGGAGTGGTTCGTGGCTGCCTATAGGGTTCCATCTGTGGTCCGTATATCTGGAATATCATGATGGAATCTTTGCTTGGACAGTTAGAGCCACTATTAAAATGTTGTGCGTACGCGGATGACCTTCTTCTTCTGGTAGAAGGTCGCTCGTAGTCCAAATTGGAGCGGTCGGGAGGACAATTTTCAGAAGTTGTAAATACTTGGGGAGATATTGATGGAAAAAACCGATAGTCCGGGTGAACAAGGTCAGCATCAGGTATGTGACGCCAGTCCAAGGAACGAAAAGAGGTAAGGGACTTGAAAGTTCTGGAATGACCAATGAACTTGGAGTTATCTATATCTGTTCGATGGCTGAATGAAGATTTTTCTGATTAACTCCAAATGAGCTAGTTCTTCTCCTATTTGGAGGAGTTCTTAAAATTTAGTTTTGGTGCGGGTTTCTCATTCATCGTTTCGAGGGATCATCTGCATATCTGCAATTTCTCTCCACTTTCATATCAACTGTCTTTGACGACGAATGAATAATAGTAAGATTAACAGTAAATTGAAATCTCAGGAGGAGAATAGATAAAAAAAAAAAGTTAATGAAGCCGAAAGAGGTCGATCAAACTAGATTTGCCTGAATCTCAATGATCGCATTCTACTAAAAATATTATAAACACAAAAACATACATACATACCTACATTCTGTACATGAGTACATACAAATATGTATGTATATATATATATAAATGTGTAGATACATTCATACATACCTTACATAGTACATGAAAAATCCCGTTTAGTCGGCGCTGATTAAAGTAAATGGAAACAATAAGGTTGATGATTAAATTATCACACCACTATGCCATCGAGGCAAGCAAACACATTCGTGTGGCAACAACAAATACAACATAAACGCAGCACATTGACACAATTGTGTGGCACAATAAAAGCCAGTTGATAATATTATTAGTATCCACTGCAAAAAAGTACAATAAAGCGTCAAGTAAATACGTGCAACAAAAATCACAAATGTGAAAATGAAAATGTAAAAAAGCAAAAACAAAATTGTCAACATTGATAACAACAATGAGAGTGCAGAAAAGGTAAATAATGCTACTGAATAATTTTATTCGCTAAAGTCGACAGAAGTAAGGTAGATGTGAAATAAAGACAACAACAATTGGGAAAGGCACATCAAAAGAATGACAAGAAATATCACGAGGGTGGCGGGATAGTTCTGTGATATTTTCTTTCTTGACAAAAAAAAATCGTGAAAATAAAACTTTGCTTTAAAATATCTTTCACTTTATATATATAGGCTGATGTCTAAACTTATTTTAAGAAAAAGTTTTAACTTCGGTTTCACCAAAGCTATAATATCCTCCACAAATACAAAAGATTACAAGAACTGCATTTTGATCGGTCCGTTTGTTGGACAGCTATATGCTATAGTGTTCCGATCTGAATATTTTTTCTGACATTGCACCGTTGGCTTGGATAATAGTATAGTCGTGAAGATATCTTCTCAAATTAAAAAGTTTGTTACTTAAATCAGGCAATTAAATGTTTAATTGAGTCAATTAATTATGTAAATTATCTCTATTTATAGTCAATTATTTTTTAATTGAGTAAATTAATCAACAGTTATATTGTTGATTAAGTGTTTAATTAAGATCATTAAGTGTATAAATTAATGAATTAAGTACCTAATTGAGTCAATTAATTATGTAAATTATCTCTATTTATAGTCAATTATTTTTTAATTGAGTAAATTAATCAACAGTTATATTGTTGATTAAGTGTTTAATTAAGATCATTAAGTGTATAAATTAATGAATTAAGTACCTAATTGAGTCAATTAAGGTTTTATTTGAGAATGTTAGGATTTCAGACTGCCTTGTTGAAACAATTAAATACTTAATTGAGATGATTAGGAGTTTACATCAGACAATTAAATATTTAATTGAGGGAATTAAGGATTAAATTTAGTCAATTAGGCTTTCAGTTGAATCAATTGAAACGTTTAAGATATTACTTTGTTGTCCAAGTATTTAATTAAGTCAATCTCGAGTTTAATTGAAATGATTAATTATTCATACATTGTGACCGGTCTGTTGGTATGACAGCTATAAATAATGCAAATAAGGCTTGGATAATAATACAACTTTCTTCAAGAAGAAAGCATAACCTTGACAACGCGGAACAAGCGCACAAGACATGCTCCACTGTTTCTTTGGTGCCTTACTCTTGACAGACTCGCTGCAGCCCTGATGTTCACATCCAAGGCTTTCTCTATGGTGTTCAGCACGAATGAAGTTAAGCTCATAGGCCTAAACTTTTTCGAATAGACTAAGCTCTTTCTTTTTACCTTCGGCATGAAAACCTCTCACCATGTGTGCGGCACATATGTATCCTATACTATTTTATTCTCCGTAATGATGTTTTCGGGAAAGTTTACAGCCCTATACCCTTCTTAGTTAGGACTTATCGCGTCTTTACAACCAGGAAAGTGCACACTGACTAAGTTTTCTAATGACTCCTCACAGTTTTCCGTCCACTCAGCGCAACCAATTACCAATTAGACCAGGCGAGGCGCCGCTTTTGTATAAAAGTTTCGTGAGTCTCGGACCCTCGATGGTCTTTACAAACGTTATTCTAGGATTGTCGTTTTGTCTTGCGCAGCAACTTTTTGTATTACCTTAGCAGATCTTTATACGGTTTGTATTACCTTAGAAGATCTTTATACAGTCCTCGCTTACCGCCAGCTTCGCTTAGTTGAAAAACTCCCATACTATGCCTCTGCAAAACCCGAACTACTTGACCCAACAAAGTAAATTCAGTTTTTGCTTGAGTCGCAGCGTAGGGAGCGCTTAATGAAAAGTTTATTATGTGTATTCTTGAATACAATCACTTTCCTTTCAAGTTCATCATGGAGTTATACAGACAAATTTTAGGAGTCTTGCTTAATAGTATCTGCCTGCAGAGCTCCAAGTTGGAGTTTCTGGTATCTCTCGCCACCTCTTCTGATCTTTGCATCCGATTTAATAGAAAAGTATACCTATGGACCAATTCTCTAACATTGTACCTCTACTGGTACAAAGCGTTATGTCTAGGACGTTTCTGGAGTTGGGTTCTATATACGTAGGCTCCTCACCTCTATTAACTCCCACTAGGCTACTTTGCGGAATAAAATTGAGTAAGGCCCCTGCGCCTACCACCAAGACCTGCTTCCTTCTGCAGGATGTAGCCGACTGCCTGTGAAGCTTTACATCGTTGGTGCATCGCATTCGTTTGGCATATACCAAGGTGTAATTAAAGCGTCACAGGCTTATCGTACGGTCCTCGTTAATTCACATACGCACTGCCAAACGCATATTTCATTCATACGCAGCGAGCGAAAAATATAATTTTGCCGCTATAAAACACCCCTCCAAAGCCCTAAAAACTATTCTATTCATTTGACATTTATTTTTTTTTTTTTCTTTGTCACCTGACTGACACTAGTTGAACTGCAATACAACCCCACTCACAGTGGCTGCTGTAAGCATAAACGTATATTCAATACATATAGTTTTCTTTCATGAGACGTTGTGCACAGATTTAGACTTTTTTATCAAAATCTTTATAGCAACATTGTTATCTGCTATTATTTGCAAATTGACTATATTTTGCGCTTTTGTTGAAGTGTATTTGTTGTTGATTTGCGTGCATTTGAAGATAACTTTTTACGATCTTACATTCTCTAAAAACATTTAGCTTATTCGCCTTGAGTAAGTCAACAACTACTCTAAGTGTCCTTAATTGTCTCACAAAAGCTAACGGTGATTCTTATTGTTGACACATTTTGTGAAATTTTATAATACAAAATTCCTTTTTAAAATTAAATAATGCAATAATTATTTGAAAATAAATTGATTCGCTTTTGTTGAGCAATTTTGAAAATATTATTCAGTTTTCCCCTGTAGTAAAAATGAGAGGTATTCTGATGTTAGGCTGAAGATCAGAAGACCCGTCTTGTTCTATTTGCATATGTTCTAGGTTAGGTTTGATTAAGATATCGATTCTGACAGGAATCTCACTTGAACAGCTTAGAAAGCCGGTTCGTTGTGATACCTACATACAAATTTGTTGAGATTAACGTCAGGCTAATGTCACTAATGACCAATATCTGGTTAAACGCACGCGAGATCCATTGTTCCAGTACTAGAACGCAAGATACCAATGGAATCGCAGCTCGTTTCCATGGCAATATGGGCGTGGCAAAGGTGTTAATTCCTGTTAGCTCGCCGGCTTTGCAGTGACCAGCGATTTCGCTATATCCTGTTACCTAAACGAGTCCGAAGATGAGGTGTCTTGACTAGCTTATGGGCACAGCTAGCGAACTTAGCACTAGTACTGCCGCTCTGCTATCGGAGTGAGGCTCATTTCCCTGAAAGTGTTGCACTTCGTAACGGTTTATGGAAAGAGAAGATCAAAAATTTTTTTTTTTTTTGATTACAGGCCCAATGAAAACTACATGAACAAAGGTTCTGAACGTTATCTTCAACATCCGGCCAATACTCATACAAGTGAAGTAAGATGTAGCTTATTATATTAGGCTATTGGAGCCAGACTCGGCGTCACCACGGGCCTTGTTAATGTACTCGGTCTAAGCTGGCAATACGAACGAGGAAAACAGGCCCACGAAGAATTGAATACCTCGTTTTCATTCTCCAGAAGAGGAGATTAGACCAATAGTTCTGTGATCGACAGTTCCTACGGTTCTTACAATTCAGTATTTCAGAACGAAATTGTGGACATAACAGATAGTCCCAAGTAAAATTTTAACTCTAACCAGCAAGTGCATTAACATTATAGTGGATAGCTAGCAAGCAGGCAATAACTATGCTTTTGATGGGTAACTAGTTTAATATCATCTAGGTAACCGGTCATACAAAAATAAAAAGAAATGAAACGAATAACGAAGCTATACATCCTTGAGGAACACCTCCGGGTTTGGAACTCAAGATGGGTAACTAGTTTAATATCACCTAGGTAACCGGCCATATAAGATATATAATAAAAAGAAATGAAATGAATAATGTAGTTATGGATCCTTGAGGAACACCTCCGGGCTTGGAACTCAAGAAATACAAGACATAGCGCAAAGTTACTTTAGGGTAGTGTTGGTGGTGGGCAGCCCAAAAAGCTCCTACTTCCAGGCTAAAGGGAGTTTAGTAATATTGTAGAACCCTTAAGGTCCAACATTCAGAATATGGGAAAAGTCTATACGTCTGAATGCAGAGCATGCGCGGACAATGGTGAAACTATGCGAAAGTTCAGCCTTCAGCTGGATGAGACAAGACTTACTCCACGGCTCCCAATGCTTCAACTTAAGAAACATTGAGCAGCTGAAATGGAAAATAATCAATTTTTTTTTAACAAATCTACTAAGTTTTTGCATAAAGCTAATTTTTGGCCGCCTGGGATCTGGTCTAAAATTCAACCGAAGGCCTTGACAATAAAACCTCAGCCCCTTTTTGTCAAATATGTTTGGTAAACTACAAAAATTCCTTCAAATACTTCTATGGAGTATCGATTTGAATAATTCTATATCTTAATTGCATATTTTTTCCTTCAGTTTTAATGTGATTTATAAGTTTCTCAAGGTGTCGTCAATCCTTTACTCACTTGTCATACATAACTACTCGCCACCAAGTTACCCCAGTATACATAAACTTCTCAATCTTCTTGGAAGGCAGCTCAATTTACTACAGGGAAAAGGAAGTTCATTTGAGTTCAAGGTGAATTTTGGAAGCCAGAAACATACATACATATGTATACACAAATAATATATAACAAAAATGTGATGATGTCTGCTAATCATGTTTGCATATGTATAATATGGAATGTGGAATTATAATAATACTTTAAAGCATGATAAAAGAAATTAATTTAAAGACATATAAAAATAAACTTTTAAGTGATCTCTTTACTACAGAATACAATACCGAAGAATTTTGAAATATATTAAAAAATTTTTCTTTCTGAAATAACCTTACTTTGCAATCATCTTACGTCGACTTTCGGGTTACTAAAACCGAACAAGATAGTAAAATTTTCCTAATATGTAGAATTTTTGGTGTTTAGTGTCTTGGGGTGCAGGCGTCAAACCACCACCATTTACCAAAAAGACAAATACAATAGCTGTACGCGATGGAAAATTTTTTAACTCAGATTCGTAATCAGTACAACTTAAATACCCAAGAGATCTCTTAGCACTGCGGTCTCAAAAATTTCCTTCAGATTTGTTAAGTAGTGTAATTTTTATTAAAACTCTCTTTAAAATTTGTCGTTATCTTTCATAACTTATTTTCAACGCTTTGTTTTCCACTTGTCGACTACCAGTCCCGCTTTCTTTGAATAACATTTTACCTTTGCCTTGCATCATAACAATTAAAACAATTACCTTTGTCTTTTCGACAATCAGTCAACAAACCAAGCCTTGACACCGCCTTGGTGTTCCCAAACAACGGTTCTACAAGTTAAAGTATGCACTTTGATAACCAAAGACATTATCCTTAATGCCATTGTAGGTATAATGCGGATCTTTTCAACTTCATGGCCAAAATAATGTTTGTGGTTAAAGGATAAGCACACACGCAGGTGTTTTGGTTTGAGTGATTTGAAACAGTAATGTTTGTTTTGTTTACTTTAAAAGGTCGGTTTTTACACTTCTTATCTATCACTTACTCTCTCTATCACTATTCCTCTAGAAAAATAGTTCCACTCTTTCAAGGTGTTTTCAAAATTCGCTCAGTAGGATCTTGTGAGTTTAATGATCACAAAACTAAATTCCTAAAAAACAAAAAGCTTCCAGGATCGAGGCTAAATCTGTGAAAATGTCCCCAGAACACACGGCGAAACCCCTGCTTTCAATGTTTGGCTCCATTTGTGTAGAAGAGAAGATCCCTGATGACTGCACTTCTCAATCTAAAAACTATCGCGGCAATAAGATACTCTCTGATCTCTCCATTATGTCCAATATACTGTCCGGTATATTTTTAAGTCGCATTAAAACAAAACTTGACCAAACTCTGAGAAAGCAACAAGCCGGATATCGCCCGCCTCATTAATGTGTTGGCCACATTGACACTCTGCGTAAGATAGTCGAGTTAATGAAGGCATGTCAATCGAACTTCTCTTTGTTGACTATAGCTCTGTGTTTGACAGCATACAACGTGAACGTATTTGGAATTCCTGAGAAGCTTTTAGCTTTAATCAAAGCACAATACTCAGAGTTTAGTTACAGTGTACTTCAAAATGGTCAGCTCTCAGACAGCATTACAACGAACGCAGGTGCTCGTCTAGGCTATTTACTTTATTCGATTCGCCGAAATGGCACTATAGTCCAGTCATTTAAGCTTAAATTAGGTAAGAATCTCGGAATTCGATTTACCCATTTATATGTCTGTAAATACTATTTAATATTTTTCGATGCCCCACCTGTCTTAATGTAGAAAGAGCAATAATATTTTTTAAATCAAATTCAGGATTAGGTATACCCTACCATATGTAGGTTTTGAGACAACTTTAGGATGTCAATGTACAAGTATTTACAGACATATAAATTTGTATATCGAATTCCGAGGTGAACTTACTATAATGACTGGACTACTACAGAAGTTTGGCGATAAGATCTGGTTTAACATGCCAAAGGAAGTCGCGATGGACCCAGCTCTCGTGGAGACACTCCGACATATGTTAGCCATGAATATTTTATCTCAACATTAAAGCCTGCCTTTTTGAAGATTTAGACTTTATTTTCACTGTCAATATATTTTAGAAAAATTTTGCATATTCAGTTGCCTCTCCCATATCTATTTTTAGATATTGATTAATTATGATTGAATTAGTTTTTCTTTCAAACGAAATCAATATGTACGCGCGACATTTTATTTTATATCAAGCTGGTTTTAGAGGCTGAGTGGCATGCAATCCACCGTCATACTAGATATATACAGGTTTCACCGTATTTTGCAGACTTAAAGCATTGAATGCTCGCGCGCTTGCATAATTGCCCGCTGCTCATGCGCAGCAGTTATTAAATTTTTGATAGCTTAGACGTAAATAATTGTCGTGTAGGATGGTGAGGTGTTTTGGAGTTATACAAAAATAGTAACGGAAGAGTTTGCAAGTGCAATTTGCATACAAATTTTTAAAACTTGTTCGTCTATGCTCAGAGATACGTTATTAATATTTCCAATTACTCGATAAAGTGTCTTCCGCGTAGTGCGATTTTGGTGGAACTTAATGAAGGGGAAAGGTTATTGAAACAATAGTGTACTTTGTAATGAAGAAAGAATAGAATACTTTTTTCGGAAGAAGGTCAAACCTAGAGCTTATACTTAATGAGACAGCGCGCACTGGGTGACCTGTTTAGCGATTACAGTCTTAAATGACTGATCTTTCCAGAGTATATTTTCATAAAGCAGTTCGAAGCTTCAGAACTTTCAAGATTCCAGTTATTACAGAGTCCAAAGCACGAAGGTTGGTTAACTGCGTTTCTTAGTAGCTGTCAAAACAATCACTGCTTTATCTCAATACCGTCTTATTACATATTTGTATACATATACCTCTCGACAATACAAAATTACAAAAATAAAACTCGTATATGCATAACTGTTGATTCCGATTTGAATTCCTTCTTATCAAAATCAAACAAAAAAAAAAAAACAAATGAACCGAATGCATGCCTATAATGCTTATAAATCCTCCAATGTGTATTAAGCTGTATCTGCATTTTATGTGCTGATAAGCTGACATTTCGTATTAATTGAATAATTAGCGTTCAATTGCTCATAAAGTAATTGAGATTACAGCGGGCACTCAATATAGTAAATAAACGAAGTGCGAGCACTCATATAGTAAGTATTGGGCTACCGCTGAGAGAGATAACGCAGCACTGATAAGCTTAGCATATACTATATATGGTTGAATAGTATAAAATATATTACATTTATATTTCAGTGAAATCGAAACTTTCGTTTTTTGCAACAAAGAGACCTAAATAGACCACAAATTCGTGTAAGGCAAGGTCACACGGTAAAAATAGGGTTATGATGTCAACAGCTGTAATGTAGGCGACGCGTTTTCTGCGGTGAAATCTATCATGAAACCATAACAATTCATTCAGTACATTTTAGAAAATCTCAATTAAACTACAAGAACCGTTATAACCATATTTTAAGCATATACTATTCGAAATATTTTTCGAGGCTCTGGTAGTATAGCTAAACATATTTATGTATTTATATAATAAGAGAGAACTTACTGAAAACTGGAACTAGTGACTTCTGTACTGAAGGCTGGATCTGTCCAGTTTTCACTTGTAGCCTGATTATTTGAAATTCAGAACTTTCTCACAGTTGGTATCCCCGCCACATTTCGATAGCGGAATCAGAATCATGATTTTTTTTATTCACGACAGATTCTACTGCATGATCTTCGAAATTCTTGACGAATCTCCATACTTTAGTTGACAGATTTGGGTTGCATGCTCTGATAAGCCGCATTATCTGGTTCGGTTGCGATTGTATAGCCAGGACCCAAACCCTTGTTCTTAGTCTGGATGGGATGTCCGTGTTGTCATTCGCTACCTCCCAACATTCCGGCAACCTTGCATGACGATGACGGGCCTGGTTTGCTTAATAGCACTTCCAGCGCCACATTTTTCAGAACACATAGCTTTCACCAATTTCCATTGGACTCTGTGAATTCTTACTTCGGGAACTCCTTCATCCCGCAGACAAACGATAATGCAGTTCTGCGTCACATCAGCAACTGATTTCGCGTGCGTTATGCCCTTTGTATACGGTCTTTTGGCTTATGGCTTGGTCTCTCCAATTTTAAAGTTACATAAAACTGCTTTCGCGAAACTAATGGATTTCTGGAGCTCCTTCGTAAGATTTTCATTGGTTGGTACTCTTCTCAAAAGCTATGTAGCACATCGCTTCTCCGCATACTTTGCTTTCGCTGCATCATCGTCCTTAAAACTTTTGGAAGCTCTTATTATTTGGAATTACGGAGGGCGTTAAATATCCATAAGTTCTAATCGAGACGGGGCTATTTAATGGCCCCAGTGAGGTTGATTCTCAGCACGGTTCACATGACAACTTGAACCAGCCCTTTCTATATCCCCAATCACAGTAAGACTCCCAATCAGAATATTGTTCTATTGAGGAGTAACGTTCACCCAAATAAGAAGTAGAGCCTCCAACTGCAACAGAGGCGAAATATTACCAGTCGGTAACTTCGGGGAGGGTTTTGTGGGGGATTTTTCCAACCAAATTTACATATTTACTATAAGAAATGCAGCTGGCAAAGGTATTCAGTGCGGCTAACGATTTTTCTAGTTTCGACTATTTATAACCATTTTAGTGGCATGCGGCAGCAATACACGAAGAAAAAAATTGCCAAATCCACCAATCAATAATGCAAAATAATAGTTTTTCTTAAGAAAATAATAAAATGATTAAGAAATCATTGATATAGCAGCACTTAAACACATAATTTGTGACTTCTCCACTCTAAACCGCGCTTCGCATACAAATTTTTGTTAAACGCGCCCAAAATAAAGCAAAAAATAAAATAAAATGAAAAAAGAAAAAAATAATTTTTTATGCCGAAATTTTTTTTGTTTTTTTGCAAATTTTTGCCAAAAATAATTTCAATTCGACTGAGCCTGAAGTTGCATTGGAGCGACTATTGAGCGTGTGAGTGAGCGCGGCGGCGAGTGAGTGAGTGTGTGAGCCAAACGTGTTTAGGAGCTATGAGTGCTTTGTATTTTATTGCTCTTTGTTCCGGTGTGTCTTTTCATGTTTTACTTTATTTTATATATATTTCTTTTGTTTTTTTTTCGCTTTGCTTCTTTAGCGTTGCCGCCGACCTCCGGCATTTTTATGAGTTGTTAATGCATGGAAATTCATATCTACCCCGCCAGACATACATATATTGGTGTAGTTATTAATGTTGTTGTTGTAGCTACTGCTAACATTTCACTAAACATTCACCACATTCTGTGCGGTGTATCGTCATTCCACCAACCATAGACGACGACCATGCGGAGCAACCAGCGCCAGCTGTGTAGATATGTATTTGCCGAACACTCGCATGTTTGTAGGTCGTTACGCGCTTGCCAGCAGACGACAGTGTGTTTTTCCAGTTTCCTTTTAGTATGAGTTGAGCGCGCAAATTGTGTGGACGTTTGGAAGCGGCGAAAGTGAAGTTATAGTCTGCGAATTTTTTAACTTTTTATATGAAATAATTTTTTGGTTAACAAATCAGTAATATTTTGTATGGAAATGAATGCTTTTGAAGCAATATTTTATTAGCATTACATTTATTAAATCATTAGAATCGTTAATATATAAGCAAGTGCGCGCTTAGACGTTCAGACTTTAGCTTTGAGCTCAAAAGCGAGACCACGTGTACAGCAGCAGACTCATTGGAGTGAGTATGCGACGTGAGCGAAATTAGTGCGAAATATTGTGAGCAAAAGTGGAACAAAAATATAAAAAAAAATACGCATAAAGAATTGGGTCTACTATAAAAGACATCTGAGTGTTTTGATGGAATATATTACGTTTATAAGTTAATAACAAAAAATTTAAAAACAAAATTCTTTTAAATATACATATAAAAACAAAAATAAAATGTAAGCACAAAAAATGCTTATAAAAAATTGTTCATAAAAAAATGAACTGGAAAAACATTTAGCAAAAAAATTAAATATTGTATAAAAAAATTGTGTTAGTTTTTATGAACAAAATAAAAAAATAAATCTAAAAAAAAAAAAATATTTAAATTAAAAACAAATTTATTTTAATAAAACTTAATAACAAAATATTAAATATTGTATAAAAAAAAAAATTGTGTTAAATTTTGTGAACAAAATAAAAAAATAAATCTAAAAAAAAGTATTTAAATTAAAGACAGTTTTATTTTAATAAAAATTACAAAAAAAATTATTTTATTATTTAATTTTTTTTTTAATTATAACACTTTTTTAATTTTAATAGTTTTTTAATAAAATGCTAATGAATTTTATACAACAAAGAATAAAAATAAATTATATAATTTACAATTTTTAATTTAAAAAACTGTTTAATATTTTTTTTATAATTTTAATATTTTTTTATACAAATTGTATCAAAAAACAAAAGAAACAACAAAAAAAAATGCAAAAATTGTAGAAAAAAACTTTGTGTTAAATTTTATAAAAAGTTTTAAATTTTTAAAAATAAAAAAAAATTAAAATTTAAATTTAATAAATAAATTATTGAAATTAAAAAATAATAATAGAAATGTGCCAAAAATTAATACAAATTTTTTAACTTCAACATTTTTCAAATGCTAAAAAGTTAAAAAAAAAAACAAATGAAATAAATGTAAAAAATAAAATATTTTGATATTCAAAAAAACATTTTTTTTAAAATAATTTTAACAATTTTTCTAATTTTTAAAAATAAATCAATAGAACATAATAAGATTAAAAACTTATTTTTTTTAAATATGTATGTATATAAAACTAAAAAATGTATAAAACAATCAATTGGTGATAAATTTTATTAAAAAAATATAAACACTAAAACAACAAAACCAACAAAAAGTATTAAATTTTATAAAAAAATAATAAAAATAAATTAAAAAAAACATTTATATATAAAAAAATAATAAATAAAAAAAACATTTATATTTAAAAAATAATAAATTAAAAAATAAAAATAAAAAATTTTAATGAAAACAAATATTTTTTTAACACTTTTAATACTAAAAAATTTTAAATTTAATAATTTTTATATTTAAAAAATAATATGTTTTTAATAATTTCAATTTCAAAAAAAAAAATTAATGCTTTTATTTACATATTTTTATTTTTTTAATATGTCAGTAGAACATAATTATATTGTTTTAATATTAAAAAATAAAAAATTTTACCAAAAAATAAAGTACTGTTAAATTTTATCAACAAAAAAAGATAAAAGTAAAAAAGAATAAAATTTACCACAAAGCAGCACAGTTCAAGTGTCATTCGCTTCCAGAATTCATAAGCCAAGCACGCCTTTTATTAATTTATTTTAATTTTTTTCCAAGCACCCCTCCAAAATAATATTTTTCAACGCTCAGCAAGCATTTTGAACGCTTAGTGAGCGCTACAACTTATTTACATACACTCAGACATTGACAAATGGTAACAACTTTCGTATACAAAATGCAAATTTTGTCGACGTTGACAAAGTGATAACGCACAGGGGTGCGCGCGTAAGCGAGTGAATGCGCCACGCTGCCGTGTAATGAACCCAACAGGAAATAACCAGTGATAAGTGTTAAAAGATAGCGTGAAAACAAAAGCAACAAAGTACCATTAAACTAGTGATTTACTAAACATAAGCAAAACAACAAACATTTAACGGTAAAACACAACAAACAGCTGTTGAAAACAGAGCGCGAGAGCGGCAGAGAAAGCATTTGAGCACAACTAGCGTAAAGCGCGTGGCGGCTGATGCAATAGCGCGTCCGAATTGCCGGTAAAAATAAAGTGGCAACAAAAACACGAAAGTCAAAACGTAAAAGAAGCAAAACCAGCAAGCAAACGCCTCAAAAAAACAAGAAAAACAACTAAAATAAACAAGAAAATAGCTTAAGAAAACACAAAGCACACGCATGCGCTACAAAACACGGAAGCACCCTTACCTACAGCGCACAAACAACCCTTAGAAGCGTCTTCAAAAGCCAGACAACGCAAACAAAACCTACACACAACTCAACCTACCTCGTAGAGCACTTTACACTACGCTACGCTACTATTTTCTACTCTACTCTCTTTCCTAACGTGAAACAACTCAAATTGAGTTAAACCTATTTTAAATTTAAAATAAAATAACAAAAAAAAATTTCACACAATGGCACGCATACAGGCCAGTGATAATATCGTACCTCGTCACATCTTCGATACACCTGTCAATTCGACCGCCGATGTAACCGGCAACGCGCTACACAATCACTCAACCGATAGCTCGAGTCAAGGATCGGGTGTTAAGCTTAAAAAACAAATCGGTTTGCTCGATGGTGTTGCCATAATTGTGGGCGTCATTGTTGGCGCCGGCATTTTCGTCAGTCCCAAGGGGGTGCTCATCTACTCCGGTTCGATTGGTCAGTCGCTGATCGTTTGGATATTGTGCGGCGCATTGAGCATGGTTGGTGCGCTCTGCTATGCGGAATTGGGTGAGTAACGTAATGCAGATTACCCGTATATTCTTTCTGTAACTTATTTGCATACAAGTATACCAGTATTTATTTATGTAAGTACCTGCTTTTCTAGCCCATAAAATTTTGTCCACATTCTAGTTAGCATAGCTTTCTTGTTGCGGCCAAATGGCGCTTAAGCAATGCTCGTGCCGTTGAACCTGTGAAAAGCTATTAATTTGCAGAAACTGACGACTCTAAGCAAAGGTGTTTCCTGAGTGGCATGCTAATTTTGAAAGCAAATATTTGTTGACGTGAAATATTGAATAATTTGTTGGTTGTAGGCAGTACAAGTAGTTTTTGATGAATGAAATGTTGTCTACTTTAGTAAAGCTCAGCTTTAGATGCTTATATTATAATTTAAGAGACATATTTTGTTTCCTTCAATAAGGTTTGAGTAATGCTACTAGAGCGATACCTCGATGTAGGCGTTTAATCCATGTCATTCACAAGAATTCTTTTTCAATGAATACGCCTGAGTTTTTTAATCTGTAGTAAAGGAGTTTTTGAACTTTTTATGAATGTTTCATAAATTATTAATTTTTATAGTCCGAAAAATTGAAAAATATTCTTTATGTGTTGTAGACACTTCAATTTGTTTATAAACGATCGCCAAAAGATCATTCAACTCGGAAAAAATATCCTTTAAAAGTAAATATATTCTTCATGAGCATTTATAACTCTTCCAGAGACTGTTTTATAGTCTAGAAAATCCAAAAGATTCTTTATGTTTTGCAGACAAAAATTGATTTATTGTAAACAAGTGACAAAAAAACGTTCAACTCGGTTAAAATGTTCCTAAAACTTAAGCGAGTAAGAAAAGAACGCTTAACTCGGTTAAAAATTCCCCAAAATCAAAAAAAACTCCTTCTTTTTTGTAACCGAGTGACAAAAGAATGTTCAACTCGGTAAAATTTTCCCTTAGTGTTGTCAAAAATAACTCAGCTTTTAAATATAGGAACAATTGTGATTATCTGCGGCTGTTAGTGTATTTGGATATCTAACAACCACAAAAAACAAATGTTAAGCTTAGATATCAGACATGAATCTACTAATTTCAATTCATCGGATAACATCTTTACCCAGTCTACAAAAATTCTCACTAAGTTTTAAGAGATCTATGTCAATTTTTTTCAATCGAATAATTAAATAGACCTTCGTAATAAATTATATTCCAATGATCTTCTTTAGATCAAATAGTATTGACCCATTGATAGAGCTACAGGTTCTTCGAAGTATGGAATTATGTCAGTCTTAGTTTAGTAGCCTTAAATATCAGAATCTACTACTTTCAATTCATCAGATAACCTCTTAGCTCACTCACTCACTCACAAAAATTCTATATTATAGGGAGAAACCTTTATGGCCCGTCAAATTCACTGGTTTTTATTAACTATAATTCCCATGTTTTACAGATATTTTCGAAAGTACCCGTGACCGGAGAGCATCTGTGTTATGTAGTACAGCACCACGTGTTTCTTTATATGACACGTCTGTACGACTTTGTTTAGCTTAGCGGTCTAACTTCATTTGCTCTCCCTTGTTCAGCGATTTTGCCAGATTTTAAGTGTTTGGCAGGCTATGAACCTGTTGTCATATAAACATACGTATTTCTGTTTCGTCCTTCTTCCATAACCAAAGTTTTATTTACTCTGCTGTGCGTTTTGATCTATTGGAATGACGCAGCTTATCGCTAGAGCCTGAACCATTCATAGCGGTGGGTGCTCATTCCTTAAGAAAATGCTTCGCAACGAAGAAGATGTGAACAGGAAGAGAAATTGGCAAGAACTTCAAGGCATGCACCATGTCATCATGTTCTTAAGAGAAAATTACAACCAAAGCAAGTTTAAATATGCGCAAGCACTGGCCACTGTAAGTATAGGCTTAGCTTGTTGTGCAAATTGCCTGTTCTGCAACAAGTAGCCTGAGACTTCAGAACACCTGCTAATTGACTATATAACAGCATAAAGGCTCTTGGATCCATGTTTCCAAATAGGGATCACATTGCCTCACTAGCACCTAGCAGTATTTTGGAATTTATCAATATACTGGGGCTAGGTAGGTCGCTTTGACTTTGACCCAAGACTTTGAGAGAACACAATAGATCTAAGATCGCCGAACAATCCTCATCTCTTTATCTTATCTTATCTGCCTTACAAAGGACTGAGTGTTTATATATAGCTTGACGATCATTGGACATAGTAGTGACGTTTATCAGCTCAAAACCTTCTAACTTCCTACTATTCCATTCTACCTACGTCTATTATATAGCTCCCAATCATTAAGTTTGAAAAAAAGCAAATGTTCTTTGAAAGAGAAAATCATTACATTGTTTTATTATATCAGGCAGCTGTTTCTTTGTTAATCATAAGATGGAAGAGATCCAATGTTTTTGCGATCTGAGATTTGCGTTTTCAACTCGGTTGTTCGATGTCTTCCTCTTTAAATTATACTTGCTAATATAATTTATTAAAATTATATATAAAGTAACGCTAAAAGTTCTCGAATGCCCATGAATAATGGGATCAACTGCTAATTTATGATTCTTTTTTTAAAAAAAACCAAGACAGTTATCATCTCTAAAATGAAAATATGCATACCTATAAAATAATGCTCATTATTTCAAAAAATGTTAAAAATATTCTCTCACTCAATTAATTCAAAAACAAAATATAAAAGTTAACAAATGTTCATACCCTCATCGCTATTTATGCATATTTATACAGATGTTTTCCGAAAAAAAATTGTCTTCTTCTTTGCATGTGTAATAAACCCACATTTTTACTAAAGCTTTGTAAGAAACTCAAGGTTGAATCTTTTATTCAACAAGTCGAATTTAGTCGTCTAGCACACAATACTTTTGGGTACGCAATCGTAAGAAGCAAACTTACAATACTGTAGCAAATATTAGGGTGTGTCAAATTTCATATTTTTTATAAAAATAATTAAATATTTAGAAAAAATTTTCATTCGAAGTAGTCCTTTCTCTTTTATAAAATTTTCATATGTCTGAAGTAATCCTGTAAAATCCTCATATGAAATATGCTTAATACTTACTAGTAAATATTCGTTTCTAAATTACAAACCTGAGAAATTGAAAATATTATTAGCACAGTGTAGCTAATTTTTGAAAATAAAAACAAAATCATAGCAAAATCATAGATAGAACTCATTGAAAACGAAAAATAAAATAACAAAAATTGAAACAAAAATAATGTAAGGGCGATCTGAAGACTGGAAGCTGAAGGTTACGAACGTGGTTAAATTTTTAAGACTTGAAAACGGTTAAGCTCGGTTTCCGACAAAACTACGAGTGCTATAGAAAGTGGTTACATGGCAAAGTTGTAAAAAATGTAAGGATATACAACTTTTGCTTGAAACACTTTTTCACATAACCACAAAATATTGAATGAGGAATTCAAATACCCAGTTTTTTTACGTAAATTATAGTTCAAATAACCATTTTTTTACGAAAATTATAGTCGAATAAAATAATTGTTTGATACATATCGTCACCTAAATTTTCAATTGCCGCTGTAAGATGTAACCAATATATGTGACCTGGTCTACGAAAAGGGGCTTAGGTGTCAAAAAAAAAGAATAAATAAAAAATTGAAAAAAAATTGATTTTTTGACCCCCTTTTCGTAGACCAGGTCACATATAACCATTTTATAACCGAAACTGAAATTTTGTCTCATTATGAATGGTTTCTAGTAGTATATTGTTTTTCCTTCGCCTGTAAAATCATCAAAAGTGATTGTACGTTATTTTGAATTTTAGGTGATATCATTAAAATGTGAAACCATATTTGTTTGTTTTGAGCCATGCGGCACACCCTAGTACACATGTAAAGCTAAAAAATACACCGACACTTCACAATCTTTATGGGCAAAATCAAATTTTGAATGCTTACCACTGATTGATTTTTAATGCTAATAGCAGAACAAGTAAATATATATGTACACATATACATAAATATATAGTAAGTAGGTTTGTATGTATACGATGATATGTAATTGGTGATAATGGCGTTTTAAGCCTACATACTTAAGCTCCAAGTTACCTCGTAGCATTTAAGACTTAACTTAGTGATAAAAAATTTAAAAAAATATAGTAAATATTTGAAAATAATTTGAAAATCAAACTATTAAAAAAATCTAAAATACATACAATAATATTTATATATACAGTAATATTTAATTAATTATAAATATATTTTTTTTCTAATAAATTTATCAACCATTGCACAAATGAGTAATTTAGCAACTTAAGGTAGAAACTGAACACCTTTTTGGTGAACCGCAAGCTCACGATTTCAAAATCGTATAAACATATAGACACACATATCTTAGACAAACTTATATTGTACATACATGTATATGTACATATGTTTGTATATACTATATGTTATATGTATGTATCTATGTCTGCTTCAAAGCAAAATGTGTAACGTAAAAAAACCACACCAACCTTGCCATTTGTAAACAATTAAGCTTTTTGATAAAACCCAGGCACGCATGTGAGCAAATTCTTATCTGTTTTTGTTGTGAGCACTATCTGCTGTTGTGAGTACATATACAGTTTTTTTAAATTTACATATAAAAACATACGTTAGTTTTCTATATAAACCCGCTAATAATTATTTCTCACGATGTTTTCTGCTTAGAAATACATGAAAAATAAGCAAATCCCCCACTGTAGCCAATGTGATTTCCAAATTTGACCGCAATCAACTCACCTGCTCGCAATGAGAGCTCGCCAACACGTGTTCAGGTTTGGGAGCAGCACTGAGCATAACTCAGTTGGGAGAAAAATCATATGAAGTATGAAAAGTCTGATGCAACTCAGCTGCTTGCAGTTGTTAGAGAACTTACATCAGCCACTAAAAAGTTGTTGGCTAATAAGCACAATTGCTCAAGTGAGAAAAGTTGTGTTTGGGTACATATGTATATACATAAAATTGTTTAAATATAATTATATATAAGTTTTTTTTTTGTTCGAAAACTCCAATGAAATGAAACAGAGATAAAAGTTCGTATACTTGATTTCTAAGAAAAAGAAAAAATAGTATGCGGAAGTTATTGTTTGTAGGTACATTTTCCACTAGTTTTTAGGGGAAACTTTGTTGTTATTGTTTACATACATATGTACAAGTACAGGCATAAAAACACGTGTATGGATTATGGATATACTTTTATATCGTCACCTGAAGTAATCTAACATCACTTTTCTTAAGTTTATAGGCGAAGTAAAACGATAAACAAAATTTGAGTTTTGGTTATAATGTGGTTATATATTGGTTATAAAATGGCTATATGTCGGTTATAAAATGGTTATATATTGGTTATATTTGACAGCGGAAGCTGAAATTCTATTATAGCACACTGTAGTGTATCGTAAGCAATAAAAAAGTCAATTTCATTTTTTATACCCTGAACAGGGTATATTAAGTTTGTCACCCAGAAGCAAGCGTCGGAGACCCTATAAAGTATATATATAAATTATCAGTATGTTGAGCTGAGTCGATTTAGCCATGTCTGTCTTTCTGTCCGTCCGTCTGTCTGTCTGTCTGTCTGTATATATACGAACTAGTCCCTCAGTTTTTAAGATATCCTTTTGAAATTTTGCAAACGTCATTTTCTCTTCAAGAAGCTGCACATTTGTCGGAACGGCCGATATCGGACCACTATAGCATATAGCTGCCATACAAACTGAACGATCGGAATCAAGTTCTTGTATGGACAACTTTCACATTTGACAAGATATATTCACGAAATTTGGTATATATTATTTTCTAAGGCAACAATGTAATCTCCGAAGAAATTGTTCATATCGGTTAACTATAGCATATAGCTTCCATACAAACTGGACACTAGTTACTAACAGAAATGCACCTGCGAAGGGTATTTAGCTTCGGTGCAACCGAAGTTAACGTTTTTTTTTTTTTTTTTTTTTTGATGATTTTAGGTGAATATGTACCAACTACTTGTATATAGAGTAGATATTGCCCTTCACTTAAACTAAAGCAGAAAAAGGCGAGTTCTTTCAGTAAAAGTTCTTCCTCAGATTTTTCATCTTTTATTTTATATATAGGGTGATTTTTTAAGAGCTTGATAACTTTTTTAAAAAAAAAAACGCATAAAATTTGCAAAATCTCATCGGTTCTTTATTTGAAACGTTAGATTGGTTCATGACATTTACTTTTTGAAGATAATTTCATTTAAATGTTGACCGCGGCTGCGTCTTAGGTGGTCCATTCGGAAAGTCCAATTTTGGGCAACTTTTTCGAGCATTTCGGCCGGAATAGCCCGAATTTCTTCGGAAATGTTGTCTTCCAAAGCTGGAATAGTTGCTGGCTTATTTCTGTAGACTTTAGACTTGACGTAGCCCCACAAAAAATAGTCTAAAGGCGTTAAATCGCATGATCTTGGTGGCCAACTTACGGGTCCATTTCTTGAGATGAATTGTTGTCCGAAGTTTTCCCTCAAAATGGCCATAGAATCGCGAGCTGTGTGGCATGTAGCGCCATCTTGTTGAAACCACATGTCAACCAAGTTCAGTTCTTCCATTTTTGGCAACAAAAGTTTGTTAGCATCGAACGATAGCGATCGCCATTCACCGTAACGTTGCGTCCAACAGCATCTTTGAAAAAATACGGTCCAATGATTCCACCAGCGTACAAACCACACCAAACAGTGCATTTTTCGGGATGCATGGGCAGTTCTTGAACGGCTTCTGGTTGCTCTTCACCCCAAATGCGGCAATTTTGCTTATTTACGTAGCCATTCAACCAGAAATGAGCCTCATCGCTCATCGGACACGGACGCGAAACACATTTCGAACCGAACACTGATTTTGGTAATAAAATTCAATGATTTGCAAGCGTTGCTCGTTAGTAAGTCTATTCATGATGAAATGTCAAAGCATACTGAGCATCTTTCTCTTTGACACCATGTCTGACATCCCACGTGATCTGTCAAATACTACTGCATGAAAATCCTAACCTCAAAAAAATCACCCGTTACATTAAGCCTAGTTTATAGAAATAGAATTACAATATTTCCAAAGTCAACTATTTTAACAACAAAAACACAAAAACGAACTAAACGTGTTTCTATGTGTCTGAAATTAAAATGTTAATGAGGTCAACTGCACTCCATCTCCATTAAATCTATATAAGTATGTATGTATGTGTATAATAAATTTTTCAAAGTTAGATAAATATATATCTTATCAAGATTTGTTGTCACGGTGAAATAATTATATTAATGAAGCAAATGAAAATACAGCTAACTTTATTACAAAAGGCAGACAGACACATACATCACTGCGTCTATAGATATTCATTCTATAACCGAATAAGTAGGTCACTGGTTAGGCGCATTGAATGTAAAAAAGTGAAAAAAAATTTAAAAAAACGTTAGCATCTGCTACACAAAAGCTAAAATACCTTTCACAGGTGCATTTCGTATAGCAAAAAATGTTACAAATAAACGAAACTCCCATTTTATAGATAGTGCTGCGATCTGAACAATACGTTTAAAGATCACAGCGTCGCCTAGGACAATAATACACACTGAATTTCTTGAAGATAACTTCTCAACTAAAAAAAGTGTTTATACAAGAACTTGATTTTGATCGTTCAGTTTATATGACAGCTACATATATGATATATATGTATATATTTTCCCGTAGTTCCTAGGTGGAACATAGGGCCTCAAAATGATATAGTGATCCGATATCGGCGATTCTGACAAATTAGTAGCTCCTTTGGGAGGAAAGCGCGTATGCAAAATTTCAGAGGGATTTCCTAAATATATTTATTAATTATTATTAATTAAATTTATTTCAAAAAATTTTTAAATAATTTTTATTTCATCAGTAATACCAAATAATCAAATTCAATCGCTGCACAAGTGTAATTACTTAGCATTATTGTCATTATAAACAGTTAGTCTTTAATATCTTAATCGCTCAATGAACTGTATATTTGTTGACATTATTTAGCGTTTATGCTTGAACGCCTAAATATATGTGTTTACACGGTTAATCCTTCGAGCCGAAAATTGCCGAAAAGCAGTGTGGTCAATGACGTCAGCCAGCAAAGCTGCGTAAGCAAACTTAAGTATGTACATATGTAGTATATGTACATTGGAGAAATTTGATAAGCGTGACTAAAAGAGCCACAAGGAGTAAAAAAAACGCGGTAGGAGAAACTTGTGTACTTTTTTTGCAATTTATAAATATTTTTACATTAATAATAATAATTATTGATTTTGATTTTTTTTACATAATATTATTGTTTATTAAAAAAATAATAAAAACTAAATATTTATTATTAAAATTGAAAAAAATAATATTATTATTATTTATTATTTATTATAATTGAAATTACAAGAAAAAATAATAATAATACTTATTAGTATTAAGATATTTTTGAAGTTTCAATTTTTTTCTCATAATTTTTTTGTTTAATAAAAATATTAAAAATTGCATATATATTATTAAAATTTAAAATTATTTTTTATACCTTTTAAATTAATACAATTTAAACGTTTTTGTAAATTTTTTGCAAAATTATATTTTTTATAAATAAATATATATTTATTATTAATTTTAAAAATAATTATAGCATTTTATTACCCATATAATTTTTGATAAATTGTTTAGTGTTATTGTTTATTATAAAAATAATACAAAAATTATTCTTCTTCAACGAAAATGTACACAAAAGTTAATTAACAAATAAAATAATAAATAAAAAATTTAATATAAAAATTTAAAATAATTTTGTACACTTTTTAATTAAAAATAAAATAATTTTTTTTGTTTATTATAAAATAAATAATAAATACTTATTTGTTATGAAAATTAAAAGCAAGTTAAAAGAAATTAAAAATAAATGTTAAACCTCTTTAATAATACATATGGGCCATTCCATCAATTGGCGACATGGTTTTGTACCCGTATTCCGATAAAACAAAAAAATTACTATTTCTTTTATTTTTTAACGACCTAAAAATTGAGTGCAAAAAATTTTGAAGTTATACAATTTTATGAAAAAATCTCAGCTTTCTGATAAAAATATTTTCAAAATCCAAAAAAATTTTCAAAATCCCAAAAAACATTTTTTTCCAAAAAAAAAAAAAAACAAAAAAAAATATATGTGACCTGGTCTACGGAAAGGGGGTTTAGGTGTCAAAAAATCAATTTTTTTATTTTTTTTATTTTTATTTTTATTTATTTATTTATTTTTTTTTTTTTTTTTTTGACACCTAAGCCCCCTTTTCGTAGACCAGGTCACATATTTACAATCAATTTTGAGGCAAAGATAAAAAATCAGCATTAAAAATTCATATTCAAATGAAAAATACATTTCTAGATTTCTTGATTTTAAATTTTTTTTAGATTTTTGTTTATTATAAAATTAATAACGAAAAAACACATTTATAATAATAACTAAAACAAAATTTAAAATACCAAAACTAACCTTTTTATAAATGTTAGCCTTAGGAGAACTTTTGTTAGCAAAAAGTTACTACGAACGAATATTTTTGTTTAAAAAATAACATTAAATCATACATTTTAGGTAAAAAAAAAATTATAGTTTTTAATCTCTGGATAATTTTTGATTTAAAAAATTGTTTTTTTTTATATTTCGAATATATTTTTAATTAAAGTATTATAATCTATAATAATATAAAAAAATCGAATATTTTTGTTTATTACCAAAATGAATTTTAAAAAGCAGCTTTGGCAAAAAATATTTATACATACCTAATTATTTTTTTTAAACTATATTTTTTAATACTATTGTTAAAAAAATATTTTTTAAACTTTTTTTTAACATTTGGAATATGTTGTTTATAAAAAAAATTAAATACATTATTAAATATATAAAAAAATACGGAATGTTTTTTGTTTGTAAAAAAAATAATAATTAGTAAGTTTTTACATTTAAAAACTATTTCAAATATTTTTTTTAACAAAAAAGTAATAAATACATGTTCATATTAAAAAAAAATTCCAATATTTGTCTATTAAAATTAATAATCTATACATTAATATATTAAAATAATTTATATTTGTTATTTAGAAAAGTAATAATAAACCGGTTTTCTTTAAGTTTGCTTTAGGGTGATCTACATCGATAAGTATATTTAAATATATGTACTATATTTAATATATCGAAAAATTGCTCTAATTTCTACGAAAGCACTCTTTAAGAGGAAAAAAATCCTTATTTTTGTCATAGGAGAAACTAAAATTTAACGTGTAGATGTCAGACCCAAAAATCGTGGGTAGTTTTTACATAAAGAAAATAGGGAACACTTTTTTTAATTATTTTTAATCGCAAAATTGTGTTTAAAAAATCTGCTTTTGCAAAATAATTAAATTAATCTAAATATTTTTTTTTTTATTTTAAACAAAAACGTTATTTTTTAACAATTTTAAACTATATTTTTTACTATTATTTATATATTTTTAAATATTATTAAATTTAAATTTAATATATTTTTTAAAATAAACTTTAAATTTAATAAGTGGCCACATTTCTTGATTTTACTTGTAAGATTATTGCATGGTACAAATATTAAAATGTCATGCGATAAAAATAAATAAATAATATTTTTTTTAATTGCCTTTTTAACAATTTTATGTCGAATATTGACCTACATATATTACCATGCCAAATACAATACTGATAGCAGATAAATAAATACACAGAGAAATAAGTGCTTCAAAGCAGTTGAATAAATATTGAACTGAATACATGTTTCGAAACGAACTGGCTGTTTTAGAGAGACATATTGATATATGATTTTAATTTTTAAATTTTTTGAATTTAACCTGGACGTTCAACCGATTCGACTAACAATCATCGTGTTTTGCTAACAGGGGCAAAAAGCGAAACGCTTCCAGTGTTAAATAAAATATTTACATTTTTCTGTTGTTTGATCATAAAATATACATAATTATGTAATGTTCATATATACATATGGCTTAATGGATATATGTATGTATGTATGGGTACATTATTTTTTCATATTTATTTTTTTTTATTTTTTTTTTATTCATGCTTTTCTTTACTCCACCTTTTTTTATGTACATATATACATACATACTCGTATATCGAATTGTTACTAAATAAACTTTCTTTTATCGGTATAAGTGCCGGTTTTTTTAATTTCTTATCACTATTCCAGTCACTAAAGTTAAACATAAATATATTTACATAAACATTCTGAGAAATATTATGTGTAATGGCATATCTGAGCGAAGAGAGCGGTTTAAGAGTACACTCATAACTTGCGGTTGAATTGTGCACACGTGCAATGCCTCTCTCTCTCTCTCTCTCTCTATCACTTTATGTAAATTTAAGCGCGTTGCCAACCACTTATACATTGAATTAATTTTATTAAAAGTATTGTGGCGAACATTATTAATATATTTAGCCTAGAAAAGAAATTCGCATTGTTTTCTTTACAACTGCTACTGCGAAATATTAAGTAGATGAAATAAGAAAACCGCTTTGAATCGCCTAGAGAGGTATTTTTTTGCATTTTTTGAGAAAATTGCTAAATTGTACATATATATTTTTTATAACATCAAAAAGTAGCGTTTTCAACGAAGAAACAAACTACCGATTAAAAAAAAAAAAAACAGATATTTTTGACGTGAGAATTTTTGAATGAAAATTGGGGTTTTTCGATATTAAAAATAAAATGGGGAAATTTCGTGATTTTTTTTTTTTTTGTACAAAATAAATATAAATTTTTTTTTGTTTAAACTAATTATAATTGTTTTTGAAACAAACAAAACAGCTGTTAATACAAGAGTTGTCGATCTTTTTACTAGCTACTACTTTGCCATAGAACGATTTTCCGTAGGACTCGTAGTTTTGCCGGAAATCGAGATTAGCCGTTTTAACCTCAAAAATTCAACGACACCCTTACCCTTCTTCTTTTCGACCACAGATCACCCTTAAATTATTTTTCCATTCATTTTTGTAATACATATACCATCACCTTTCCAACTTTTCAATACCATTTTTATAAAACATTTGCCTTAAGCCTCAAAACACGCTTCAGTTACTGTGGTTACCTCTTTATTATTGCTAAAATTTCTTTCCAGCGAACATACTCTTGAGGTCTGGAAAGAGAAAATAATTAATAGGAACCAGGTCTAGATAATGCGATGGATTCTCATAAAAAATCATTTTCTTCTTTTTCTTCGAATTAGTCCTTTTTCATGATTTTGTCCTTCAAATGATCCAATTGTTTTTGTTTGATTGTGAGTTTGCAACCACTTTGAACAGATTTTTCACATACCCAAATATTCAGCCACAATGCATCCAATACGTTCCTTTGATATCTTTAGAGTATCGGATCTCTCTCTATCTCTTTCTCTCTCTCTCTTTCTCTCTTTTTCTCTCTCTCTCTCTCTCAAACAACTTCACTTTACAGGCATTCGAAATTATTTTGGGTACATTTTTGATGTTTTCGTCGGTAACAGCCTCGTTAGGGCGTTTACTGTCTTCATCAACCTCAGTGCTCATTTCGCCTCGCTCAAACTTAGCAAATCACTTTTCAACCGTTGAACAGTTCAAATAGTGTTGATCAATGTAATCCTTGGCTTCAACTATATTTTTTCTCTCAAAAAAGCAATGCATTTTTTAACACACGAAATTCCTTAATTAATAGTTTGACCTACGAACTTTTCAAGCCACCTGTTATTATTAGCACAAAAACGTAGGGGAAGATAAAGAAAAGAGAAAAGGAAGGTGCTCGGACTCAGTTGAGAAAAAAACACATTGTCTGTGGTGTCTGTGCTAAAAAACAGAAGACTTAAGCAACAAACTAGAGTTTATAAGCGATTTAAAACAAGTCATTGTAGGTGATTTTTTGCAAAAAGTTGATATTTGGTTCCAGAAAGGAAATCAAATGCAAATAAAAACGGCGAAAATAGAAATAAATTTTCGTTGCCTCGGAATATTATATATTTAATGTACTTTTATACTTTTATTCTGTAAATCAAAATATAAAAACAAATCATTTTCATTAAATATTCATATTTTTACACCTTTCAGGCACAATGATACCGAAATCCGGCGGTGATTATGCCTACATCGGCACCGCATTCGGACCATTGCCCGCTTTCCTCTACCTGTGGGTGGCGCTGCTGGTGCTCGTGCCCACCGGCAATGCCATAACGGCGCTCACATTCGCACAATATTTGCTGCAGCCATTTTGGCAATCCTGCGACGCGCCCATAGCGGCGGTACAACTGCTGGCAGCGGTGATGACATGTAAGTTCACAATGAAACTACTACAACAAAAGCATATAAAATAACTGTTTTGCACTATCTCCTTCTCAACAGGTATACTAACTGTCATCAATTGCTACAATGTACGTTGGGTGACACGCGTCACTGACATCTTCACCGGCACCAAAGTATTTGCGCTGCTTGTTATTGTTGCCGCTGGCGCTTGGTATCTCTTCGCCGGCCACACCGAACAGTGGGATGAACCGATGCGCGGCACCTACACAAAACCCGGCATGATAGCGCTGGCCTTCTACAACGGGCTCTTCTCATATTCTGGTTGGAATTATTTGAATTTTGTCACGGAGGAGTTGAAGGATCCTTATAAGAATCTGCCGCGTGCCATTTGTATTTCCATGCCTGTGGTGACACTCATCTATGTGGTGACCAATATCGCATACTTTTCGGTGCTCTCACCTGAAGAGATGTTATCATCCGATGCCGTCGCTGTCACGTTCGGCGATAAGATGCTCGGCTTCATGTCCTGGCTAATGCCATTCTTTGTGGCCTGCTCCACGTTTGGTTCGTTGAATGGCGCTATATTTGCTTCGTCACGTCTCTTCTTCGTTGGCGCACGTAACGGTCATCTGCCAGCGGCCATTTCGCTCATCAACGTCAATTGTTTAACGCCAGTGCCATCGCTGATATTTTTGGTGCGTGAGCTACGGTTTGATCCATCTTTATTATTTACTCTAATTACTTGCTTCTAACGTGTATTTTTTATCTCCCCTGTAGTGTGCCATTACCCTGGTGTTGCTCTTCATCAGAAACGTCTATTCGCTCATCAACTATGTGAGTTATGTTGAGGCGCTATTCACACTACTCTCCGTGTCCGGTTTATTGTGGTTGCGTTATAAGCAGCCGAAGACCGAACGACCTATCCGCGTCAATCTAGTGCTACCTGTACTCTTCCTGCTGACCTGCTTATTCTTAGTGATCTCGTCCGTTTTGGAGTCACCCGTCGAAGTGGGTATTGGCACCGCGATTATACTCTCTGGCATACCAATCTACTACCTGACGATACATCGACCTGTCAAGTGGCTAACGAATCTGTCACAAGCGATAAATCTCTGGTGTTCGAAATTCTTTATTTGTATGCCGAATCAGGAAAAGTTCGATTAGTTGCTAAGCTTAAAATACTACCTTAGTTTTATAATAAAATCAAGTCCACGCAAGCGACTACATAAA
This sequence comes from Bactrocera zonata, assembly GCA_037783105.1. Classification (NCBI taxonomy): domain Eukaryota; kingdom Metazoa; phylum Arthropoda; class Insecta; order Diptera; family Tephritidae; genus Bactrocera; species Bactrocera zonata. Next base: position 349,410 of record JBAWJQ010001889.1, on the reverse strand, counting down.
CAAATTGTGACGCTATCTAGGGATCCATGGAACATGGAGCATATAGTAGATGCTTTAGGTATATTGTACAGCCTATAAGATATACATATATTTTTAACTAGAAATATAGTGCCTAAAATAGGCCATAGTATCATGTATGTGCCTTCAAAAAAACAGTTTTTGAAGCTAAAAGTCTTTACATTGATATTGTTCCCAAATTGAATAAATATATAAATATCAAGCTCATATATTTGTATAAGATTTGTACAAAAATAAACTCAAATACTTTTTCTCATACGATTTAGAATTAATATTCATTTAAACTTAAAATAAATATTTTTTGACTTTACGTTAAGTAAATATTCCTACTTCTAGAGAATGTGACGAATTCCTAATGTTTTTCCACATTTTGTCTACTTAGAAATATATATGATGTATTATCCCAAACGTTTAACCCAACGCCATTCCAAAATATTCTTTAAAATATAATAGTTTACAAACGAAAATTGAAAAATGTTCAAAGAATCATTTAATACGTGCTCATATATATAATTTTCATAAAGCTTCCGACGGAAAAAGCTCTAGTCGCTTGAATTTATATATATATATTTTCCCGTAGTTCCTAGGTGGAACATAGGGCCTCAAGTCGCTTGAATTTGATAATATTTTTATCAAACAAACAATGAAAATACCGCAAAGTTTATGAGCTTTCACAACGAGCTTTCAAAAAAGCTCCAAAGGATTGAAATTTTCAACGCTTTCACAAAAGTTGCTTTAAAAACTATCAGAAAACCTTTTACTACAACTTTAATTAAGCACTTTAACATTTAGCTTACGCAAAACTTTTGCAAAAGCTCCAGTGGATTGAATTTTTCAAAGCTTTCACAAAAGTTGCTTTAAAAACTATCAGCAAACTTTTTACTATAACTTCAATTACGTGCTCTAATAAATAGCTTACATAAAGCTGTCGAAAAAGCTCCAGTCGAAATTTTCCAAAAAAAAGCTATTATAAAAGATTACACATAAAGCTGTCGAAAAAGCTCTAGTTGAAATTTTCACAAAAAAGCTATCATAAAAGATTATAGTTATTTATTATAAATATTTTTATTAATTTTGTATTTAATTTAGTTTCACAAAGTTTCGATCGAAAAAGTTTTTCTGTTTTGAGTTCAAAGATTGGGTGCTTTCAAAAAACTTTTGACAGAATAGGCTTTTGAATTATTCAAAATCAGTAAAGCTTTCACTAAAGTTGCATTAACTACGCCCGCCAAAATTTAGCATTCATTAAGCTTTCGACAAAAAAAGTTCCAGCCGTTTGAATTTGACAATATTTTGTTTAAAGATACAATAATCTCAATAATTGAGCTTTCTGGTCTCTGCGTTTGAAATCTATAAAGCTTTCACTAAAGTTGCATTGAAAGTTATCATAACTTTAACTACGCACTCCAACATTTAGCATGCATAAGCTTTCGACCAAAAAAGCTCTAGGCATTTAAACTCGACAAAATTTTTATTTAAGATACAATAAACTTAAAGATTGTGTGCTTTTACATGCGGCTTTCTTAAAGCTTTCGACGAAAAAGGCTATCGAGTTTTTTCAAATCAGTAAAGCTTTCGCTAAAGTTGCATTGAAGAATATCATAACTTTTACTACGCCCGCCAACATTTGCCATTCATAAAGCTTTCGACAAAAAAAGCTCCAGCCGTTTGAATTTGACAATATTTTGCCTTTGAAATCAGTAAAGCTTTCACAAAAGTTGGATAAAAAACATTGACAATTTTTTTCTTTAATTAATGTCTAGTGAAATATTTTTTATGCTTAACCTTTGTTCACTAAAGACACATTTTAATTCAACTCTTTACTTTCACGAATTATTGTGCTCCTCACTTGCCATTCTTACTTTATACCTTCACTGCCTTTTCTCACTTTTGAACCAATTTTAGAGGAAAGTTCCTTCAGTAAGTCATGCCTTGCTATATCATCCAGTCTTATATTACATTTTAGAACTCGATCTTAATTTTTATCTAAAAAGTCTAATATTATTGTTATAATTTTTTTTTAGATAATTATTTAATTTTTTTTCTATACAATAATTCCAATTAATCACACATTCGCATGACGTGCTATATATGGGATATTCCATACCAAATCGACCACTTTTGAACCCGACCCCTTTAGATTTTGCTGAAACTTATCCATCCTTTTCTACCCTTTGAAAAACATTTTTGAGAATTTTTTCAAAATTTTTTGTCCAACTTCAAAAAAATTATGAATTTTTCAAAAAAATGACTTTTTTATTTTCAAATAGCCATAACTTTTGTAGAAATTGACTTTTGGGAACCATTTTTTTTTTAATTTTTGTTTTTAAATGAATTTTTCGAAAAAATACACGAAAAGAATTTAACACAATCAATTATATAAAATAATCGGTTTTTTCGTCATTTTTTGGAAGTTCGCCATTTTTTAGAGGTTCGCCATTTTTGTTTTTTTGTTTTTTTCCTCAAAAAAAACTTCAATTAATTTGACAACTATCCCTGTTAATCCCGGAGTGGGCCGATTTTTTTTTATTTATTTAAAAAAAATTGTCAAATTTTCAAAAATTAAAAATTTTTTTCCGTAAACTTTATTTCTTTCCATATACATATGAAAAAATATATTTTAAGTAATAGTGGTTTGTAAATATTGCAGTCAAAAAATAATTTTTAAGATATGTTAATTTTTTAGGTATGAATTAATTGCATAAAAAGACAGAAATACACAGAAAAATACATAGAATTATTTGGCATGAGTTGAAAATATGGGTTATTCATACTTTTAGTAACACAAATAAATAAATAAACATTTTTAAAAATATAATTAAAAAATAATTTTTTTATTAATTAAAAAATTATATAATATATTTAGATATGAAAAGAAAATCATATAAAAAAATTTAAATCTAAAACATATAAAATGAAGTAAAAACACATTTTGAGTTATAGTAAATAAATATAACTTTAATTAATGTAAAAAATAAGTAAAAAGAAGTCAGTAACTTTAATAAAAAATAAAATTAATGAAAACATCACATATAAAAAATTTATTTAAAAAACAATTAAGTAAAGAAAATGCAACTGAAAGAAAATGAAAATAAACCTCGAAAAGTAAATTTTTGAAATAACTGAATTAACCGAAACAAATTAAACAATATGAAATATAAAATAATACATGAAAATAAATAAAAAAAATAAAAATAAATTGTACAATCTCTTCAAATTTTTAATTAATTTTTAAATTTAGTTTTAAACTTTTAATGAATATTAGATTTTTAAATCACAAAATTTCGTTAAAAACAATGTACCATTTATATATTGTATAACTCATATACAATTTATAAATTTTGTTTATTATATGAACAACGATTTGTTTATTATGCGAAATATCATAAGTAAAACCTGAGAATCTTAATTTAATAAAGTTCATAAACGTTTATATTAAACAAATATAATTTTTAATTGAATTCATAATTACCACAGCAATCTTATTGCACGAAATACAAGAAAACACGTTAACTTCGGCTGCACCGAAGCTATAATCCTTCACAGGTGCATTTTAATCAAACAGTTTACATATATGACTGTTGTTGTTGTTGTTTTAACGGGATACTAATCCCCGTTAGGGTGGTAAGTGTCATTTGTGTTGTCGTCGACGTCATCTAACGGTAGGACCAGGAAACGCGCTGCTTCGACGGGGTCGGACCAGAGGGAGGGGGGTGTTAGAAGTGTAGGGTTTGTAGGGCATGCAAAGAGGTGGTCAGTGTCATGCCGAGACTCATTGCATGCAGGACATACATTAGGTATATCAGGGTCTATTCTGGATAGGTAGGAGTTTAACCTGCTACAGTATCCAGAACGAAGTTGGGCAAGGGTCGCTCGCGTTTCTCGCGGCAGCTGGAGCTCTTCGTCTGCTATAGGTGGTGGTTTGACTCCAAGAACGCCATTCACGGGAAGGGAGTCGCTGAAAGTGTTGATGGCTCCACTGTGAATGGCGGACAGTGCCTGTCGAAAGTCCGTTGCGTCCGAAGTCCGGTCGGCGTACTGTACGATGTCGTCGACGTAGTCCAGGAAAAACCTTTTGATGCTCCTTCCATTGCATGTATTACACCTGACCGAGATGGAGTTTGGATGGAGCCATTTTGCGCATACACAGCATACCGGGCCCGAGTTGGAATCAATGCCAGCACGAGTCAGGAGGATACGGAGCAACCCTGCTGCAAGGCGTTGCTCTAATGACGACACACACAAATTAACACTCACCGATCCAAACGGGCTTAGATCGCCGAAAGGACTGCCCTTGGTCGGATAAAATCCGAGTCAATTCCGGTACGTAGAACCGGCAGTCGTGGGAATTGTGATATATGACTGTTATATACTATTGTGGTCCACCAGCTGCAACTAGCCACTGGCAAGCTCAAGATCACCAAATCACACCCTCGAAGAGCCGCAACTAACCACTGAAAAGCTGAAGTCCAACAAATTACCTTGCCCGGACGGTATCCGAACAGAAATCCTGAAAATAATCACTGCAGAGCGACCGGAGTATTCCTTAAAATATGGAAAAAGCAACGGCTGGTGCTAGTCAATAAGGGAAAAGGAGATCCCAAACATATACATGCTTGACACAGCGGGAAAAGCTCTATGGAAAGCTTCTTAAACCCAGACTCGAAGCGGCTATCAACGAAGCTGGAGGACTCTTCCCTAAACAACATGGCTTTGCATTCTGCAGATCAACTCTAGGAGCTATAAAAAGTGTCTTAGAAAGTGTAGAAGCCGCACAGCCATCTGTGGAACTTTAGTCAATATGATATACTAAAACTTTAAATGCCAGACGAATCCTATTTAATCGCCTATGGTCGCCAAGGTCATGACGGGCTTGACTTATATAACCTCCAGTCTGCTACAGAAAAAATAGAGCTGTTACTGCTCACGAATAACCATATATCTCTCGAAATAAGCATTCAAACGACTAAGGATATTCTAAGGACACAAGCTCAATTACCAGGCGTAAGACTGGACCAGATTACTTTCTGGGAACCTGGGCATATGAGAACTATGGAAAGGAACTGAATTTTCCACTGCTTGATTACACACAATACAATCTAGATCTCTGCATCGCAAAACCCTCTCTTTGCCGGTAACCAACTCTAGTTTTAGACTACCAGAGTTCCGTAGCGTATTTCAAGCGCAGGTGGCTACCATTAAGGTAGCAGAAGACGTACCGCACTGAAGTGCACTTTCCTTCAGAAAGTTTTGTCTTCACTCCGTTAGACGAGCGCCTGAGGTCAGCAATCGCTGGCCAACAACCAGAACTTGGACGATTGTGAAATCCTTCTGGTCCGAAGAGTACCCTAAGAGGTTTCATATTAACTTCAATAAATTTGTTATAAGCTCAAAACGTTTCTTGTGCCTAAGCATGCGGATCTGGTGATCCACTTTTAGAATTTCATAGGAGACAAAAGAACAAATATCCGAAGATCCATCGCTTTTGGATCAACGTTACAGCCTAACTTCACCTAACCCGTATGCGTTCTAAAAATATTATAGAGTATCTTAAGTGCGGCACTTTCGACTTTAAATTATCCACTTCAGCATACAAAAACAGATTATTGTCACTATATATTTAACTCGACTATGTCCTTCTGATCGGTCATTACATATGTACATACATTCGTACATACACCAAGTTGTTTAATTAATCCCACTTTCTCCAAGCCATTTATAAAATGTATATATTCTTCTACTTTTCTCTGGAAACGTAAACATTGCAAATCTTCCTGATTTCTTGCAGTCACCGTTATCTCAAATCTTCACGCGACCATAGGCGTATAAACATTAACAAGTCGTGGGAACACAAACACATCTTTTACTCACTACAATAATATGTTTTTACATTCTCTCCCACAATATAGAATAAGTTGTGACTTTTATCAGTTCAATGTTAAATAAAATGAGTAAGGTAATGTGAAAAATATATATTTGCATTCCTCCTAGCGATAGTGACAGGCAAATAGTGAGGAAACGCGTAAGCCGATATGCAAATATCAAACAGAAATAAGTATATTTAATAATAGTATATTTTCTAGAAATATCAATATATTTTTTCCAACTATTATAAGTTTGTATAATTACAAATTTCGCATTTTAGATTTGTTGTTAGTGCCACTTTGATGAAGTTCTGTTAATTGATTAATAATATAATTATATTTAAGCTGAGTATATTAGCATTTGAGGACAGTAAATCAGGTCCAAAATAATTTTTTATAAAAACAATCGATTTCCGAACAAAGCTCAAATCTAAACTGCAGTGAAAGCCTAACTCTCGAAAGATTTATATTATTTTAATAAGAAAAAATGAAGTGCAATCTCATCAAAAACTATCAGAATGACTTTTATGAACAAGTGGAACGGTCTAATAAAAACAATTTAACCTAGGATAATGGTAAGTTCAAGCGTAAAACAAAAACTGCGCTAAGTTCGGGTATAACACACACTTTTCATACTCTTGTAACTTGCGAAAATTCAAGCCAGGGAACTAACTTCAGGTATGGTATATGGAGGATGGAGTTATGTGTTGAAGTTCACGCAAGCGAGAAAAGTTCTCTGATTGTCATTCACTTGAGAATGCCCAGAAAAGATAATTTTACATGGGGCTCAAGCAACTCACGACTTCCAGTCCCTGGCCAAAAAACATCGGTTTGCGGATTCTGCGACGAGCTAAAGTGAGAAAGCGAAACATACCTTCCACAGGGTTGTGCGCTGGGTTTGGGCCCACCACGTAAAAAATAATACCAATAAAAAAAAGAAAACACCTCGGATGAGAGACCTCCCTTTTAATGACGATCCCTTAATTGGGAAGGTGTCGCTACCCAGCTGGTTAGATGTCCTCGTTAGAGGAAGGCTGACATCACCGCCGTCCAAGAAATACGATGGACGGAACAAGGACTGAGGCGAGTAGGTCATTGTGGCATTTACTACAGTGGCCATATAAAGAAGCTCAAATTCGATGTGAGATTCATGGTGGGAGAAAGACTCCATCGCCGAGTCCTGGCATTCACCCCGGTGGATGAACGTCTAGATACAATCCGCATCAAGGCGAAATTTTTCAACATATCGCTGATTTGTGCCCATTGATCGACTTCGCCGGAACCCGAAATATGGTCATCTGTAGTACTAGAGTCCAACAAAGAAATATTCACCAAGCTACCTGGCTGTCTCCGGATCGAAAAGCCACCATCAGAGACATGTGAGAGACAGAAGACACGTGTCCAGTGTTCTAGACGTGCGTACGCTCCGAGGTCCTAACATCGACTCGGTTCACTATTTTGTTGCAGCTAAGATACCGTACCGTACCGCCCACCTCTGTGCAGCAAAGAACGCACGTCAACAAGCTCAATGAAGGTTAGACGTCCAGAAACTACAATCACAACAGACAGCCGAACGATATTCTACTCGACTTTCACTCCTGCTCTCTGAGAGCACTCGTCTGCAGCTCGGTAAAGGGCCGAAACCATTAGTTTTCGGAAAATGCAAAAGAACAGCTGCTGCGATGAGGAGTACCGTGTTGCAGTGGAGAGAAAGCAGATTGCCTACCTCGCAACATTGCAATCGACCACAACACGTTCGGGATGGGATAGATACCGAAAGCTGAAGAGGGAAACGAGACGCATTTGTAGACAAAAGAAGAGAGAGGCCGAAATCCGTGAGTACGAAGAGCTTGACAAGCCGGCCGACATTGGTAATGCTCAAGAATTCTACGAAAAGATGCGACAACTAACAGAAGGTTTCAAGACCGGAGCATACTCTGGTAGAACCCCCAGAGGTGAGCTAGTGACTGATGCCCAGAGCAAAAATTTTTTAGCCAAAATTTCTTCAGCCTGCTGAATGGCAGTGAAGAAATTACTCGTCTAAAGAAGAACAAAGCGGCGGGGCAATACCAAAAACAAAGCTCCATCAGTATCGGGCGGGACATCTCCAAACCGTTCGATACCATACGAGGTATCAGACAAGGCGACTCCCTATCGTGCGACTTCTTCAATCTACTCCTGGAGAAAATAATTCGAGCTGCAAAGCTTATTTGAGCAGGTACAATCTTCTACAAGAGTGTACAGCCGTGCCTCAGCAGCCGTTTATACTGATTTTATTGGCCTCAACATCCGCGTCGTTAGTTATGTTTTCACCTGACTGAACGAGGACAAGACAAAATATCTCCTTTTATCAAACAAACAGTCGTAGCACTCGCGATTTGGCTCTCACGTCCCTGTTGACAGTCATAACTTCGAAGTCGAAGACAGTTTCGTTTATATTGGAATCAGCATTGACACCAACAATGGAATGAGTAGGCATTTTAGAAGTAAATTCCTCCCTCGGCGAACAAAATCCAAACACTACAAGTCACTCATGATCCTCGTCCTGCTATATGGTGCAAAGGTATGGACAATAACGAAATCTGATGAGGCGGCGTTACGAGCTTCAGAGAGAACGATTGCCGTAGTCGATGGAACAATGAGCTGTACGAGAAATAGGACGACATTAACATAGTTCAGCGAATTAAATGACAGCGGTTTCGCTAGGCAGTTCATGTTGTCCGAATGAACGAAAACACTCCAGCTCTAAGCTGTTCGACGCAGTACCCGCTGGGGGAAGCAGAGAAAGAAGAAGATCTCCACTCCGTTGGAAAGACCAGGTGGAGAAGGACCTGGCTTCGCACTTGAAATCGCCAATTGGCGCCAAACAGCTAAAACGAGGGACGATTGGTGCGCTGTTGTAAACTCGGCGTTAACCGCGTAAGCGATGTCTACGCCAATAAAGAAGAAGAAGTCGTATTACTTTAATAATATGCTCTGTTATGTGACCTGAGTACGTGACTGACAAATTTACGCTAGTTTTAAACAATTTTAAACAATTAAAATTTGAAATGTATTGTTAACTAATTAGTAATAATAATATCTACTAAAAGCTGCTAAAAAATACACCAAATAAACGCCTCTTTGGTAATACTAATATTTATTACTATTTACTTATGTTATTATCTATTCAATAAAATATGATAAATAGATGTTGCTCATACGCCCCGGCCAACAAGAACGCAATAACCAGAATGTGCACACTTAAGCTCCCCCTTATAAATCTATTTAACTGTCACTGTAACATAACCAAAAGCTTTCGCTCAATATTGATACCAAGAAGCTAAGCACAACACCTCTTCGTCAGCTGCTACGAAAGTCACCGACAAATCGCGCGCAAAGCTGCGCAGTCACTCGCAAGCAACCAACTCGTTGCTTCCAGAAATGATCGTCTCTCTGTTGAGATGTGTACGTGTGTGAGTGTGTGTGGCAGCCGATCGTTAAACAAACTCGCTACTGGATTAAAATAGCGCGTTTCGAGACCTAAACCGTTTAATAGTCCGTCAACCGCTCAACGGTAAAGCGGTTCAGCACAGCGAGCGCGTAAAGTAGCAAACGAATGTGAAGTGTAGTGAAAACGAATAAAAAAAAAATATTGTGTAAATACTTATTTAGCAACGTTTGTATGTTGTAAGTGACAGTGGCAGCGTTTGGCGTGCGATTCAAGTGCGAACATTCAACGCTTGAATTAAGAAATTAAGCGCAGCTTTTGTTGTGAACAAATAAAGCCAAACAACACCAAAAAGCGACGATTCATAATTTCGGCACAAAAACGAGACTATTTCAGTTAATTGGCGAGCAGTACGAAATTATTGTTGGCCAAGCGTGAAATAAGTGCAGTGAATGATCAAAGAAAATGTGGTCAAAGATATAACAAAACGAAATTAGGCGAATTAGTAAGCGAATAATAATATATATTATAATAGTTATATATAAAATGTAACAGTTTTAAATGAAGCGAATTTTTTGAGAAAACAAAGCGCTAAATACGGACTCTATTATTTTAAATATAAGAACGCAATACTTTAATATTTTGGGAAAACTTACAACGAAATATGAACAAGTGGAACACATTGTAAACTTACAACCAAATGTGAACAAGTGAAACACTTATCGAAATTATATAATATCGAAAATTTAAAAACTAAAAACTACTTATATTTTGAACTAAAAAAGCAAAATTTTTATTTTTGTAAAGTTTTAATGAAAGTTAAGTTTTTAAAAACTGCGTTCAAACAAAAAATTATAAACAAGTGAAACACGTTAATATATCGAAATTTTAGCAACTAAAAATCATATTTTTGAGCCAAAAAAATAATACTCTTTGTTTTTTAAAAATTTTCCGAAATTTTTAGAACATTTTTATTTAAAAAGCTAAAGCACTTTTTGATACTTAAAAAAACAATATTTGTTCCGGCAAATTACTCATTCTTGCACCGAAAAACTTGCGTTTATAAAAAAAAATGGCTTCATCCACGCTTGCTCACATTTTTACAGCAATTTTTGTTTGCTACCTCTGCGGCACACTGCAACAAGCTCATACTGCCACAGAGTATAACCGTTATTTGGCGCATATTTTTCAAAAATATGGCACTGGTGGCACAATTTCATTCGAGGTGAGTGGTAAAATATTATTTTTTTTTTAAATTTAGTTTTAAAAGTTTTTTTTTTTAAATAACCTGATTTTTTCGAGAATAACTTGCATTATATCATTTTCGACCTTTTCAGATTCCTAAAAAGTACAAAATTTGAAAAATTAATATAATTTTAATAATTTATGTATAATTCTGAGCTCCAATATAAAAAGTTTTATTTCTAAAAGTTTTGTTTTTTTGAGCAGGAACTGGATTTTCTTCGAGCATGTTTTGGAATATGTGACCTGGTCTACGAAAGTTTAAACCATTTAAAAAAAAAATGGTTTTTTGACACCTAAGCCCCCTTTTCGTAGACCAGGTCACATATATCATTGTCGAACCACTCGAGTTTCATAACAGTAAAAATTAATAATGTTAAGATTAATTCTATATATAATTATGAGCTCTAATGTAAAATATTTTAGTTTTGAAAATTTTCTTTTTCACATGAACCTGATTTTTTGCGAGAATATTTTCGAACTATTCGAGTTTCAAAAAAGTAAAAGCTAGTACAACTAATTTTAATTTTCATATAAAATTTTATAATTTTTATATATGTAATTCAGAGCTCTAATATAAAAACTTTTGTTTTTAAAAATTTAAGAAACCTGTTTTTTACAACTTTTTTAAATACATTTTTTCGAACTTCTCGAATTAAAAAAAAAAACTTTAATAAGGATATTATTAGTTTTAATGTATATTTTTAATTCTAAAAAAAAACTTCTCGAATTAAAAAAAAAATTTAATAAGGCTATTATTAGTTTTTATGTATATTTTTAATTCTAAAAAAAAAACAAATTTTTTCAACAAAATTTTTAAATAAATTTTTTCGAACTTCGCAGTTTTTAAAAAAGTAAAAATGAGTAAAATAAATATTAATTTATAATTTCATAAATATTTTTCCAATGTAAAAGATTTTAGATTTAATAGCTTTCTTTTAACTGGAACCTGATTTTTTCGAGAATATTGTGAAATATATTATTCTCGAACCAATCGAGTTTCAAAAAAAGTAAAAATTAATATTTATTATTTATATTAGCTCAGCTCCAACATAAACCCTCTTTAGTGTTAAAATTTCATTTTTAACGCAAACACCCATTTTTTTTTTAATTTTAAACACAGAATTTTCGATTTTTCGTATTTCAAAAACGTGGAAAGAAATAAAATATAGCATTAACATTTATTAAAATTAAACAATTGAAACAAGTAAAGCATTGAAGAGTCACCCATATAGGCGGCTACTGTCAATGTCTCTGTAACGCTATTATGACTTACTGAATGAAATAAAATATGATACAGGATATTGCTTCTTTAATGAGAAACGGCATAAGTCAAAATACAGTTATTTTACGGAAATTGTAATTATATTTGCGGTGTGCATGATATTTCGTTCTGGACGAACTTCGTCCTTTATCTTCAACTGATGAAAATATCAAAAAGGTGAGGATGATACTTGAAAATCGTCAGGCAAGTGTTAGAGAGATGACAAGAGAGCTCGAAACATCTCGCGAGTCCGTTCGAATATTTTTGGTGGATACATTATATACATTTATTACTTTTTAACAAATTCTTTATAGTACGAGCCTCAATTGTACCTCAAATCAATCAGCAATTAATTGATTGAAATTTACCATATGGCTTTATGAGCCAGTGTCAAAATAAAATAAATGAGAATTTAATCTCTCCAAAATTGTCATTATTTTTTGAACAAATATTCGCTGATATTATTAACTTTGTTGGTACAGCATTTTAACCAGAATTTAACCGCAACTTTTTAGTACTGTTTACCTTTTCTTAAAAATGCTTTGTAAATATGGCATTTTTTTTTTTTTTAATTTTTTTTAAGCACTGCATTTTATATAAGAGAAGTTAAATAAGCTTGCATGTGATAATGAGTGAAGTCAATACAACGATGCCGCAAAGCTGAGAATCTACAATCAGCTAGTGTGAGTTAAAAATAAAATACATAAAGTAAAAAGTCAACAATCAATATGGACAGTAATGGACCACATGGACTTTCTTAAAATGAGTCAACAAATAGTTTTTGAACTCAGCTTTCCCAAAATAAAAAAATTAAAATTTTTAAATTTTTTTTATAAAATTGAAAAAAATTATTCTTTATAAAATAAAGAAAAATATTTTCAAATAATGTAAATTAAAAAAAAATTTAAAAATTTTAATTTTTTTATTTTGGGATAGCTGAGTTCAAAAACTATTTTAATATAATAAAATTTTTAAACTTTTTTTTATAAAATTGAAAAAAACTATTTTTTATAAAATAAAGAAAAATATTTTAAAATAACGCAAATTTAAACAAAAAACTTATATTATTTCTAGCAGTGTTTTCTTCAAAAAAAAAATTAAATGATCTGAGCTTAAAAATTTTCTTTATTGAAACTTAATATTAAATACCTTCTAAAAACAAAAAAATAAAATTTTGAATTATATTACCTCTAAGGATAATATGTTAAAATTAATTGTATAACGCGAGCTTAAGAATTAAGGTATTTTCTTTATTATAACCATTCAAGCTGGATAAAAATATATAAAGCAGCTTTCTAAAAACAAAAATTTGAGATTTTAAAATTTTTGGCAAAATTAAAAATTTTTTGTAATAGTATTTAAATTTAAAAAACATTTAAAAAGCTCTGCCTTGTGCAAAAAATTGTAAAATAGCGCGAGCTTAAGAATTTTTAAAATTTTTATTATTAAAATCATTCACACCTTTCTAAAAACAACAAATATTTAAAATTAAAAAAAAAAATATTTTTTATAAAATATAAAATAATTTCAATAATAAAATTCAAGCTTATTAAATTTATACAACAACTTTCTGAAAACTAAAAATTGTGATTTTGAATATTTTTTTTAAATATTTTGTTTTTTTTAATTATTAATTATAAAAATTATATTTGTATGCCATAACATACATATATAATCTTCTACCGCAATTCAAACAATAAAATTTTTAGAGTTGCCAATGAAGCACATACAAATAATAGAAATTACGCTAAAACCCCTTTTTTATTTTATAATCGCGAAAATCTGTACTAAAAATAATTTTCAAATTTTTAAACTATTATATAATTTTTGTGACCAAATACCGCTTTGAAAAATAATAAAATGTTAATAAAAAGTTTTTGATATTAATTTAATAAAAAATATTTTTGAAGTTATAGTTTTTGTATTAAAAGACTTTTTGAAATTACACTTTTTAATTTTTTTTAATAAAAAAATGTTTTTGAAATTACACTTTTTAATTTTTTTTTATTAAAAAATGTTTTTAAATTTAAATTTTTTTGCAAGGGGTTACACAGACCCATCACTAACAATCCTCTAGAGCAGTGGTCGGCGCACATATACAACTGATTTTTATATTATCCACTTTAAACTCCGATTTTGAATTTAAAAATTTATTTTTTTTTACTTTTAATTTAGATTTTGCAATTTAAAATTAATTTTTTCATTTTCAAAATCTCAAAATGCTTAAACTTCTACCTGAAATGCATCAAAAATTCTAGTTTCAGCTTATAATCCCAATCACCATTGTTTGAATCGAAAATTTAATTTTCAATTTTTAAGCTCAAACAAAATCAATTCCAATTTTGGGATAAAACAAATTAAAATTTATTTTTTAATCGGAAATTTTGTAAGTAAAAAATTCACAATCTTGCTAGACAGTTTTGAAATTTTCTTTATTGACGTTAAAGCTTCATATAAATACATTAAAACCACACTTCAAGCGATCTTCTGTAAAAAATATTATATGCTGCAGTAAAAACTCAGTATAAAATTAATTAATAAATTTTAATATTATTTTATTCTAAAAATAGTAAATCCTAGCAGCTTTTACTATAAATAAATATGTATAGCAGTCTACACTATCTAAATTATACATACGAGAGATCCATAAATCATATTTACAGAGTTTTATATGCCTTATAAAATATAGTACTCTTTCCTTTATGCAATTTTCTACTTAATCCAAGCGACACATTTTCAAATCACTATCGCATATGGCTTCTGCAAGAGCTTAACGTTGCTGTAATGAGCAAATAATTGAAGAAAAAGACTGACAGTCAGATAAATCGCGACATGGCTAGATACAAGCTCATATTTAATATATACTAGTATATATACAACCAGCTATTATACATATACGTATATATCTATCTAAAATATATGTCTTTATAGCAGCGGACTACACGCTGCGTCGTTGACTACTTTAAACGTTTGTGTACATATGTATATACACCTCTTATCAACGCCAACTAACAAACTGGCTGTTTATCTGACATTCTTCTCACTTGATCTCCATTTAAGCGCGATCTCATAGTGACAACGCAACGTGCAATAAGCGTTTAGCAGTGCTATCTTAATCTGCTTTATTAAAATTTTTACTTTTTATTTAATATTTTTATACACTTGGAACATTTTGCTACAGAGTATAATAGTTTTGTGCAAGAAAGTAACGGTCAATGTGTGAGATATAAAATGAAATTCAGAGAGCAGCCTTTCCTGATCGTAGTACGTCTGTGTGCTAAAAATGGGTTGAATGGGCTGAATACTTCCTTTAGCTCCCATGTACCTAATAAACAATCTTCGAACTTCCAGTTGACTTTATGCCGCATATATCAGCCAATATGTCAGTTATCTTGTAACGACTGTAACCGGATGCACGGATGCTATTAATACTTTACAATGTTATTCGTTAGTTATGTTAATTATTAAAAGCTCGACAATGTTAGAAGCTACAATATGTTAAGTTTACATTTTTGCTCATTTTAAATTCACCACAGTTTTACTCAATGTTTGAATACTTATAACTGTGATCCTTTTATATTAACTTTGCTCAATTTAATTATTTAAGTACCCTGTTAATTTGAATTCAGGTCATTCGAACTGCGACCAATAAAGAGTACGAATCTAAACTCTAAGTGCGTTTTACACTTTTCTGTGGAAGCTGCGATTAGTATAACCTGGACACAAGTAGACAGCATTGGCTCTTGTGGCTAGTTTTATTGATCAAAGTCAAGTAGAATCACCTTAGGGATTAGCTACTTCCCAACAATTGGCACACAACGTGGAAGCTACGATTAATATAACTAGGACACAAGTAGACAGCATTGGCTGTTGTGGCTGGTTTTATTAATCAAAGTCACGTAGAATCGCCTTAGGGATTAACTACTTCCCTACAATCTTAATAAAATTGAGAGATCATGTTTTTCTTATAACAGCGCACATTTGTGGTTAGAACGAATAAAATCGAGTGAAAATTTGTTCTACACCTCATATAGCCAACAAGTCTTATATACCTGAAAGTATTACGCCGTCTTTAAGCCTTGCAAGTTGCAAGAGTATGAAATGTCCGGTCATACCCGCAATTAGCCCTTCCTTACTTATCTTCTTTTATTATTTAATATTCTTTGTTTATAAACATATAGACATTCATACATATGTAGGCTTGTTTATTTAATGATGAGTTGTTTTTTATCAAATTTATGACAGTAGATTTGTAAGAGTGTTTTGAAATTGTTATTTCACGTCAACAAAGAAATGAAATCACATTTTTAAATAGCAAGAGTTAGCAAATAAGTGGATAGAAAGGTAACAAACACTTAAGTGGACATGAGAGAAAATTCACTTACAGATTATGTGCACCCAACATTTGAATATGCTTCCAGCATAACTTTCTCCCTTGAAACACTTAAATCATTAAAAACATTAATATTGTAACATTCCTATCAAGTCCACATTATATATTAAATGCTGAGCTCATCACCGGCTGATAACTGGTTCAATGTTCGGTATTAAGGGCAGCGAGCATAAAGTCAAGCCGCCGCATTTTTTTTTTTTTTGCCTTGTCAGTCAGCTTTCTAATCAAGTTTAATTAACGGCTTGTGTCACGTGCATAAATCTAGACGTTTACAGTATAAGATTATGCTATAAGTCATATAAAGCTGCCGCTACTTATCAGTTTCAATTTTAACAGCATTAAGCGTCATTAAGAATGCATTTTTACTTTGACGTGTTTAATATTTATTCAGAAGAAATGTTGCAAGATGGATTTAAATGAGATTAGTACATCTGCTGCTATGGAGAGATTCCGATTATCAATTGGAACAGCACGGTATCTTTCGCTCTTTGGGTTAAATAAATCTGCCGCTGCATGAAATTTCAGAATTTACAGGTGGAATAAATTTTTGTATTACATTTTATAAAATTTCTTGTAGTAAAGCCAATTCATTAAATAAAAACAAGAAAAAACGTTAAACTCGGCTGCAGCGAAACTGTAATACGCTTCACAGGTGCATTTTTATACAGCATAAAAGTGTATAAAAATATCTTTATGATGATTTTCGGTCAGATCGGTCAGTTTATTTGGCAGCTATATGCTAAAGTGATTCGAAATATGTTCTGTGATTGTGGCAATGCCTTGGATAATATATAAATTTATTTCCACGTTTCAAACGTTACAAACTTTGTGGCATACTTTCCTGTATCCCGTCAAAGGTATAAAAAGATATAATAATAAATTGCACCCTCTTTCTAGAAAAAAATTTCTTTTTAAAAGCTTCATGTGCTATGAAAATGTGAATTACTTTACAATATCTTTATGAAAAAAGTGCTAAGAAAACACTTAACTAATTGCATTTTTAAATACTATTGCTTATTTGCATGCAAAGTTCAAAAGGTTTACCGCTAATCTAATGAAGTAGTAAAATTTTTCCCAACACCAATAAAACCCCCATTTAAAAGTGTACATAAAAATAAACGTGATCTTCAATTCAGTCAAACCATTATCTCTTAACAATATTGCAGTTTACTCAGTATACTCAGTTTCGCGTTTGCCTAATCACGCTTTTTCATCGCTATTAAAAAAGAGTTGCACAAAAAAATTTTTTGCAATATCAACAGCAAGTAAATGTTTAATTTGTTTATAATTTACAGAGCGGAAGTATTTAATAAGTAATTAAAATATATGGATTCACATGTAGATAAGCAGTTAAAACGCGCATCTGATTTACTGATGCCTTGGTCTTCCGTTTATAAATATTTATATACCAATATTTTTTTATTACAATTTTTTTTTAATAATGCCATAGTTGAATTTTTAAATGTTAAGCATTTGCAGTATATACTATATGTCAACAATTATTCTAAACAAACATTTGTTTGAGAATATTCTATAAAAAAATACTCACTTTGAAATCTCCGCATTCATGCGCAATTATTCTGGCTTCAGTCGACACCTCCAACCTGCATTCAATAACCGACAAACACTTTCACTTGTTCACGAGTCTCCCAGCTCACTTCACTTCTCACAACTATCATATTTTGCCACAAATATACGTATTTATTTTTTTAATAATTGTACCATACAATTTTCTGTTAAATCTCGTGAGTCACATTTCTCACCTATCCGAATCTTCAGTTACATTATTCCGCACTATTTACACACATTTATTCTTGCTACTCGTCGCTATGCTAAATTGTCACCTTAACACACGAGTATGCCAAATAAATTACCAACAAAGCACTTTGATTCAATATTCTGTTTGCTTTTTCTGCGAAGCATATTCACACTCGTACATACTCGTGCTCGTTACTTGGTTGCTGCGCAGGACAGCTATGTTCAGCCTCTGCCTGCGCCAATCGTTGCTGCGCACAATCTTTTCACTTTCAGAAATAACATACTCGCACTCGTTACTTGGTTGCTGCGCAGGATAGCTACGTTCTGTTTCTCCCTGCGCCAGTCGCTGTTGCTTGCATTCTTTTCACTTTCACACTCGTACTCGTTACTTGGTTGCTGCGCAAGATAGCTACATACGTTCTGTCTCTGCCTGCGCCAGTCGTTGCTGCGCACATTCTTTTCGCTTGCAAAAACTCGCACTAAAAACATTGTCTACACTATAGTTTTTATATAAATCGATTAAATACTTTAATTAGTTATATTTTGTCAACAAATTATGTAATTTAGTTCACAATTAACCATGAAATTCAATACTTTCACTGACCAAGCGTTAACGGCAAATTATTTCGATGTCAAAAAGGAACGGTAACTGGAAGCAACTGCTGAAAAGGAAATTGGATATTGAAAATGTAGGGTTGCATTAAATATTATTAAAAAAAAACTTACCATACTCAATCGATTTCGCTACGCTCCGCAACAATTCGCTTCGCTAGTCCTTATTTTTTCACTATTTCCTTATTCCTTCTCACTACGCTACCTCTTCACAGATGTCGCTGACACTCATTTCGTTATTGCATTTTCAATACATCCGTAAGAAATTACCAACAAAGTCTTCCGCTTAGCACTTCCTTCGTTATTCGTGCGAGACATACACACACACTCATATACATACATGTAATTACGCACACTTATCTCAAATGACGCGCAAGCCAGCTATGCTTAGGCACTGCCGACGCCAGCTATTGCTTCTCAAATTCTTTTCACTTGTGCAAATAATACGAAGGAAAACATCGCCCGCACTCTACTTTTTAGATAAACCGATTAAATAGCAACATAAGTTATATTTTAACACTAAATTATGTAATTAAATTCACAATTTAACACGAAATTAAATATTTTACCGAGAACGCGTTACCCGCTCAACTTTTTCGACGGCAAAAAGGAACGGGAACTGAAAGGAAATATTAGAAGAAGATGTAGAGTTGCCTTAGTTATTAGAAATTGTAATTTTAAACCGTGTCACTAAGGGAAACAATTTTGTTGCATTAACTAGTTTAAATAATTTTAGATATTTATTTAAATATATTTTTTTTTTTCATTTGTATTAACAAATTAATATTTTATTTAACAGATAAAATTTATTAAATCGATAAAAATTTATTATAAGCCTTTATATCAACTTTTACAAAAACTAAGCAACTCTATTTACTCTTCTCGCAGCTGTTATTAGTTCCCGTTCCTTTTTCTTTTCAAAGCAAAATAGTTGCTCGCTTAAACGTTAACTTAGAAAATATTAATTAGTGCAATTATTTTTGTACTTTAAAAGAAGATTGAAGTGAAAACAAATCAAATAATTTATTTTAAACAATTTCTGTGTAAATTTTGGTGTGTGCAATGTTTTCATTTAATTAATTTGTGTGTGAAAATAAAGGGCAACGCAGCGTTCGACGCCGGCAGCAGTAAACTTACGAGTAGCTGCCAAGCGCTGTAGTTGTGAAATGTATGTATGTTTGCAAAAATATATAATTAATAAGCAAAGGAAATATAAATGATAAGTTTAATTATATTTCGCGTTTATAAAAGCAATAACAAAATTGAAAGGAAAAATAAAGAATGGTTGTAGTAAAATTTGTACACACTAGTTTATACAGAGCTTCGCTGTAAAGAAGGTGTGACGTAGATTCGTGGTAGTACAAAATCCCTAATCAGTAAAATGTATTATAAAAGTAAATAGTGAAATATAACTGCATGTAAAGGAACGTATGTGTGAATAATATAAAAGGTGAGAAAGACTAACTTAACTTAAATATATTAGACTAAAGTTAATTGAAGGTAGAGACATTAACATGTTTTATACCGAGTTTTCCAATAGGGATGATATGATTTCTAAGTGTCGCTTCGGCCGCTTTTAATGTCATAATCTGTATTATAACGGGCGATCCAAGTAGAGGTATTTTTTCAATCGCCTTTTTTGACAGACCAAGCTTTCATGTTCCCCTAATCAACGTTTAAAAATCGTTCAAAGAATGTTTTTCATATCCTTCGCTCAACTTATGGCCTACTGAGCATACACCATCACCCAACTTGCGACTCAGCGCTCATTATAGAAAAATAATCGCCGAATAGACCATTTACAGCATGCTGTGAAGAATATATAGCAGCCATAGCTGAGAGTGTACACGTGGAGAGTCGATTCTGCGCCGTTCGCAGTAACTCCGACTGACGTACGGAACGACTTGACGCATTTTACGTCGAGATCTTAAATTGAAAGCATACTGCTTATGCAAGAACTGAAGCCGCTCGACCTTCGCAAGCGACATCGCTTCGCTCTATGGGTTCTTGAAAAGTAACAAGAAGATCCGACGTTTTCGAGCCAAATTTTGTTCAGCTATGAGACCCCTTTCTGGCTCAATAGATATGCAAACGAGCAAAATTGACACATATGGGACGAAAAGCATCCTGAAGAGATTAAAGAGCTGCCATTTGATCTAGAAAAAAAATAACACTTTGGTATGGTTTCTGGGCCAGTGAAATCGGTTAATATTTCTTCAAAAATTATGCCGGTGAGAACGTAGTGCTATGATAATCGACTATTTGATGCCTGAAATCGAAGCTCGTGAACTCGTGGACATTTGGTTTCAATTAGACGGCGCCACTTTCCACACATCGCATCAATAAATAGATTTATTGAGAGAACAAATAATTTCACGTTTTCGTCGGGTCGTTTGGCTCCCAAAATTGTGCGACATCACACTGTTAGACTTTTTTCTGTGGGGATATGTACAGTCTAAAGTATATGCAAACAATCCTGCTTCGACTCAGGCCTTGGAGAAAAACTTAACACTTGTCATTCGTCCGTTATCAGTCGAAATACTCGAATGAGTCAAGTAGTTGCTGTGTTTTTCTTTTAAAAAAGTAAGGAACCTCGAAATGGATCACCCTTTATATGGAAATTCTGCATCTATAACTTAGTTTTATTACTTATTTGTAAATATTGTGTCTCTTTCTTACAAATTTTAAAAGGTGAACTAATATTTTTCACCGGCAACTGCAAAATATAACTGAGCTGCTAGGATACCATAGTGAAAAATAAAAAACAAATGTTTAATATTCTCATGTGTACAAAATCATTTCTGTATATGCATATATTTACACAGATTTATATGTGAATTACTTCAGTGAAATTTTAAATTTAATAGCGAACATGTGTCGGAACGCAAATAATAATTTAAAACGTGAGATATGCGGGGCAAATAAAAAGTGTAATTCAGAGAATTTAATGAAGTGGAATAAACAATAAAAATATATAAATATTTATATATACTTTATATTATATATATATATTTTTATATACTAATATATTTTAGGGGACTCACAATTTGTCAACCGTAAAAAAATCATAAAATTATAAATTTTTACACTTCTTTAAAAAAATTGTTGCTGGATTACATACAAAAACGAGTTTTCACAATAACAATGTTCAATGCTATGTTTTCGGTTCGTTATACATAGCTTATAACTTAATGAGTAAATATAGTATACCATATATGTTTATAACTCTAATCAACATACATATATCAACATAGTGTCTTCAAATACGTATTATCATATTATATAGCATACTTAAATACATACAAGGTCTGTCGCAAAAGAAACAGAACTATTAAAAAATACAACAAAAAATTAATATTTTTCAAAATGTATATTTTTTATTCAAAGTAGTTTCCTTGTGCTTCGATACAGTGCTTAGCCCGGTCAATTAGCATTTCAAATCAGTGTTTAATGTCATTTTTCGGTTGTCGCCTTTTGGATAGCTGAAATGTCCTGAAACCAGTGTCCTTTCATGGGCAAAGTTTTCCAAATAGGTAAAAATCACAGTGTGCCAGACTTATGAAAAGTGATGTTATGAAAAGTGATGTTACATTATTTTGCATTTTTGGTGACGATATATGAAGAAAATTCCCTTTCTATCACGGACAGTGAAAGATCTTTAATATACTGTCTTCACATACATATTATCATATTATACAAGTATAACATACATAAATACATACATGAATACATATAAGCACATTATAGTCTCCAATGATCGCTCATAAATTCCTCAGCACAACCACAATGAATTTTATGCGTCTATTCGCTGAAATAAAAGAATTAATTGCCAAAGCAGAGTTTGCATGCAAATATGCTTTGAAGCGAGTGCGAATAATAGAAACAGGTTGATTATTATATGCATAAGCAGGTATGCAGGTATGTCTACAAATATGTAAATATGTATATAACAATGCTTATGAGCAACACCAACACATGCTATGCATATTCTTAAGTGTGCATGTTTGTAGAACTCAATAAAATCTATGCAAATTTGTATGCGTTGCGCATAGATTTTACTGTCGCCAACGTCCAGCATTACTAAAAAGCGGATGGGTGGCGACGCAGCTGAACTGTTTAATCATACATACATACTAACATTTTTATATTGTATGTGAGTAGAGACGCCAATAAAGAAGAAGAGATGTGAAGTCTGCAAGGAAATTTAAATTTAAACTGTCAATTGCCAAATTTGACAAAAAAATTTTCGGAGTTCATAATTTTTGCTATACAAGTTTACTGTTAGCCATTACATTAGCAAAAATTCATACTCAGTTTCCAAAAATATGTTTTATTTTTCCTACAGGGTTTGCTTGTATTTTTTTTTTTATCATAATCTTAGTCGCCTAGCTGAGTAAAAAACTGTGAATCGTTAGCTACCACAAAAACCTTAATTAGATAACGCGCACACAAGCTTGCTTGCCATAAAAAATGGCGGCAAGTTTGACAAATTTTCGTCAGCAATAGATTTGTCACACCTGTCGGCGATTTGTTTAAGTTTTTGGCCAGAAGCCGACTTGCTTCCTACATAGCTTAAAATCTATGTTAATTAAACGCAACACAAAGTAAGCTCGCGTGCGCACAATGTACCCAACACCTACGTACCTATACAGCTAAGTATATATCGGCACCTAAACTTCAAAACAACGTATCATTAAAAAGAGCGAAATTGAGTTTTTATTGCTTACGACTCAATAGATCATAATACATAGCATAAAATTTGCAGCTTCCGCTCTCAGACATAACCAATATATAACCATTTTATAACCAATACATAACCACTGTATAACCAATGTATTTATAATCATTTTATAACCAATATATAACCAATGCATAACCATGTTATAACCAATGCATTTATAATCATTTTATAACCAATTTGCAGCTTCCGCTCTCAGACATAACCAATATATTACCATTTTATAACCAATACATAACCACTGTATAACCAATACATAACCACTGTATAACCAATGTATTTTTAATCGTTTTATAACCAATGCATAACCATTTTATAACCAATATATAATCATTTTATAACCAATATATAACCAATACATAACCAAAAACTCTAATTTGGTTTCAATATGAGTGCTTTGTATTATATTGTTTTTCCTTCGCCTGTAAACTTATGAAAAGTGCTGTTTCGTTATTTTGCATTTTAGGTGACGCTATATAAATATAACTATGTACATAAATACTTGTATGTACATACATATGTATGTATGCTTATAACTGCTTATAAGCGTGCGAATATTGCTCAAAACGCGTGCGTGACCGAAATGAACGAAATTGAGCGTAAAAGCCAATAAACCTTTCATTCAACACTATGCTATTTATGTACTTATATATATATATACATGTACACATTTGTATATTATTTATTGTGCAATATTTTGTGTAGCAATTACTAGATTTGTATGCCTAGCAAACCCTTTCGCTACATTTTATAGTTATTCAAGCAATAGTTTCGCACATTTGCACACACATACACACGATAACAACAATAAGCGCAAATATTTTTTCACAAACATGTTACTTATGTATATATACATACTTGTCCATATGTAGTTGTTGATTATTATTAGCACCGCATCAGTTGGCGGTTGCATTATTCAGCTAACACATGCACTAAATCTCAGTTCAAGGCGTTGTTAAGCGTTAGTTAGAAAAATACTAACAATGAGTAATGAAAATGTGCAACTTTATATAGCGAGGGCTTTATTATTATTATTATTATTATTATTATTATTATTATTATTATTATTATTATTATTATTATTATTATTATTATTATTATTATTATTATTATTATTATTATTATTATTATTATTATTATTATTATTATTATTATTATTATTATTATTATTATTATTATTATTATTATTATTATTATTATTATTATTATTATTATTATTATTATTATTATTATTATTATTATTATTATTATTATTATTATTATTATTATTATTATTATTATTATTATTATTATTATTATTATTATTATTATTATTATTATTTAAGAAATTTCGAGCATTGTATGTTGCATTATTTGGTAGTTGAACGGAGCTTCATCTCCAATTTATGCGGTATCGGTATGCCTCGCTATCGAAAGAAACGAAACTTACAAGCTTCAAATTCAACTGTAAACTGAAAACGAATTTTTATAATTATTATTTTTATGTTCGAAATACACTCGTTGGTTTAAAATTGCATATTGTGAATTAATTGTTAAAAAAAAAATTATTTACAAAAATTTAGCTACAAGTTTATGTACATACATATGTATATGTATGTACGTTTATGATAAAATCTATATAAAATCAAGTAAAATTGTTAACTTCGGCTGCAGTAAAGCTATAATACTCTACACAGGTGCATTCATTATAACATAAAAGGGTATAAAATAACTTGATCTTGATTTTGATTGTTTAGTTTGTATGGCAGCTATATGCTATATTGGTCTGATCTGCACAATTTTTTCGGAAATTGTAGCGTTCTCTTAGAAAATAATCTGTATCAAAATTTGTGAAGATATCTTGTCAAATAAAAAAGTTTTTCATACAAAGACTTGATTTCGATTGATCAGTTTATATGGGTCAGCTATGCGCTATAGTAGCCCGATCTGAATAATTTGTATAGAGATTGTAGCACGCTTCCGTATAATTATCTGTGAAAAATATCTCGGAGATAATTTAGCAAATAAAAAAGTTTTTCATACAAAGACTTGAATTCGATTGATCAGTTTGTATGGCAGCTATGCGCTATAGTAGCCCGATCTGAATAATTTCTACACAGATTATAGCACGCTTCCGTATAATTATCTGTGAAAAATATTTCGGAGATAATTTAGCAAATAAAAAAGTTTTTCACACAAAGACTTGAATTCGATTGATCAGTTTGTATGGCAGCTATAACCTATAGTAGTCCGATATCGACGATTTCATCAAATAAACAGCTGCTTAGGTAGAAAAGAAGGTATGCAAAATTTCAGTTCGATATCTCCATACATCGCGTATCTACAGACAAAAGACCATGACGAAATCCAATCAGCTCGTCACACTGATCGTTTTTATATCTATATTCAAGGTAAAAAAAACATTTCTCTCAATTTACCTTCGAGTATATTTGTTTACGATATGTTCTATATTAAAAAGATCAGCTACTTTGGTGGGCAAATGTAAATGTCGTAACAATTTCACACATTCAGTATTCATTGAGACCGATTTATGCAAAACTAAAATTATTTTAATTTAATTTTTTTATATTATATATTGACACGGCACTTAAAAATAATCTCACATATATATGAAGACTGCTTTTTTATTGCATACTACAGTACTTCCATAAACTATCAATTATATAGTATACAACCAACTGCCGCTACTAAACAAACGTCTCAAACATAAGTAATATTTATAATTTTTGTAACGTAAATCTGTGCTACATACAACTGTTGTAGGCTTCGAGTATAACATTTTCTATATATTAATTTATTTTACTATTTCTAATATAAATAGTAACATTTATATACAATAATTACACCGCTTCATTTACTACACTCATGCATAGCAGGTAGTAGTCGTTGTGTAGGGGGCGTATACGCAATATTTCGTTACAAATTTATTGTGATTTCATTTTTCTGCACTATTTAACATTCAAGTCAGCAATTTATACAACAAAACATTGCCAATTTGGTACGAAAAAAAAAATTATAAGCACACATACTAACTTACATATACATATGTACATATATATTAGTTGACATATTAAAATTAAACACTAAAATAAAAACAATTTAGTCAGCGACTACGTTAACGGCGCACTTCATACTTAATGTGTTGAGAAATTGAATTTTACTATTTATTTGAACATTCACTATTATTTATTTTATTGTTAGCCGAGCAGTAGCTGCATGACGCTTTAGTTTTGAAGCCATAAATGGATAAATTTTCATACAAGCTACAGCTGATATTTAATTATGACTGTATTTGCGTCATTTGTGGCATACATATTTCTCGAATAACGGTAATGGTAATGATTTTAAAAACAAACAAGCACAAACTGAAACTTTAAGTAGACTGTGGCCTGCTCAAATGCATTTTTTTTTTTAATAAAAGCTTATTAGAAGATGTTTACCCTGATTTTGATTGGTAAGTTTATATGAGAGCTATATGCTATAGTCATTCGATCTGAACAATACTTTGGGAGATTGTAGCGTTACTTTGATCAATATTGTATGTAAAATTTCGTGCAGCTAGCATTTCAAATAAAAAATTTTTCCATACAAAGACTAGAGTTTGATCGGCCAGTTTGTATGGCAGCTATATGCTATGGTCATCCGATCTGAATAATAGGTTTGGGAGATTGTAGCGTTGCTTTGATCAATATCGTATGTCAAATTTTGTGCAGATATCAGTTCAAATAAAAAAGTTTTCCATACAGGGACTAGAGTCTTATCGATAAGTTTGTATGGCAGCTATATGACATAGTGACCCGATCTGAACGATTTATTCATGGAATGTACCATTGCTTTGGGGAATATTGTATGTCAAATTTCGTAAAGATATATTTTCAAATAAAAAGGTTTTCCATATAAAAACTTTATTTTCATAGGTCAGTTTGTATGACAGCTATACGCTATAATGGTCGGAACTGAACAAGTTGTTCGAAGTTTGTAGCGCTCTCTTAAGTGGTTATCTATGCCAATTTGTTTACAGATATCTTTTCAAATAGAAAAGTTTTCCATACAAAGACTAGATTTTTTCGACTACTTTGTATGGCAGCTATGTGCTATAATGGTCCGATATAGGCGGTTTCGACAAATAAACAACCTTTTGAAGTGAATAGCACGTATGCAAAATATCAAATCGATATCGCAAAAACTGACTGAGTAATTAAATCGACACAGCTCGTCACACTTCCTTCTGGATCTTCAAAATCGTGTGAAAAGCTTAACATACCCGGTTCAGTGTACAGACAGAAATATATAAAGCCCGCTAAGCAACACTTCCTTGCAAATAAGAAATATTAGTTTTTATGAATGTCTAAAAATCGTACTAATTACTAACTAAACAATAAGCTGGTGTTAAACAAATATTTTGCGATTGAACTAATAAAGAAAGACTTGCATAATCTTTTGCATAATTAACAAAAGTAAATATTATGGGCATGAACGACTACGTAAGCGGCTTAAAACAAGCATATGTTGTTCCTATGTAATTAACGACTAAGCTTCAAGCTGAGAACAATCGTGCAATCTCGAATACCTGAAAGTGAGTGGCACGAAGTAATTAATTTGCGAGGGTTATCGTCATGAAAAAAGTATAAAAATGGATAAACTAAAATCGTAGTGACGTAATTGTTAACAGTTAATGAGCAAATTCACGCACCAAAAATTAAAAGTAACACAAGTTTTGGCAATTGGATATTAGACCTTGAACAACATCGAAGTAATTAGCTGGTTCTTGTAAAAATTGTGGAAAATTGAGATAAACGAGTTTCAAAAATTGAATATTTCGATCGATTAATCGATTATTAAGTGTAACAAAACCTTCACTAAGACAGAGACTGAGAAGCAGACACCTTTAAATGAATCTTTGTCTGAACTTAAGAGACAACCCGTCATCAGGACGGCAAGATGGATTGGTTAATAAATGTTACAAAACCTTTAGTAAGATAGAGACTGATTCCAGGGGGAAGCAGATACCTTCAAATGAATCTTTGTCAGAACTTAAGAGACAATCCGACATCAAGACGGCAAGATGGATTGGTTAATAAATGTTACAAAACCTTTGGTAAGACAGAGACTGATTCCAGCGGGAAGCAGATAACTTCAAATGAATCTTTGTAGAGTCTTAAGAGACAATCGAACATCGGAACGGCAAGATGGGCCCAACACTCTGCCATAAAGTCGGAGTGGTACTGAAAATGCTGGATCCAAGACTAAAAGACTATAAGTATAAGTTACAACACTTTTAAAAACATTCATATTTAAGCTCAGTTTTAGATGGAGATTGGAAACCTGTTGTTCTCGGGGCATACTTCTTTAGTATTTCTATGTAAAATGAGTATATACACTCTAGAGCGTCCATTTAACAGTCCTTTCAATGGCCGATGCATAAAAATCCTCCGTCTACTATTTCTATAAAAATCAAGAAGACTGCATGAAATGTCTAGAGCAGAGCAACAGAGATACAATGGAACATCTCTTATGCACTTGTCCGGCATTGGCAAGACTAAGCTATAAGCATCTGGGGTCCCAACTATATGATACACTGGAAGAGGTATCGATAGTGAGGCGGCAGAATCTGTTAAAATTCGCGTAAAGTGCAGGCATCCTAACGGATGTCTACTCCTGATGGATCTAGCAACTGAACTCCATCTGATATCGCTGAGGACCCAAACTGATCTGTGCTAGGCTTATTGGCCTACCAGATTAACCTGACCTAACATAACTATTTCTATAACAGAAACCAATACAAAACTGAAATATAAACAATCTTCAAAGCTTTAGTTTTATAAACTTATTTTTAAAACAAAATATAAAAGAAATGCACCTAAATCTGAAAATTTCAATTAATATATTACTTCCTGTACTTCCAGGGTCTCGAGCATTTGATGTACAATCTAGGCTTGGGACAAATCGAATTCGAGCCAGAGCACACAGTCGACGTACATCGTCCAAAGGGTTTTAAAATAGATGATGATGCAAAATTGACTGCTTATTTTGAGCAGAAAAATTTGAATTTCCAACCCAGCGACGAAGATATAGACGTCTTAACGCAAAATAATGCAGAAGGAAAGGTGACCGACGAATTGGACATACTCATAAAGAAGAAGGAAAACGGCATTTTGTTGGAGTTCAAAGAGATGCACGATCCAAAGCATAGACATCCGCGTGATAGTGGTAAGTAAAGTGAGATATTAAGAGCAAAGTGTTTCTTGATAATATTTTCGATGGAGATATATATATATGGAATATATAATATATATGTTGGTCGAAGAGTGTCTGGCGTCACTGTCTCTGGCGGCGGGAGCTTTTATTATAAGACTTGTGTGGGTGCCGGGCTACAGCGGAATCCTGGGTAACTGCAAGGCTGATGAGCTAGCAAGAAAAGGTACACTAGAATCGCTGTCGGTAGAATGGGAACGGGTAGGTGCTCCTGCATCCTCTTGTTCTCTACTACTGGATAGCTGGGCCTTGCGGCTTCTCGGTCGCAAGGGCCTTTTGGCCCAAGATAGATCGTAGAAGATCTAGTGATCTCTTTGCCCTCAGTAAGGCTAGCCTCTCATTAATGATGGGGCTCTTGACGGGCCACTGCCCTATTGGCATACATGCGGTAAGACTGGGAATCTTACCGGACGCCGCATGCAAAAGCTGCTTAGAAGAAGATGCAGTAGAAACTAGCCAGCACTTCCTTCTTGCCTGCCCTGCTTTTGGGAGATCAAGACTTAGACACCTGGGTGCACATAGCTTCAGACTACCCGCCGACCTGGCGGGCATAGAAATTAAGCGCCTCTGCAAATTTGTATTGGATACTAAACGGTTTGCCGATATCTGAGTCTGAACACGGGAGTTCGATTTTCAATGGCTTCACAAAGGACTACTACTATCAGTCCATGTGCGATCTCTGATCAGCCATCTAACCTAACCTAACCTATATATATAGATAGGGAGTAATCGGGTGAGAAAAGGCGCAATGTGCTTTTTTCAAGAATGGTTCGAAGAAAGTAGGGAAGGTTCGAAGGAGAATTTTCTGTAAACAGCTTTCTGTCTGTCTTTGTTTTAGACCACCGGACTACTGTGGTGCTTTTCAAGCAGAAGTGACGGCTATTAAGGTGACAGTAGAAGTATGAATACAGCCTCTTTCCGGGTGGTGAGCTTTAATCCGGCAGCAGAGCGGCATTATTAGCGCTGAACTCGCTCAAATCTAGTCAAGAAGTGTCTGTTCTCACTAGAAACAACATCAACCTACTTATTGTTGTTGTTCTAGCGGCAGAATTAAGCCGAGTTGACAGTCCTTGGCCGTCGTGGGAACGGCTACTTCATCATCAAATTCAGATGAGTGCCGTCATAACAAATCGCTTTTGACTGCAAAGTCGATGAGGCAGCCAGTGAAGGCACCCTTGCTCGCTCACATAAGAATGGGAACGAATTGCATATTCATTATTATCTTGCGTTCTAGCAGTGGACTAATGGAACTTGCGCGGGCTTAACAGGCGCTGATCGACAACACGCTCCTGTGTTATTATAAGATCATTTTGACTTCAAGTATTCATTAGGCAAGACTAAAAAATCTTCTCGGACGCAAGTTATCAAACTTGTAAGAACGAGGGAGTGGTGCAAACATCTAAGCACTTTCTTCTCCGTTATCCACCCTTTGCACGACTGTGGTTGAAATATCCCGTCAGTCTTACATTCGGCGCAATAGGAGATGAACTCGAAATCGATATTAATAGTCTCATCAAAGTTGTGATGGTCCCAAAGCGCTTCTTCGATTTGTGAGGGTCTTATGATTAATTATATTGGAGTTGTAGGTACCACAACAGACTGGCGCTCTAAGCTATCCAAGTGAGATGCATGTAAGGAACGACCGCTTAACCTAACCTAACCTAACATTACTTTAACGAATGAAATATTAATAACTATTTTTCAAAAATAAGCTCCTCCATTCGGAAAGAGTAATAATCAACCAATTCCACTCCACATCTCTTCAATACAATTTCTTCTAGAGAATTCTAACCTTTTAAATTAGCGTCGCCAGTTCTTCACTCAATAATTGCACAATTGTCTATGTTAAGGTTGCCAACTTTTACAAAAATGACCTCAAAACATTGAATCAACACTTTCCTCAATCAATTCGATACTTTATATTTACTATAATCAGTTTGACCTCCACTTTGGCGGCAAATATGAGTATGAAGTAATAATGAGCCCGTCAACGTTGAAGCTTCGTACACATACATA
Source organism: Bactrocera zonata (assembly GCA_037783105.1). NCBI lineage: Eukaryota > Metazoa > Arthropoda > Insecta > Diptera > Tephritidae > Bactrocera > Bactrocera zonata. Next base: position 317,820 of record JBAWJQ010001889.1, on the reverse strand, counting down.
CATACTACGTTGTCACAAAGGCAACTGTCACAAAGCCAACAATTGAAATGTCAATTTAGTGGCATTTTTATAATAAAAATCGCAGGATGTACATATTTACATATTCGTGGTGTGCATAATGAGGTGATTGGCGCAATACTGTAGGTATCTGCCGGCAACTCTTTATTGTGCGAACTCGGTAATTTAGCTAATTGGCATTATGCGCAATTTGATGTCAATGTGACTTTTACTTTCCGCTGAAAGCAAAATGAAAGTTAGCAGACTTTAAATGATCGCGGTCAATACTAGATGAAGGTTGCTTTGCCGGTTAAGAGGGTATGTTTTTAAGTATTTGGAAGGCATTCTTCTTCTTCTTCTTTGACTCTACAACCGTGGTTTGGTCTGGGCCGATAACACAAAGCTTCGCCAGTCGCCTCTACTGAGGTCATGCCAGTTGTACAGGATCTATGCACTTGGCCCTTTCATCGGGTACGTGGGCGCCCCCGCATCCGTTGTCCACCCAGAGGACTCCAGTCGGAGGAGCATTTCGCTGAAGCATCATCATCCACGCAAAGGACATGCCCTAATCAACCCATTCGTTGGATTTTTGTGCGCTTAGCTATATCCCTGTCGCCGTAGAACTCATAAGGTTCGTGCTTGTTTTTGTTGTTGTAACGGGTACCTAATCCTCTTTAGAATGATAAGGCTTAGATAAGTTGTGATCGATGTCATGAAACAGTAGGCCCAGGAAACGTGCTGTTTCGACAGGGTCGGATCATAGAGAGAGGGGTGTTAGATGTTTGGGGTTAGTAGGGCATGCACGCTGGACATATATTTGATATGTCAGGGTCATTTCTGGATAAGTAAAAGTTTAACCTGCTACAGAATCCTGATCAAAGCTCAATCTCGATTCTCGCGGCAATTCAAGCTCTTCGTTTGCGTCTGCATTGGGACTGACTCCAAGTACGCCATTCACTGAAAGGGAAACGTTAAAGATGTTAATGGCGCCACTGTTTATAGCGATCAGTGCATGTCTGAAGTTTGTTGCGGCCGAAATCTGGTCGACGTGTTGCTTTATGTTATCGACATAGTTGAGGAAAGTGACTGCAGGGACAATTTCTGCGAAAGCACCTGAGAAGAAACTGCTCGGAGAGGAGTTCATTATGCTCCCTAACTGAGAGAATAGGGACCTCACTGTGCAGGTGTTCGATGGCAGACATCAAGAAGCAGACATTGTAGCTCCCACATCTACGTTTCACTGCATCCAGGCGACCATATTGGTGCGGCGTAGTTAAGGACCGGCCGGCCGACTGCCTGGTATGTTGCCAACAACGTTTCTTTGTCTTTTCTCAATGTGCTGCTGAACTTTGGCAATAATCGCGGTCGTGTGAGGATTGTAGGAAACATACCTAAAATCTTAGGATTATTGAAAGTCGAAATTTTAACGCCATCGTCTGCAATACCAAACTCAAGTCTGTACTCCAGTTAATTAATATGGTCGCTGTGAATTTAGTGGTTCCGTGCAGCGAGGAAGCGAGAAAGGTCGAAAAGATGCCCGTTAACGTTTAAGCACCTGCCATCGATTCTATTGCCCGATTCCATGCGATTCCATCTTCTTCGCTATTTAACGCTCACGCGTACGGCTTCAAAGATCTTGCGAATAACAGCTCTCTCGAATGCTCCAAGTGCTTTTTCTTCTTTTTGGATGGTCGTCGTCCATGTTTCTTCGTCGTATGATAAGACGGGGAATAATGAGTGGCTTATAGAGCGTAATTTTTTTTAGTAGAGAGGAGGATCTGATTTCCAATTGTCTACCGATCCCAAAGTAACACCTGTTGGCAAGAGTTATTCTGCGCTTGATCTTTTATATTTCAAAATATATCATATTGAAAATAAAAGGAATGACAAATTGATCAAAATTCCTTAAAAGTCCATATAAGTCTGCAAAACGTCTTTAAATAGGCGTGGCATTGTCCATTCGTACCTGAACTACCTACAGATTACAACCATAAAAGCGTTTTTGTTTGGAGTTTACATTTTAAAGTCTTCTAAGAAAAACCATTGATGTTATATTTATAAAGGGTGGGCCATCTAACGTTTTAAATTTGAATTATCTATATTTCAACATTGGAAACGTCAAATACCATTCGGAAAGTGACAGATATTCAGTAAAAAGTCTAAAATTTACGAAATGGGTTGCTATTCACTAGAAGAAAACTGGAAAATATTGAAAAAAACAAAAAACCGAGGATGGTAAATTTGACCGAAAAATCATCTTTTTGGACGAGGCTCATTTCCACCTCGATGGTTACGTTAACAAGCAGAATTGTCGCATTTGGGGCACAGGAGGGCGCTACGTGCATACAGCAAACGCTACACTCAATCTTTTACGCCCTATCTTCGAAAATCGCATAATCAGCAAAAGAGGTGATGGGACTTGGCCTCCCAGAAGCTGCGATTAACTCCGTTGGACTATTTTCTGTGAGGAGCTGTTAAAGATAAATGTTACGCCAACCATCCAGAAACAATTCAAGATCTAAAGTACGAGATTCAAGCTGCTGTAGCTGCCATAAGGCCTGAAACCATCGAGGAAGTACTCCAAAATTGGGTGGATCGGATAAGCTACTGTAAACTCAGCCGTGGTGGTCATTTGTCCGAAATTGTTTTCCACAAATAAATTGCATAAAACAACCTTTTAAATAAATGTAAAACCTTTGAAAATATTAAGCCGTTTTTTTTTATTAACTTTATAAATTTAAAATTTTATATGGCCCACCCCTTATTATTCTATTCACACATTTCACTATATACAGTTATAAAATTTTTAATTATAATATATATTACCATAATATATATCACTTCATATACCTTTGACAATGACAAATTTTCAGCCTTCACAAAACAACAGTTATTATAATGATAATACAATAGCGTAACGCTTCGTAGCACTAATTATTATAGTGTAGACTGAAAACTGAAGCTACCTCAATGTCATTATCATTATTATTTGCAATACTGCTGTTTAAATATGATAGATACTCACATGAGATAGCGACAGCGTGATGAATTTAGCAGTGCTTGAGATTTATAAAATTTGCTTTACTGAAACAGTATTATCGAGTATATTTCTGACTTCCTTTCCTTAATATGATGTAGAGTAGACTATAGACGAACTGCATCCCACTTTTTTCATATTAGCCTATATCTCATATAACAAATATGTCTCAGTAATGCCCCAGCAAATCAGTATTCATCAAGGATGTGCAAAAACTTCAGTTAATATCAACTTTATGAAGATAAGAACCAGAACTGGGTTCAAATTTTGAACAGTTTTTTGAATTTTATTTAAAAAAAACCAAAAATATTTTTACTAGCCATTTTTTATGGTGTTTTTTTTATTAATATCTTAAGAATACAGAAAAAAAATTTTACAAAAAAATATTAAAAATTAAAATAATTAGAGGGGGGTTGGGGAGAGACAGGTGTAAAAAAAAATGGCGCATCCTGGTGACATTGATTCTGACTCTCCTGGTGGTCTGAAAAAAAATCAAAAGAAATTCTTAATCAGTAAGGATGCTGTTATAGTCTCTATCTCAGGAACCACGAAATTTTTTTTTTTTTTTTTTGAAAAATGGTGACTGCCTGAAAATAAAAATCATTTTTTATGCTTTTTTTAAAATTCCTGAATTTTTTTAAAACATTAAAAACAAAAATTTTGACACGATGCTGGTAGGAACGATAAAGGATTATATAAAGAAGGTTCACACAAAATTTCAAGTAAATCGGTTTTATAGAACTTGAGATAATGCCGGTACCGTGTGGAAAAAAGTAGTTTCGAGAAAAACGAGTTTAAAAAAGTGAGTCTACCTACCTACCGGGCTAGTTACTGGGTCACTAAAGTAACTGTAGCTCTTAAAATAATTTTAATTTTTAAAAATCCTTTGGGGGATATGTTCTTAAGGGTCTAAACTTTAAATATATGAAAAAAAAATCGAATTTTTCAAAATTCTAGAGTAGAATACCCCCTTAATATCAACTCTATGAAGGTAAAAACGAGAACTGGGTTTAATAGCCAATTACAGATACCATTACACTAATGGCTGGTCCAATGGCAACAGCAAGCGCTCATAAAATATAAGCGATTATTGTTTTCTTATGCTAATATTATGTTTTTTTTTTTATGTGCGAATCCACAATTCCGACTTATTCATTTTTAGATTAAAACCTTGCCTCCCAATACTTTTTTCAAACGATCTTTGTGTTTGTAAATTTGTATATGGTATATGCTTTAATTCGGTTTCGGTTTTGTTAGTTTCATGCTTCAGATACTACAAGAGATGATCCAATCTTAACCAATTCTACTATGACAATTTGATTTCACTTCACAATTTGCCATCCAAAAATAAGTATGGAGTCAGCCACTAGTACTGCTCTTCTTCCTTTTTTAAATTTCGTAAATGCATTTTTATATTCATTAGGAGTGGTTTCTATGTGACGGGTCCCAAACCCAGCGCACAACTTCGGTAGGCAAGTGGTCTAAAGCTATATGTATACACATTTATATTGCGAGTCGCTTGTTTCAAGACCGCCACCCACTCGCAGCCGCATCTCTGATGAACAGACGCTGCAATTAGACTTCACCCTTGAAATTCAACGTTGAATCACGCTTGCCAACAATTGCTACTTTAGACTGAGTAGTCAATTGAAAAGTAAAGTCCTCGCCCGACGAACAAAGGCCAAACTCTATAAGTCCTTCATCATTATCGCCCTGCTATATGGTGCGGAGGCATGGACAATGACAACATCTGTTGGGTCGACCTTAGGAGTGTTCGAGTGTGAAAGATTTATGGTTCATTGCGCATTGGAAACGGCGAGTACCGCAGTTGATGGAATGATGAGCTATACGAGTTATACGACGACATTCACATAGTTCAGCGAAACAAGAGACAGTGACTGCGCTGGCTAGGTCATGTCGCCTGGATAGAAGAGAAGATCCCCAATCTGTTGGAAAGATCAGGTGGAGAAAGAACTGTCTGAAGCTGTTGTTAACTCGGCTACAATCTCCTAAACGGCGTCTACGTCAGCAAAAAATGAAGAAAGACGCTTTCTTCACCATTCGGCAGGCATAAAACTATGAGTGCGATCCCAGTGAAATTTCGTACTTTTCGAGCGGCCCTAGTTTATAAAAGGGCTACCAACAACTAAAATTTGTTCAAAATGGCTTTTCTTCTGTTGTGCAGGTAATTTTATCACTTATGATTTAAACGAAATGTCGGTCAAATGGCCAACACGGATTACTATATCTCCACCCGTTTACGCCAATTTTCGCTGCCTCGGCGGCATTTCCGCTTGAATTTAGGCTATAGTACGTCTTTGAGTATTGTTTTTGAACTCCTCGCTTGTTGTCTTTAAGTTCCTTGGTTATTGTCTGATTGGTGTAAACTTTTGATTAAACATATCCTCATAGAAAATAATCTTGAGACGTTATATCACATGAGCTTGTCGGTCATTCGCCAAACTTTGCATGTAAAGTGAGCGCAACACGTGGCCGCGTACCGATTTCATCGAATTCCGGGAAAAATTCGGTCAACATTGTGTTACAACAGTCACCTTTGATGATAACGGCATTTTCTTAACACAAATCCGTACACAAACATGGCCGCCACGAGCTGTCGAAAACACGACATTCCTGTTGTTAGACGCTGTATTATTCAGAATTCCTTCCAAAAAAACAAACTACTTCAGTGTTTTGCAACATATGTCTGTACATATTTGGATGTATCATATGAGTACCATATACATATATATAGTATATTCATGAAGATATTTCTATGTATATTTCCAGTTAATCGTTATTTTTGCAAAATCTTATCTTTATAGCTTAGACTTGCATACATAGTTATATATTTACCTACTAAGTCCTTAAAATTTGCGCAAGTTGAAGGTGAAACTGCTTTGCAAGCTTGTAGTATTTAGATTACAAAATCTCTGTTATATACAAACATTTAAATAAATACGAATCTGTTGTTTCCGTGCTAATCTGACGTTTATAGATTACGTTGTATTTACGCTGATTTAAATTTTAAACAAACATACATATTTTGTAGTGTATTAACATAGCTTGAATTGAGCACGAACTCTCCTGAAAAACAGTAAACAAAAACAAGTAAGGAATTCATACATTCTAAGCACAAATGTGCGCCGTTATAAGAAAACCACACGCTCTCAATTTTGTTAAGATAACTCACATGTAGGCTGGAGTATGCGATATACTTGCAAAGTCACCTGGAAGTTCGAAAATTTTTATAATAGTTACATGAGGGCTAAGTGAGGTGTTAACTCGATTTAAACCTTTTTTGACACACAGGTAAACTATTATCAGGAAAGCATTCTCACTGAATTACAATTATATATTCTTTATTTATTCTTCCAAATCAATTTCATCCCCTTCAAAGTAATCCCCTCCCGATGTAATGCACTTATGCCAACGGATTTTCCAATATTCGAAACACTGGTTGAAGTCAGTTTCCGGGATGGCCCTCAGTTCCGTTCTCGCTGCGGCTTGAATCTCCTCTATCGTATAAAAACGGTCTCCCCGGAGCGGTCTTTTGAGCTTGGTGAACAGCCAGATCAGGTGAATACGGTGGTTACGGAACGATATGGCTTGAGTTTTTGGCGAAATGATCACGAATTACGAGGGCCGTATGGGATGGTGCATTATCGTGGTGTAAAAACCTTTCCACAATTCCGGCCTTTTTAGGCGGATAGCGTTACGCAAACGACGCATAACGTTCAAATAATATTCCTTGTTGACTGTTTGACCGGTTGGAAGGAATTCATAATGCACAACACCACGATAATCGAAGAAAACAGTCAACATGACCTTGATTTTTGAGCGACTTTGGCGCGATCACAATATTCGCTCGATTGATCGGTTGTTTCGGGATCGTTATCATAGATCCAAGTCTCATCGCCAGTTATAATACATTTCATGACACCCTGGTAGTCGGAAAGCATCGTTTCACACACTTCAACGCGACGCCTTTTTTCCAAAAAATACAATGTTTTGAGGCCCAAAACATCCTTCAAAATGGTATTGGCTGAGCCTTTCGATATGCCAACATCATCAGCAAGGTCTCTAATTTTTAATCGACGGTTTTTCAACACCAAATCTTTGATTTGTTGAACGTGAGCTTCGTCGGTTGAGGTTGATGGTCGCGCTGGACGCTCTTCGTCTTCGACACGTTCACGGCCGGCTTGGAACTCACTATACCACTTGTAAACATTGTTTTTAGACATAGTCTCATCACCAAAGGCTTTCTGCACCATTCCCAACGTATCCGCAGCAGAAAATTGATTCCAAAACAAACAAAACAGAACAGAACAAAATTTAATGCAAATTCTTTGCTCAACAAATTTCGACATCCCAAAAAACGAAAAACTCACTTTTAGCAGCTCACAAAACGACACGTATCTCAAACACTAATGAATATTTTGACATGAAATTTGACTTAAATGTGACTGACAGTATTACTAACGTAAAAAAAAAAATAATTCTCCAAATCCTTCGAATGTCATCTTATTTTTTGGACACAGTAGTATATCACACATTGACCGATATTTTCGGTAAAATATCAACTATACGTACTGGGGTTCAAATATTCAGTACCTTAGGGGCTTGAAAAGTGTCGGTTTTATATGAACAATTTTTGGCGATAATGTGGCTCTAAGGACATTATTCGTGCAAATTTTTACCCTGTTGTATTAAATGCTTCTTGATTAAAGTATACATTTCATAGGGTCTCTGAGATTACTTTCCGAGTTTTACAATCTTCTTGACAAATTAAGTATATATTTCGTTTGATTACGACCAGTAATTGTTCCCTACAACTTAAAAAAGGAATAACTTCTATTTTAGTATTTCAAGCTGAGATGTGTTATGCTTTCCGAAGGCCTTTTCAGGAGGATCAGAGTTCAAGTAGAGCTCAGCATTTTTAGTATTTCCTCTACATTCTCTGAAGCTTGAAGAAATGCTTTTTTCGGATATGCAGCTTTTTAGTAAAGGCTCTATTTAGCTCAGAACTTTCGAAGTCTTCCCAAAATTGCAACCCTTTAAACTAGTTTTTAACAACATTATATGTCAAGCAGAGCTCAATATTTCAGTATTTCCTCTGCATTTCTTGAAGATTGAAAGAACGTTCCTTCGGATATGGACCTTTTCGTAAAAGAGAGATTGGCTCGGGAGATTTCGAAGTCTTTCAAAGTTCTAATGCTTTAAAAGAGTATTCAGAAGGACCACAGGTCTAATAGAGCTCGATATCTTCAGTATTTCCTTTGCATTCCCTATAGCTTGAAAGAAGGTTCTTTCAGATAATGTAATGTAAGATCTAATGTTGAGTTGGAAATAAAATATTGATATAGAGATCGCACCTTTTTATACATTATTAACAATCTCCCAAAATAATAGAAAGCATACTGCTACCAAAAACTAAACATCTGGCCAATCCGAGTTTCAGGCAGATTTATGCTCTATCTTATCGATATCTACAATCTTGTATTACGTGAGTTGCATTGTACGTTTGTTGATCTCAGATTTTGCTTACAAAAACTACTATGAATGTGGTTGAACAATATTTAGAGTATCCGCGATTAATATACTCAAGTGACGTAAGTTTATGACGGGAATTCCCTAATCTCCACAGAATTAATTAATTATTCAAGGCTATTAATATATGCGAGGTAAATTTATGGCGGCAATTTCATAATCTATTGGGAAGTACTGAATACCGGTATATTTTACGCCGTATTTTTGTCTTTTTTTTAACCACAAAACAATTAGTAATTAATTATAATTTTTGTTTTAAACAAAATTCGAACTAAATGCTAAGTGTTTAAAGGTAACTGTTACGAACAAAAAAAGAAATGAACGAAACATTATAATAGCAAAGTACGCGCGCAAATCAGCGCGTGATCTCGCATTCACTCTGCGGTACTTAAAATCGATTAGCGCTGATCGAAATTAACTTTTTGCTTGACTCAACTCTGAGCAGCCACTCTTCAAGCAACCATTTTGTGCCCCTACAATCGATTTTTTCTGGTAATTTCTTGGCGAGGGTCAATACTAAAATTAATTCCAGCTGACAAGACTTCCATTTCAACAAAAAAAGGTAAATTAATAATAAATATACAACAACTATACTGTGTCAAAAACAAAACAAAAACAATGCAATGGAAAGTGCAAATATGCGATTGCGCACAAATACAGTTACTCATACGACGTGTGTGGCATACTAAACGGACGCTGACTTTATACTCAATACAGAAATCCGTTGCACCAAAGCCCTGAATGTAACTGGCACAAAAGCATACACACATACAAACATGATGACACAAAAGAATGTGGAAAATGTTAATAATAAATTCAATTTTGTAAACAAGTAAACAAAAAACTTAATTTACATACATAATATGAAGAAAAAAACGTAAACCTCAGCTGTTCCGAAGCTTTAATACCCTTCACTGTTGAATTTCTTATAGCATAAAATAGTGTAAAAAAATTATTTCGATTTAGAACGCTCAGTTTGCATTATAGCTATATGTTAACCGATCTGACAGTAATATGTGCCAAACTTTGGGGAAATATCTCGTCAAATAAACAATTTTTCCATACAAGGAACTGATAGTTATCCTATAGTTAACCTATACTTACGTTATTGCTAACCTATAGGTAACCTAAAGTTTTTTTTTATAAATTTTTTCACACAATGAACTGATAGTTATCCTATAGTTAACCTATAGTTACCCTATTGCTAACCTATAGTATACCTAAAGTTTTTTTTTTATAAATTTTTCCATACAATGAACTGATAGTTATCCTATAATTAACCTATACTGTTGCTAACCTATAGGTAACCTAAAGTTTTTTTTAATAAATTTTTCCATACAATGAACTGATACTTATCCTAGTCCTGTAAACAATTTTTCCATACAACGAACTGATAGTTATCCTATAGTTAACCTATACTTACCCTATTGCTAACCTATAATTAACCTAAAGGTTTTTAAACAAATTTTTCCATACAATGAACTGATAGTTATCCTATAGTTAACCTATACTTACCCTATTGCTAACCTATAGTTAACCTATAGTCATCCTATAACTATCCGATATCGGCAGTCCTACGAAATTAGCAAGCTGCTTGGTAAAAAACGTACGCACCCAAAATATCAGATTTCCCAAAAGTTGTGTCACCATTTCTTTTACAGATATACCGAGAGACAGACGTATGGACATGGCTAAATCGACACAGCTCGTTAAGCTGATCAGTTATACTTGTACATACATACTCGTAGGATTATCGAAATTTCCTTCTGAATATTACAAACAATGATGACAAAACTTAAACTTAGGGTATAAACACACACAAAAGAAGCGAAGAAGAATGCGTAAAAGCACTAAAATCATAAAGAAAAGCTGAAGAAATGCTCTTAGTGCAAACAAAGCACGCTTAACATTGGAATGACTTTAGTCGAAGGCAGTCACTTTGATTTATGTGCCCTTTATGCCTGTAACCTTATTCATGTTTTTATAAATTTTGTGAAGCAAGCGTAAGTTCTTGAGTAAGATTATTCACATCGCGTACGCTTAAGGACGCTTTCATGGCTTATGGAAAATTTTGCTGATTTACATTTTACATTTGTGATTGTGTGTTATTTTCCTTCCGAAAAAGCTGTGGTCTTTTATTTTTAAAAAGATTTAAGTTCAATAGAATACGGTAACTTCCATGACTGAACATAAAATGGAATACAAAGAGCAGCCTGTGCAGGGATTACTAAAGCTATTAAGTCATCGATCGGGGTGCTTAATATGTTCCTGCTTCAGCTGCCTATAGGCGTGTATAATCGGAAAGTAGAAACAAGTTATGCTATCAGAATAAAGGAATTAGGAGTTTGAAACTGGAAAGATTATAGACATTGCGTCCACAACATAAGTAAATCAGACTCCGTTCTCCAATGCTTAGTTGTCAATAGTTACTTTCGGGTGACGATATCCTCTAGACGTGAATGGAGAAGAGATTTAGTAGGGAAGGAGGATACTACCTCTATCCATACCGACGGGTTCAAAATGGACTGAGGAGTAGGGGCGGAAGTATACTCTAATGATCCTGAGATCTCTTTTTTTATCCGCCGATTCTATGAATGGAGAAGAGATTTAGTATGGAAGGAGGATACTATCTCGATCTATACCAACAGGTCCCAGAAGAACTGAGAATGTAGGGGGGAGGTATAGTCCAATGATCTTGATATCTTTATTTCTATATGCCTACCAAAATCAGCCAGCATCTTCCAACCGGAAATACTAGGTATAGAGCAAGGCTGTGAGGCTCTTTTGAATAACTACGAGGGGATTCAAAAAGAAACAATATGTACAGCTACCAGGCGGCATTGTTGGCCTTACCGACACCACAGATTAATTCTAGCTTAGTCAACAACCGCAGAAAAACACACTTGTCTACAATTTGAGCTCCCTATCATAGAAACATTATCGGCAACGAAAAGGCAGACGAGTAGGTAAAACTAAACTGCGAACGATCAAAAGAGAGCTTGACATGCATTTTGAAAAAATAGCTCAGAGGCTGATGGAACTCAATAACAAATTGCATGATACTCAAGACAGAAATGGTCCAAATATGACAGGAATAGAACCAAGGAACCTACTAATTAAGTCCAGGAATTGTATATACAGTCTTCGCTGTAAGCCTAATGAAGCACTGGCCTTTTGGAGAGCATACGCTTAAAATTGACCACCACATAGCAACATTTGCCGCTGTGAACGGCCAGCTCTATCACAAACGCGACACAGAATACTTGGAACCCATCAGGCACCAAACCTTGAATAGTTGTTGACAAAAATCATAATGAATATAAGCAGTCTAACTAAGTGCATGGAATGGTTTTCGCAACGATGAAACGGAGTAGCAAGATTGTAAGGTTCTATCATAGTAGATAAAAATGGCGCATCTAACACTAATTGAGCCCAAGGTGGAAGTAATCTTACCTACCTACCTTTTATTACTAAGAACGAAGTCAAAAATGTGCGTTGAGAGAAACCAAACCCCTATCCGTTGGAACAACATCGCTATCTATCGATAACAAAAAAAAAATCCATAAGAATTGATCTTTATTGACGTAGGCACCACTTAGACGTACATAGCCGAGTTTATAATAGCGTACCAGTAGTTCTTTCTTTTCACTGTTTGGCACCATTTGGAGATTCCAAGTGTAGCCAGGTCCTTCTCCACCTGTTCTTTCCAACGGAGTGGAGGTCTTCCTCTTACTCCGCTTCTAACGACGGTTACTGCGTCGAATACTCTCAGAGCTGGAGTATTTTCAACCATTCGAACGATGTGAACTAGCCAGTGTAGCCGCTGTAGGAGGATGGAGCCATGTGTAGAAGTTTACGCAGGTGAGGAAAGATGTCTGAGCGCCAATCGCTTGTTAGTGACCAGAAACGATTCTTTTACATATGACTCAAGCAGCTCACAACTTGCGGTCTTAGACCAAGTGCCCTCTGGTTAGCCAAAACAACATCCGTTTGAAGGTAAGCTAAAGTGAGGAGGCGAATCATCCCTCACCAGAGTTGTGCGGTCAGTTTGGGACCCGCCGCGAAAAAGGATTCTAGACAGCAATTACTGTTGGCTCCCGCAGACAACTAAGCGACATATGTCTTGAGTTTGAGCTCCTCCAGTGGCAAACCACAGCCCGCCTCACATTGCCTGTCACAACTCTCACCTAAATTGCCCATAATTGCCTCTACTTAAAGTAACCTCACCAAGCAAGCACTCCCCTCTCACTTGCTCTAGAGCTGTTAGGAGCTTGTTAACATAAAAATTCTTTAAATCACGTGTGTCTTGTTATAATGCTAAGAAAGGCTGCATCTCGATGCCCAGCATATAGGCGCCGTGTTCAACTGTCATTTTGTACATAAATAAGTAATTGCTTCTATTATTGTTGTTGACATTTTGACATTATGCCGGAATACCTGCACGTGTAGACGTAGACGTAAACGTAATGGCTTAACGCCGACAATTATGGGCTAACGCCATATTTAATGTGTCTCAAGGCGCTCCGCGCTTGGCTGGCTGACAGACGGCGGGTAATTAAAACACAATTTTAACGCTGAATGTGCGACTGCGCTAATTCCATTTGTGTTGACAATATTGCTGAGTTGTTGATTTTGCAATTTTGTGCTATCGTACCTGTATAGCAGGCTCGTTCGTCAGCTGAGCTGCTCGGTGCTGCGTAGAACTTTTTTATGGTTGTTGACTGGCGGATTAGCAGACTTACATACCTTAGATTACTTCACACTGCTTCTTTTTGATTTATATAGGTTTTGTAGGGTATAAGCCGCGTGAAAATGCTTCCGCGTTGTGCGCATACTCGTATACATATCCTCAAATATTAGACTGGCACCCCGAGACTCCGACGGTCAACAATCTGCACACTTATTCCTTTTTTATTAAGGTGTTTTTATTGATATCTTAAGAATACAGAAAAAAATTTTACAAAAAAATATTAAAAATTAAAATAATTAGAGGGGGGAGACAGGTGTAAACAAATGGCGCATATTGGTGACATTGATCCTGACTCTCCTGGTGGCGGTTTGAAAAAAAAAATCAAAAGAAATTCCTAATCACTAAGGATGCTGTTATAGTCCCTACCTCAGGAAACACGAAATTTTTTTTTTTTGAAAAATGGCGACTACCTGAAAATAAAAATCGTTTTTTACGTTGTTTTTTTTTTTTTGAAATTCCTGATTTTTTTTCAATATTAAAAACAAAAATAAGTCGAATTTTGAAAAATCCTTCCAAGGTCATATTTTTGAAAGTCTAAACTTTAAATATATGAAAAAAAAATCGAATTTTTCAAAATTCTAGAGTAGAATACCCCCTTTAAGATTATTATCGCATCATTTTCATGATCCAGAAATTGGTTCACCTTCTCTAAGTACCTAAGTGTTATACCGAGCAGTTTCCTCGTAGAATATTCTGCTTTAATCTTACCATAAGTTGATCCACCTCTCCAGAGCACCTTAGAGTTATACTACATAGTGTCTTAAACAACAAATTGCTTTAGGACTTTTTTCTGACAAAGCTGTTTCAAAAGTTCCCACCCGTTGCAGAGAGTTCGATGATTGTTAAAAATAACTTTGTATACAAAGTTGGTGTATCCACTGGTCGGGGTTTTCAACTAAAAACTATTGAGTACAACTTTTTCACTAAAACATCAAAGGTATTATGTGCCTAAGCCCAGTACTTATTTCAAGTTTTGTGTTATGGCTCGACGTTTTTGTTATTCCGCAAGTTTTCTGGACCTATCAACTTCTCATGACTCAATTTCTACTTCTTTACTGGCGTAGACAGCGCTTACGTGGTTATAGCGAAGTTAGCAACAGCGCACCAGGCGTGCCAAGTGCAGCCAGGTCCGTACTTCGGAGTCTCTTCAAATCACCAGGAGATCTATATTAACTTCCAACATTTATCAGTTTACGAGCTGCGTTGACTTTTGGCTCAACATTTCTGGTAGTAATCTTCACATCTGGCTCAACGCTAAGCATTAATTTTAACATTAGGTTAATATAATAAATAAATTAAATAATAATAAATGTAGAACCGATGAGCTTAACCAAGAAGACCTCAGAACTCGAACCAGCTTAAAGAGGTATTTACAATATACTACTGTGCCCAAAAAATAAGGTGACATTTGAATTTAAACTGCGCGCGTCAAAGGATTTGGAGAATTATATTTTTTTTAGGTTAGTAGTACTGTCAGTCACATTTATGTCAAATTTCATGTCAAAATATTCATTAATGTTTGAGATACGTGTCGTTTTGTGAGCTGCTAAAAGTGAGTTTTTCGGTTTTTGCGATGTCGAAATTTATCGAGCAAAGAATTTGCATTAAATTTTGTTTACGGAATCAATTTTCTGCTGCGAATACGTAGAGGATGGTGCAGAAAGCCTTTGGTGATGAAGTTATGTCCAAAAAAATGTTTACAAGTGGTATAGTGAGTTCCAATCCGGCCGTGAACGTGTCGAAGATGAAGAGCGTCCAGGATGACCATCAACCTCAACCGACGAAGCTCAAGTTCAACAAATCAAAGATTTGGTGTTGAAAACCCGTCAATTAACAATTAGAGACCTTGCTGATGAAGTTGCCATATCGAAAGGCTCAGCCAATACCATTTTGAAGGATGTTTTGGGCCTCAAGCGCGTCAAATCTCGACTGGTACCGAAAACATTGAATTTTTTGGAAAAAAGGCGTCGCGTTGAAGTGTGTGAAACGATGCTTTCCGACTACCAGGGTGTCATGAAATGCATTATAATTGGCGATAAGACTTGGATCTATGCTTACGACCCCAAACAACCGATCAATCGAGCGAATATCGTGCCAAAAGAGAGCCGAGACCAAAAAAATCGCGCCAAAGTCGCTCAAAAATCAAGGTCATGTTGACTGTTTTCTTCGAGTATCGTGGTGTTGTGCATTATGAATTCGTTTCAACCGGTCAAACAGTCAACAAGGAATATTATTTGAACGTCATGCGTCGTTTGCGTAACGCTATCCGCCTAAAAAGGCCGGAATTGTGGAAAGAAAATTCTTGGTTTTTACACCACGATAAGGCACCGTCCCATACTGCGCTCGTAATTCGTAATCATTTCCCCAAAAGCTCAATCCATATCATTCCGCAACCACCGTATTCACCTGATCTGACGCCGTGCGACTTCTGGCTGTTCACCAAGCTCAAAAGATCGCTCCGTGGACACCGTTTTTATACGATAGAGGAGATTCAAGCCGCAGCGAAGACGGAACTGAAGGCCATCCCGGAAAGTGACTACAACCAGTGTTTCGAAGATTGGAAAATCCGTTGGCATAAGTGCATTGCCTCGGGAGGGGATTACTTTGAAGGGAATGAAATTGATTTGGAAAAAATAAAGAAAGGATTTTCAAAATAAATACAATGTCATCTTTTTGTTTTTTGGGCAGAGTAAATAGTATATATGTATATCAAATAGTATATGGAACGCATTTATGTATATATTGTATGTCCATGGATTTCACTTACTACGACAGCTCGTGTTCTTCGTGGAACTCTCACACTGTCCCTTAATCGAATTGCTTCAATCACACTGCCGCCTTATCTCCGGGAACACCAATGTTAATTATTCCAAAGATTTCTGTCGTCCTAAACTTATTATTTATTGACTGAAACTTATCATTTCAATTACAAAAACCTCTTAGCCATCAACAATAAAATAAAATTCTTGAAGTTTCTGCAAAAAAGCAACCTCAAGGAGACTATTGATACTGATCTGGACTCGTGTGATTTCTAAATGGACTTATCTACAGCGAATTATCATAGAAGAAACCCTCTAAACTACAGATACTACACTCGAGCCATGCTCCTTGATCAATGGTATTCATAGTGTTTTTGGCTTTAAACTCGGTTACAATCGTGGCTCGAGGCGATGGTGCATTATCATCATATTTGAAATCCATGAATTATTCTTCCACAATTTCGGGCGTTTTCGACAGAGGTTCTCAAACGCCACAATACGACCAAATGGAATTCTTTATTGACTGTCTGTCTCTAAGGAACAAGGGCTTTTTTCGGTTTCGGGTCGTTCTTTCCCACCATTCCGACGGAATGCAGATACTTAGAGATATAATCAACATTTCAGAAAGTCTAAAGGGTCTCTAAATCACCAGTTTTTCTTATTTCTAATACCGATTTCTCGACGGTTATGTTTTTAATCTACCGAAGCCGTCACCATTTTTACTTAGCTTTTAACAATATATTTTGAGAGACCATTTGTTTTATTTTTCTTTATTTATTTGAAAGGTTTCCTAAAGAAAATATTGTAAAATCTTACACTCCACACTTGAAACCGGAATCTGTATTAACTGGCTAAGCTTTCTTTGGCTTTATAGCGGCGCTAAAAGCTTATCAAACTACTCGACAGTTCTCTGTGTCTCATTTTCCTTACTTATTTCTTACTTCGAAGCACAAGTGGATACCTAAATTCTCTCCGAATTATGCTATATGATAAGAAGGTCTATGTAGGTTGTTTCTTGACTTGTGCCAGCGAGCTTTCTCAATTAATCCAGCAGCTTAATGAGCTTTTTGCTCACAAAAGCTTTGACGCTTTCGTACCGTACTCTTGGCTTCGACTAAATTGTAGTTCTTTATTCAAAGTTGGGCTCAAAACACTCCATATTTTAGCACCATTCGCCTAAGCATTTCTTCCTACTTTTCTCTTACAGATGCTACTTTGGACGCTGCGCCACTCTCAGCCAATGTTTGCCTCTCGCCAAAGTCCATGCTACGTCTAGTCGTTGACCATGATGATCTACACAATCGCAAACTCTACAAGACTTACACATCGGATGATGTTACGAAGGCGCACAACTCCGAAGATGAATACAATGAGTTCATCAATGATGTACAGTTAACACCGGTGGCGTTCATGAAACTCTGTCCAGCGCTGTTGGCGCAAATTGATCAGCATGTCTGCATACGACCAGCGCCACTCAGCAATGGCATGGACGCCAAGCAAGCGCTGTGGAATGGTGAGTTCATATATATACACACGCTGTATTTACAGTTAACTAACGCTATTTTTCTAACCGCCAGCTTGGATATACGCCAGCGTTTCGATATTCATACTCTCCGCCTGCGGACTGCTTGGCATTTTGCTGGTGCCGCTCATGAAAACCGTAGCGTATCAGGAGATTTTGAAATTCCTCGTTGCCGTTGCCATTGGCACGCTAGCCGGTGATGCCTTAATGCATTTACTGCCACACGCGCTGGTGCCCGATCATGATGACGACCACGACGAGCATGCGGTCGAGACTGCTGCGTCGGCGCATGATTCACACGAAGCAGTTTGGATCTGCGCCTGCGCTTTCTTCACTTGTATCTTCATGTACGTCTTGGAGCATATATTGCCGTTACTGCGCGGTGACAGCGCTGGCGGACATGGGCACGCGCACGGACATGGACACTCACACGGCGGTCATGGGCATAAGCAAGCGCACGCGCATAAGCAAGGACACGCACATAAACAGGGACACGCGCATGCGCACCACGCAGAGCAGGCGCATCATGTGGAGCATGCGCTCCACGCCGAACAAGCGCCATCAGAGAAACCCACTGACAATGTGCTCACCGCCAACATCGTAGCGCCGGTCAATAACGATGCCAAAGAGATCAATATCATGTTGAATGAAACGAAAAAGGATGAGAAAACGCCAAATCGTCCATTGACGCCTGTAGCCTTCATGGTCGTTATTGGCGATGGCCTGCACAATCTTACCGATGGCCTCGCCATAGGCGCCGCTTTCGCCAGCGATCCAGTAACCGGCATGGCCACCGCCTTTGCCGTGCTCTGCCATGAGCTGCCACATGAGTTGGGCGATTTTGCGCTTTTGCTACAGACAGGCGTGTCCTTGCGGCGCGCCGTGTACTTGAACATTGTCAGTTCGGTGTTGAGTTTCCTAGGCATGGCCATCGGTTTGTTCATAGCCGGCGCGCATGGCAATATGACACAATGGATTTACGCCTGCACAGCCGGTTCGTTCCTCTATATTGCGCTGGCGGATCTTGTGCCGGCGATGAGCGAGGTGGAAGCGCATGCGCACGATGCGAAGAGCAAGCTGAAGGGCACGTTAATACAGATATTCGGCATGCTGTTGGGTGGTATTATCATGTTGGCCATTGCTGTCAATGAGCATTCGCTCTCGGCGCTTTTTAAGTAAAAAAAAAAGCAACAACAACCATAGCAAGCGGCAATATTTGATTATGCGCTTCTCAGTTCTGTAAATTGAGAGCGCAAATGTGAGTTGTTAAAGACACGCATTCCTAGACTACATTGTAGAGTCTTCTTTTTAATAATTATGTTTAAGTTTGTATGTTTTATGGTTTTTAAGTTTAAAAGTATTATTAAATATATTGTAGTTGTACACATTAAGTTTTAGAAACGATTTATGAATTATAATAAAATTTATATCAAAATAAAAATCTCGATTAAATAAAATTGTTGAATTAATGGGAAAATGTAAATAGCATAGCTTTAGGCGCATGTGTTTTGATGAAATTATCAGCTGACAAGGCAAAAAGCAGTATAGTGTTAAAATTTTCAAATGTGGTTGGGATTATTTTATGTTTCTGTGTTTGTTGTTGTTGTAGCGCTTTCTTTGCAGTTATATACACTCGATTGTAGTGGAAATGTTTTTTTGTGGTTGCTTATTTTTTTTTTGGAGGCAGAAAACATTCTTGCGGTAATTTTGTGGAGAGGTGCCGACAGTCCTTGACAGAATAAAAAATTTGGATCCGTGCCGTTTTCGCAGACCCAACTACCGTGGAAACGAGCTTCAAGTTCTCACTACAGTTCATGTTACTGTCTCCGAGCCATTAGCTTCCCGAATGAAAACTCCACGTTTCGGAACAGCTTCCCACGAGCTGGAAAATAATTCAAATATGTCGGGTTTAAGTAACCGGAACCGGAATTATGTTGATATATCCGGTTAAGAACTAACTATCATCTCACCAGTTGGGTTGACTTATCCGTTCCCACGACAGTCGGTTCAACGCAACCGGAACGGACCCGGATTTTTATCCGGCCAAGGACTGTCAACTCGACAGAATTCTGCCGCTACAACAACAACATTTACTCATTTGGCATAGGAAAGACTACGCTGACACGAAATTTTTCGCAAAAAAGTTAAGCTTAAACCTTAAACCGTTTGGAAATTTCATTACCGCCTTAAAAAAATTTTGCATAACCTCCTCTGCGAAGAAAATCTCTTGCTTCGTCAAATAAAAAATAATACCGTATTTCAATTTAATTATTTATTACAATAAAAATAAAACAAAAACGTGCTTTTAACTAAATAATGCAATTCAGCATATTCAAGCAATCTGTTGGTGCTGTTCTTCAAAAGGCTCATTAGGCAAACGCGCAGAGTTCTAAAACAATAATAAAAATAAATGAAAAAAAATCACTCCCACACATTTTAAAAAATAATGTGCTTACCAATTTCTTAGCGCGTTCCTCCAACGTGCCATACGACACATGATCCAAGGTAAAGCCAGCTGGCAAGCCCACACCTTGCACACGATACAAAGCATCTTTATCACCCTCATTGGCAATCTTGTGCGCTGCTGCCACGGTACATTTGCCAAGAAAACGTGATGATGCCACCATTGGACCACGCGATATATCTATATGTGTGCCCATGCGATAGAGCGTGACACGTCCCTGATTCTGTTGTGCAATGCTGGGCAATTGCTCACGTTTATAACGCGAATCGGCAAACATTTCCAGCGCAAGTTCGTTATTCACATCGAGACGTTCGATTTTTAAATCTTTGGCGGCTAACCTAATCATCGCGGCGGAGAGAGCACGCATTTCAGCTTTAGTAGGTTGCCATGATTGCGCTTGCAGCACTATGTCATAAACAAAACTGCCAGATTTTACTGCAATAAATTAAACATTATGTTAATATTTTTCTTGGAATATGGCTAGCATATAATTATTACTATTTGGTCCTGGAAAACTGTGTAATTGCAAATGTGCTTCGTCAGTAAAACTGTTTTCGAGTGCTGCGCCCAACATAAAGCTGCATGTGCGCCAGAAAGCTCTGTAAAGTATTACATAGACAATTAGTGTGTATAATAAATGTGACTTGCTAACTCTTTACTCTTTAATTTGTTGCTTGCACATTTAATTTAAAATAACTTTACAACTTAATTGTTTTATTAATTTCATTATTAACTTACTTATTTATTAAGTGCGGATCAGCTACTGTAAAGTTAAGCAACTGTAATGTACAAGATTCTGTTAGCGGTCGGTGCATATCCCACGGCACATTGCCATCTTTCAATGCTAAAGCGGAGCGTTTGCAGTGTCCATCACTTAAATGTTGCGCACAATTGTAAGGCGTAGATATATGGGCATTCATAGCTAGTGTGACATCCTCCGGTAAACCCAAATAACGCACCTCAATTTTTTCTACTCTACCAACAGCTGCCTTTTGCCGGCGTTGCTCTTCCGTAAACAATTCATTGCGCTTAACTATGGCTGCACTGACAGTTTCCTTACTTGTAGAGTAAGTACCTAGAATAGAATAATTAAATTATAGTATTGCGTTTCATTTAAAAAAATGTATATGTAATCATTCAAAAATGTCCTGCATATGTTGGTGACTTTTTAGATAACACTAATAGCATTAGTAAACTCACGTATATTTGACAATCGATTAAAACGTTGCAATGTATTTAATACTGCTTGGAAAAGCATTTTATTGCCGGCCATTTCTGCAAAATTCAATACAATTTTATTTTAACTCTTGGAATTATTTTTCTATATTTTTTTCAAGAGACAGTAAAAATGTTATCAAATCATAAAATTTATTCAACAGCTGATGCCAACGTGCTTTGATATTGCCACGTAGTTAAAAAAGAACTAGAGAAAAATCAGATATTTTGTACATAATAATAATACAAAAATATATGACGGGCAATTTACTATAATAAACAGGCTACAGGTGCAATACTGATGAAATTTAAATTATATAGGGGTATTCTCTTGCTCTTGCAAGATTGCAGATTGCAAAAATACTACACCGAAATATACAAGGGCACGAGAGCACCCATTGCAGAATCTAGTGATATATGAGCGACTGATTCAGTCAATTTATTGTAAATGACTATTGTGCATAGCTATTGTGAATTGGCGCACCTTCTGCATACATTTTTAACAAAAAAACTGTAATAAAACTTTATAATTTAAATAGAAATTATAAAATCTAATTAAAATTTACCTTCTTCAACAATTTAACGTCAAAATATGACTTTATGTAAAATGGCAACTACAACAGGGTTGCAATTTTATTTTTGCATGACATTGCACGCAAATATACATGGGTTTTGGTCTGACATATTTCACAGCCCTTGCAAATATTTTTCTGCGTGTGTTTGTTGTTGTGCCGTTGTAAATCTGCAATGCTTGCACCGTGCACCGAGATTTGCAAGAGCAAGAGAATACCCCTTATATTTTATTTAATTTTATTATTCGCTAAGAGAAAGCATCTTGTTTACATTAATACTTAATTATTGTGAATGTCATCGCTATTTTTTGTGAATGGCAACTTAAAAATAGAAGAAGCATCGCAAGGCTGTCACAATTTTGTTGGTCATCTTATTCACTAAAACATTTATTATAATTCCGAACAGATATTTTCCTCAAATCTTTGTGAGTTTAATTTAATAAAATTACTACAAAATGAATATGGAACTTGTGCGCAATGTGCCGAAAGGTGGCTTTAACTTTGACAACTGCAAAAGGTAAATAATATTTCTAATTAAAGTTGAACACCGCATACAGCTTATGCTCTCTTTAACAGAAATGAAATGCTGCTTAGCTCAGGTTTCCAACAACCAAAGACTGTAAAAACAGGCACCACAATTGCAGGTATTATATTCAAGGATGGCGTAATACTTGGAGCAGATACACGCGCCACTGAAGGACCAATTGTGTCGGATAAGAATTGTTCCAAAATTCACTATCTAGCTAAAAATATGTAGTAAGTAAACCTATATTAAATGCCTCTACTTTCCACACATACATGCTGATACATGTTAATATAATTTCATAACATTTGCAGCTGCTGTGGTGCCGGTACTGCCGCCGACACAGAAATGACAACCGATCTGATTGCATCGCAATTGGAAATGCACCGCCTAAATACAGGTCGTCAAGTACCCGTTGTAGCAGCCAACACACTGTTGAAACAGTTTTTATTCCGCTATCAGGGACACATTAGCGCTGCTTTAGTGCTTGGCGGTGTTGACAAGACTGGCTCATACATTTATTGTATACATCCACATGGTTCGACCGATAAGCTGCCATATGCAACAATGGGTTCGGGCAGTTTGGCGGCAATGTCTGTGTTTGAGTCACGTTGGAAGCCAGACATGACCGAAGAAGAGGGCAAACTGCTTGTGCGCGATGCCATTGCGGCTGGTGTCTTCAATGATTTAGGTTCTGGTTCGAACATCGATTTATGCGTTATACGTAAAGATTCCGTCGATTATTTGCGCAACTACGAGCTAGCCAACTTGAAAGGCAAACGTCATGTAAGCAGATTTAAGATGAACATTATTGCAGCAGGAGTTTACTTAAATATTGTGTTTGATTGTATTTTGCAGGGAGATTACCGCTTTAAACCCGGCACAACTGAGCTGGTCGGCAAAGAAGAAATAATTGAAGTTGTACCTTTTGAAGCTTTCCACAAAAAGCTGTATGGGGACGAGACAGCTGAAGCTATGGAAGTTGGTGCTTAACCTATGAGGTGTCACAGTATGCATGTGGAAACATACGAAAATTAAGTAAATCTTGGTTTTTGCAAATAAAATAGTTTTTAAAGAATTTTTGGAAGTTTTACTTTTTTTGTGCAGAACAGGTTATATTAAATGTGCGATGAAGTTCTTGAACTCTAAAGGTTCTACAAGCTTTCCCTGACCGCTAACTACTAATGACTTCTATGAAAACCTTCGTATTGCAAATCTCGAGTGTCGAATCAAACAAACGATTGGTATAAATGAAAAAACAAAATTTTTGATAAAATAACCTTTATTTCGAAATTATTTAATTTTGTTCGGCAATATAATCATACTTAGGTATATATATACATAAATATGTAAATAAAGTGTATATATAGATAAACGTAAATATTTAATCGACGTTACATTTCCACATAGGTTGGCATTGTCATGACGCCGCAATTATTTTTTCTTGCCGACATCAAGATGTAACCGTCATTACCCCAGTAGGTGGACCAGGAATTCTTTACCAACCAATAATCCTCGCCTTGTATGGTGCCATAACCAACAGCCAATACGGCATGATCCAACTCATCCAAACCATTCTTACATTCCGGCTCATAGTACACACCATGCGCATAGAAACTGAACGAGCGTGGCGATGCATCGATGGCCACCGAAAGTGGTCCGTGCTTGAGCAAAGCAATTTTGAACGCGTTCGAATCGCCTGAGGTCACATTCACGAAACCGGTGATCGGTGCAACGAGTGTAAGATTTTGTGCATGACAATAGCCATCTTGACCCAAATATGGACCGTAATCCTCTTCGGTTGGTACACCGCCCATTTTCATCATCCATTGATAGGCGCGGAAGTCTTCGCCACCGTCACAACCATTGTTGCCATACTGCCAGGAGCAATCGATGAGTGCCTGCTGCGAGAGTCGCACTAGATTACCGCCATTTTTCAGAAAGTATGCGCCTTCGATGTGACCAATGGTGCCAAAGGACCAGCACGAGCCGCAAACGGATTGATCTGAGAGGGAATAGAGGTTTTATTTCAAACAGATTAGTGTTCGGGAGTTTCTTACTTAGAAGTGCTGTTGAAAATTAGTAATATTCTGAGATCTTTAACAGCAAAAGCTGCAAGCTTTCAAGCACATTTATGACTAAAAGTTTTTTCGGAGTGTTTTTAAAGTGAAGCTGAGTTGAAAATTAATATTTTCCGGAGAATTTTTTAAATTAGAAGCTCTAAGTTTTCAAACACTTTTATGAGCTTAAAGCTTTTTTCGGTATATTTGTTTTTTTTTTTGTTTTTTTTTTGTAACGAAGCTGAGTTCAAAGTTAGTATTAATATGAAAGCTTTTAACACCAAAAGCTCTAAACTTATAAACACTTTCGAGAGCTTAAAGCTTCTTTTGAGTTTCTTTATAGTGAAGCTGAGTTGAAAGTAAATTTTACATTGAAAGCTTTTAACACTAAAAGCTCTAAACTTCCAAACACTTTCAAGAGCTTAAAGCTTTTTGGAGTGTTTTAACAGCGTAGTTGAGTTGAAAATAATATTATTGTGAGAGTTTTTATCATTAAAAGCGCAAAGTTTTCAAACACTTTCATGAGCTTAAAGCTTCTTTCGAGTATTTTCACAATGAAGTTAAGCTGGCATTAAATATTATTCTAAGAGCTTTTAACGAAAAAAGCTCTAAACTTTCAAACACTTTCAGGAGCTTTAAGCATAAGCTCTTTCATGAGCTTAAAGTTACTTTCGACTGTTTTCACAATGAAGCTAAGTTGACATTAAATATTGTTATGAGAGCTTTTAACGATAAAATCTTTAAGGTTTCAAGCACTTAGGAACTTTAAGCTTATTTTGAGTTATTTTCTTTAAGTAAAAACTCAACTTCCGTCATCAACTTTCACCTAAAGCCGAGCTTTCGTGCACGTATAAACATAAAGCATACAAAAAACTTACCCTTAACAGGCGTTACAGCGCCATACAAACGCCAATCATACTGATCGGGCAGATCATCTTTCAACTTTTCAACATTGTAGGGGAATGGTTTGCCTGTATTGTAAATTCCAGACGATTTGAAGCCACGACGCGCACGCAATTCTTCCTCGGTCTTATCCGCCAAATGGTTGGCCGCCAGCGTGTAGCTCAAACGTGCACGATTCTTCGAATGTATGAAACGTAAATTTTGCCTAAATATATTTTTGCGATATTCATGCTCCTTATCCGTCTTATATTTGATGCCGTGCTTGGCTTTGAAATGATTGAACGAATGCTCTACATGCTCATCCTTAGCGGGATGCACGAATTCTTGCATTGGATTGAATGTTGCATAGTGTCCAGCACCGGGTCCTGGGAAAGCTACACAAGGCATATCTATAAATTGAAAACCAAATGTAAATATACACAACTCTTTGAAAGAAATGCAACGCAAAGCTCACTGTCATCCAATTCGAAGACCTCATTCGGTATATCATCGTGCTCATAACTGTCATAATCCAAGAAGTAATGATCGAAATGTGAACCCAACAAAGTGTTGTAACCGCGCATCTCATAACGCACTGGTATCGGTTGACGTGCCGCGGGATAGTGTGGCGATTTCTTATAGCGCACCCACAGCGTGTAAACATTACGCTTCTCACCGATCACCTCTTCAAGTCGGAACTTGTCACAAGTGAAACCGAGAAAACTTTCAGTACCCAAAAGTGTGAAATTTCTAGCATCCGGTAGTATGGTTTGTATTTGTACGCGATTTTCAGCGGTACCATTCAATTGCAAACACGTGACCTTATTCAATTCCTCATCGGTGGTAATGGGTGCTAATTTGAGTGACGTGCCATAAGGCATAACGCTGGCCAATTGATAGGTCTTCACCATGCCACCATAATAATCGATGCGAGAACGTCTTGTGGTCTTATCATACCAGGCGTAGAAGGGTTCGGCAATTTCGGCATACGGTATATACAGTGTACCCTTGGTGATGTATGTTTCATCCCATTTTGGCGGTTTTGTGGCCAATACTACGGAAAAAGAAAGTTGTTATTGGATAAGTGAAGGAATTAAGCGAGTATTATGAGGTTAGGTAGTTTTATTGTATATTTAAAGAGTCCAAGCAGGCTACGGGTATTATTCAGTGTGCTAGGTTCTTGTGAGTTCTTGTGGCGGACGGGAGGGCGCAATGGACTTTAAGTTCCAGTTGATTTCTAATCTCATCTAATGCCTACTAGTCTTTGTTGGTATACATATATCTAAGCTTCTTCTAAACTTGATCAAGAATCCGCTTAGCAACTCATAAGGCACAGTAATTTTATAACAGTTCCGCAATTGTACATGAGATCCGGACTTATCCCATACTTCAGGCACAAATTCTAATACTTTCTTTTAGTTCTGAAAATATCCGCTGAGCTTTATGTACATTACTTCAACGTTTTTACATTCACGTTGTTGTTGTTGTAGCGGCAGAAAGCATTCCTGAAGTTGAGAGTCCTTGGTCGGGTAAAAATCTGAGTCCGTTCCGGTTACTTAGACCCGACTTTTGTGGTAACGGAGCTCATTTGGCGTATCTTCTTGGGGTAGAGAATGAAGTCTTTCAACTTCCGTCCATAGCTGAAGATTTTGTTTCGTAACAGCGAAACGCGGTTAGTTTCAAACTTTCCTAATCACTTGTGGTAGTTTATATTCTTTGAACTGTTTTTTGCGAAGCTCAACTTTAAGTACATTCTAAAGCTCTTCCTTCCAATGGTCTGTGCATTTAACTATTAAATACATCTTCACCTAAATTTAAAGGATAACTACTACTCCTGGACTACTTAACGGCAATGCAGCTGGCATCTCTAAGAACCAAAACTGGTCCATACGTGGCTTATTAGCCTACCAGACGAACCTAACCTAACTTAACCTCATCAATCTGCTATCTTCATGTTTATTTATAATTTCCTGCTAAAATTTTAGGTCGTTTCCTTCTTCTCGGAGGCAGTCTTCCTTCGAATTGGCCTACAATTCGTATACCAAGTTGTATTGTATGTAGTTGATTTCGCTTTCTTTCCACGATGTGCTGTTCCAGATCGATCGATTTCTATAGACATCCAAAATCCATTAATAGTATTCTTTCAAGGCACATTGATCCACAGGATCGCAATAATAAAATCGCATCAGTTATAGTTTCTCAAGCACTCGTGTTGAGTGCATAGGTGGAATCTCATCCGATAACCTCGTTTAATCAATATGTATTTAGTATATAGTACATAGTTACCTCATCGAATACTTATTGAGACACCTAATGAGCTATGTAATCACGCAATCAGAAGCCACTTATTCTTGGGAAAACATTCTTGACACAATAATTATTGCCACAGCATAGATATATTTGCTTACATTAGCTTCTGCTTTTCGATAATAAGATACTGCTGTCGTAGATAAGGCACTGATGTCCATACATAGTCATAAAATAACATACATACATATATAGTCGATATTACTTAATTTGAAATTAACGACTTAATGATATTAATTTCTTCGGAGCTTTTCATCAGAAGGTGCCTTATGTTCAACAAAGGTGGCATGATTAACGGTTTTTGTTACTGTAATATTGAGGTTTCTACCTTGAAAATACCATTATTTGTAAGTTAATCAGGAGAAAAACGGGTTCAGAGACTCCTTGATGCCAAATAACCACGACCACCATATAGCTTTGCCTAAAATTTATCACAGATCTGGGACAACATTTTAAAACCGTTCATATTTTGAGATTTTCGTGAATAGTGGTGAAATCTTTGCATCCAAAAGTCGCTTTACCAGTGACAACGTCTGAACAACGTTTACAAATCTTTCAACTTTATTACGAAAATTCACGTTCTGTGGTACGCGTACTATTCGCAACCCCATCACCCATCTTAGACCCAACATTAATTTTTGGATAATAATCGACCGAACAGGGTACGTCCAGCACACAGTGAAAAAATGTAGCAACCGTAGGAGAGAGTGTAGACGAAGACTGTGGAGAGTCGACTCATTGTCGTTCGCAGCACCTCGGACTGACGTTTGGAACTAGTAAGCGAATTTTACGTCGAGATCTTAAATTGAAAGCGTATAAAAACAAGCTTGTGCAAAAACAGAAGCCATTCGACCTTAACGTGCGATATCGCTTCGCTATATGGGCTCTAGAAAAGTTGCAAGAAGATCCGACGTTTTCGAGCCAAAGGCTCATTTCGGGTTCAATGGGTTTGTAACAAGCAAAATAGTCGCATTTGGGGCGAAGAGCAATCTGAAGAGATTTAGGAACTTATTTTTACTATATGGTAGCCTCGATGGCTTAAACTAATATTACAAACTAATATTACAACTAACAGAACACACTTTTAAACCAAGGTACAATTTCACCAAGTGTATTTCTGATTTAAAAAAAAACTGCTCAAAGCATGTTCCGGCAATGGGAGGTGTTTACAATGTTATAGGACTAATAATTTCTTCATAAACATAGGAAAAATCCTACAAAAAAAAAATAAATTGATATATTTTTTTTAATAAAAGAAATCGGATAACGGTTGATGAAGTTTTTTTTTTCTAATCAACACAAACAGTGTTAGAGCGTCAAAATAACTGCTCTTGTTCGCACACGGTCTGTTGAGATGGATGTTTTTGACCGACTGCCTTGTGAACAGGGTGAAAGATAATTAGGAAATCGAAGTCAATTCTGATGTCGTAATCGGCGAACTGAGAGATGACTGTTAGAGAATCTGATGAAGTTGAATAAGTGACCTTAGGTCTTTTGAAAGGTAGTTTTTCGTTGAAATTTTTGGTAAATGTTAATAACATAGTGGGTTTCAAGCAAAAATAAATCGAATATAATTTAATGTTATGGTCACGAATTTAACTTTCTTTTAATGATAAGGGTTTGCCATCATGTTTTAAGAATGATTTCGGGCCAATGACCGTCGTGGCCGACTTGAATAAATTCCAGCAGAGAGACCCATTTTTCGGCCACTTTTTGCATCAATCTTCTCATGCTTATCTGCCAAGCCACTTCGCATAACCCCACAAAAAATAGTCCAGTTTTGTTAAATCGCATAATCTTGAAGGCCACAGTACAGGCTCAGAACGGAAAATAATGCGCTCACCCAAAGTTTTCTTCAATAAATTGGTTGTCTTGTTGACTGCATGACATGTAGTCTTCTTGTTGCAACCAAAGTTCGCCAAGACCGACATCCTGCAATTCAGGCATGAAAAGTCATTCATCATTACTTTAAAGCGTTCCCCATTGAAAGAAAAGAAATGTCTTCCCTCTGACAATGGAGAAAAACATACAACGAGTTTTTGAGGTTGTAAGGCCGTCTCGCCAATGCCTTGTGTATTATCATCACTCCAAATACGACACCACCAAAAGTGAGCCTTATGGCTGAATAAAGTTTGCTTTTGAAAATCGGGTTCGGTTTCATGTCGTTTTGGGCTCATTCAATGAACGTCTGAAGCGGTTGATGGCCACAATTCTCGCACCAATCTTCCATCAAGTCAAGAGCAAAGCTCTAATTGTTCTACACTATGGTGGATGAACTCATTTGGGTCTCCTTCGATACTATGCTTCACAGCAATAACGTATTCAGCGCCCACTGTACGTCGTCGCCAAGAATGCGCATTATCTACTAGAGTAAGCATAGTGCGAAATACATCCATAGTTGTTCGAATTACCGACTGCTGGGCGAATATGTTGACCGAATATTGAATTCAAAGAGCGTTCCGAACCGAACTATTACTTCAGTACTAAATTTACACGATTTGCAAACGTTGTTCTGGATTTAGTCTACTCATTAAGAAATGCCAAAGCAATCTATACACAAATCAAATAACAACCTTCCAAAATACAACTTCGAAAAAAGCAAAACCTCATTAAAATAATGACGTCTTAGAACATATGGACTAGATATAAAAATGGTCCATAACTGCACTTTTTACAGATCAGGTTCTGATATGAGGTTCTATGCTTCTGGTCGATAACTATGCTTTATACAGACCAGATTCTAATATGAGGTTCTATGCTTCTAGAAAGAATGATATCGGTTTATGGCTTCCCCTATCGCATTTTAAAGCGTCTCAAGAGTACTTCAGTCCATCAGTTAACTCTATTAGGTAACTACTATGATTTTTACTAAGATATACGCTTCGTTTTACCTCCCGTCACATTCAAAAGGCGATTTCACTCGAATATCTCTACATCTTACTTTTCTAAGTTGATTTATAAACTCTACACCATTTGGAGCACTGTGAGTTAATCATTTATTCAGCTGTTTAATTGAGTGCTGTTTGTTTTCCTACGTAAATCTCAACAAATTAATATGTTCGGACCGCTAAAAAACCTTTTACACACACATTTACACTTTAGTTGAAAAAAAAACTTTTCTGAGCGTAGCTATAACAAAGTGCAAACGCGGCATTTGAAATGGCGGCTTAAATGATGTTCATATGAAAAAAATACCGAAAACTAAAACAATAACAAATGAGCATGGCATAAAGCGTGGCAAAAAGATCGGTAAAAAAATGAAATTGCTTATAAAGAAAGAACGTGCTTGGCAAGCCAAAGCAAATAAAAGAACTTTCTAAAGAAATACAAATAAAAGAAATATCAGAACCGGCAAATTGAGGCGCTGCTTAGAACAATATGGATATAGACATTATCATATACATATGTATAATTTTAATTAAAACAACAACAATAAAATTATTAAAAAATCTATTAATTTTTTATGAAATCAAATTGCCTGCACTTACCCTCCGCGCTGAAACCGCAAAGCGCCAGCAACAAAAACACAGCGAAATGCATACTGCGCTCGCTTGTAAACGAAACCGGCTTTACACAAACACAGAACTTTCGCAGATGACTTTTATTGATATTTCACAGCGTAGATTTTAATTTTGCGCTTAATCGATTCCAAGAAAATTTATTATATTTGTATGTCTGTATGATTTTCTTTAATAACAACTGTTAGCAAATTAAATATATTTTTTCTATTTCACAACCCACTGGAAATGGCGTGTTCTATCGACCGCTGTGAGCGGACTACTAAGCGCTACGCTCAACTAAAGCGCCAATAAAAGCGGCAACGGCTAGCATAACTCGTGTTGTTTTGAGCGAGAAGCAACAAAAAGCTCATGCGATTGTGTGCAAATATAGATTTGCTTGTGTAAGTACTTATGTGGCGGGTCAAGCAGCAGGTAGGAAGAGCTGGGGCTCGTTCCGAACCGCAATTTGTACACACAACGCACGGTTGGGGACTAAAAACAAGAATAAGTAGTCAAGTTTTGTTGAGGCTGACTGATTTATAGTGGCCTGAGATACCCATTACAGTACCGAGATTCGAACCCTGTACAGGCCTGTGACTAACAATTGTTTCTTAACAGCAATTGCGCTGATAAAGACGATGGCAGACACTATTTCCGTATTCCTCATATTCATAGGGTAGGTTAGGTTATACAGGCCGGCTTTCACGCCATACATAGACCTACTTTTACTTAGTTTTAGCAGATGGAGGTTCAGTTTAATTTGAGATGACGTATTCGTTGTTGTAGCGGCAGAAATCTGCCGAGTTGACGGTCCTTCGCCGAATAAAAATCCGGGTCCTTTCCGATTACGTAGACCCGACTGTTGTGGCAATGGTGAAGTATTCGAGTTTAAGAGTGACGTGTTATCTACGTTTGATAATTCGTCTAGTCCCTTGAACTCCAAAGCACCTAAAACAAGTTCTGGATAATGCTGGACACATGTTTAGGATGTGTTCCAGCGTTTCTCTCATACCAACTTCTCTGCGCTTTCTGCATGTATCATCATCCGCTAAACATATTTTAGACCGGTCTCTGGTTGGTTCAAATAAAGCGTAGGCCAAAAATGTGAGGTCGAGTTTCGTTGATAAGAAGCGGTTTACTAATATACTGGAGCTTTCATGCTTAGTATGTGAGATGATATTCCAAAGTTTAACTGCTCTTAAACATATCCGGTGGAAAGGGTTTTCACAAACGTTCGCGGAGATCTTGATTACACACTCAAAAATTCCTTCCAAATATCTCCGATCCAATATCACGTATTCGCGAAAATGAGATAAATCGATATTGAGACCTAGCAACCAAAGACAATCTACTGAAAAACCTGAAGAATAGCCCCAAAACATACGCAGAGATCGCTCTAAAATTCCTTCCACACATCTTCGAGCGAAAAATTTTCCACGGGAAAGAGCTAATCTTGCGAAAAACCTGTTGTTTAGAGACATACTACTGCTCATCAAAAATATTTCTCAGCACTAATTAATGTTATATGTATTTTACCGTCTATCGGTATTGGAAAATCACATAAATTAGATGGTTCAATATTCAGTTAATGTAACATTTATCGTCTCAGCTCACAGTAACCGACTGAATACCTTTAACTGATTCCATGTCGCTTCGCGGTTGAAGATAAGATCTCATAAGACTTTCTCCGAACCCTCTATGGACCTCACTGAAAGTATATATAAGACTGGAATCATTTAAGGCGACTGTGTTCATGGCTTAAACCCCAAGTTTGAAGAAAGTAATAATTGACGAAGAGCTTTCAAATATTTTAATACCCATTATAAGTTCTTTAAATATATCGCGGTTAAATCTCATTAAGAGGATGATTAAAGATCTAATGCGCTTATATTCTCAGCACGCTTAAAAATTACGAGCAGTCGGAAGACTAATTCTTGGTTAATTTGCTGTATGCAGATGATTTTGTTCATATTTGTGTTAAAAATAAGGTTCTACAAGCTCCATGTAATCTTCCGAATTCTTTCATTCAGGGTCGTACGGAGCAAAGCGAGGCTCAGAGGGAATATAGGAAGCGTGTACTCTGATCCATAAATCAGCACCGGGCTGAACTGAGGTCTCCGGACTACGTAGGATTTGTTCCCGATCTCTATTCCTCTCTCGATTACTGCTTTCATTTCTTAATTTCACTCTCCAGATTTTCTTCGTATTTGTGTTAAGATTAAGATTGTATACCGTCTACCGAATTCTTTCATTCAGGGTCGTACGTAGAAAACCGGAGTCCCGAGGGAATATAGGATGTGGCTACTCCGACGCATCAATTGTTGGAAAAAAATCTGTAAACAGTTGGTGCAGAGCACCCTGGGTTCTCCGGACACCGTATGAATTGTTTCCTATCTCCGCCCCTCCTTTCGGTTACTGCTTTCAGTACGTAATTATACTCGCGAGATTTTGTTCATATTTGTCTTAAGTATAAGGTTCTACAAGTTCCATACCATCTTCCGAATTCTGGCATTAGAAAACCGGCGCCTGTAGGGAATGTAGGATGTGGGTACTCTGTTTCATCAATTGTTGGAAAAACAAATCTATAAACAATTGTTGCAGAACACCGGGTCGCCCTGAGATCTCCGGACCACATAGGAATTGTTCCTGATCGGCAGAAAACATTCCTGAAACAATTTCGAGGCTTGGTGCTAAGTTGACAGTCCATGGTCGAATAAAATCTGGACTTCGTTCCCTCCACGATAGTCGGGTCTACGTCACCGGTTCGAGAAAAACAGAGAAGTTTCAACAAATGGGAAACATGAACTCCTACAAACTTCTGTACTTCAGATTACAGCGTGCGCATCATTTTAATGCTGATCTATGTATATATTATGTGTGCCCCTTCTATATGCAATCTCCGATTCGGGAAGCAAACTTATAAAGCTTATACATACATACAAATACGCTTTATAAGCGGACTTGCTCAACACTATTTACAGTAACTTTATCAAATTGTTGTCCGACAAATGAAGCGATTATCGCTTTTTTTTTGGTTAAGGGTTACTGGACTTGACTATTCCGCTGATTTCTATGTTGAAAGTAAATATAGTTATTTACTTATACATTTAGAATATAAAGACGAGCCAGCGATAACGCGGACAGCTGGCGAAAAGCCGGTGGCGGACAGACAAACAACCGCATAAACAAATACACACAATAAACAAAAACAAACTGGGGCATAAGCAACAGTCACGAAGAGATTTATTGAAAGGTAATGTGAACGAAAGAGTATGTGTGAAGAGAAATTGGCTTAAGAGTAGAGCGTTGGGGGCAGAAATGTGTAAAGAGAGAGAGAGAGAGATAAAAAATTATTTTCAGTGTGTTTTTCTGTTTGTAGTGAAAAAATAATTTTATACTAACGGGTGATCCAAGTATAGTAGAGGTACTTTTTTCAATAGCCTTTTTTTGACAGACCACGCTTGAATCGTGTCAAGCTGTCATGTTCAGCGTCGTTCACAGCAACTTGGACTGACGTATGAAGCGACTTCCAGCATTTTCCGTCGAGATCTTAAATATAAAGTATACAAAATACAGCTTGTGCAAGAACTGTAGCCGCTTGGTCTTCCCAAACCAACATCGCTTCGCTCTATGAGCTCTTGAAAAGCTCCAAGAAATCAGACATTTTCGAGACAAATTGTGTTCAGTGATGAGGCCCATATGTAAACAAGCAAAATTACTACATTTGGGACGAAGACCAAGCTGGAGAGATTAAAGAGCTGCCATTTCATCCAGAAAAAAAACAAAGGCTGGATATGGCTTGTGGACCGGTGGAACCATCGGCCCATATTTCTTAAAAAATGATGCCGGGGAGTATGTAACCGTCAATGACGACCGTTATCGCGTCATGATAACTGACTATTTGATGTTTGAAATTGATACTCATGATCTCGACGACTTTGATTTCAACAGGACAGCAACTTTTCCTTCACATCGCATAATTTATGCCCCTATTGCGGTTTTCAACCCAACTGCATTTCAGTCGAAGTTTAAAAATTCGGTATTGCCGACTTCAACTCAATCCGTCAAAAAAAAATTGCGGTTGAAGTACGATGGAACTTCAACTTTTTTTGGTATTGCGGTTTTCAACCCTGTACAAGTGGGGTTGACTAGTATATAAATAAACTTCGACTGCTTAATAGCAGTTGAAGTTCAACATTCGTGCAGTGAAATACAAAAAAATATTAAAGAAAAATGGAGAACGGGTAAAATAACTATTTTCATTGATGTTAAATTAATTTTAATTAATATTTTTTATAAATTTTAGAAAAAATAAAGTTAATCGTACAGATAAAAGGCATCGAAATCTACTCTTGAGTACACCAATTGTCCGCTCCACAATATTCCGGGCCTTTGAGTGTACTGTATTGTAGCGTGCTTGGGGTGAAGAAGCTTCCGCCAAGCGATAAGGCGTCATTAAAAATTTATGCAGAGGATAACCAGCGTCACCTAAGAAATTACATTACTCCAATTATTTAGCAATAAATACGATAAAGTCTTACCCAAGATCCAAGGGTTATTCTTTATGTTGTTCTGTAAATGCACTTTCAAATCGCTAACATTGAAAACAAAAGAGTCATGATTTGCGCCTGCATGCCTAGCATCCACTTACCGAATAGGCATTTTATAATCACAAAGCTAAAAATTTTAAGAAATTATACCATTTTGTTTTTAATATAATTCAGATTTTATGCATACAATCATCACGTTTAAACTGTAGTAGTCCTTTCTGTTAAGATAAAGATGTTGCACTTTTTTTCTTGGTGAAATTATGCGAACGCGAGTCCCGTCGATGCATCCAACTACTCCCGGGAAAGTACTTTTTGAAGAAAATGAAATTTTTGAAGCGTTTTGCTCCTCCTCAGTCATTTGAATTTTAATCCATTGGGCACAAATACGTTGTTCAATTATATTTAGAACCTCTTTAATTACTAAAGATATCGTAGGTTGCGCCAACCCAATGTTAAAATCATTTCCACTGCATTTTTGATAACCACCGTCAGCAAGGAAACGGGTATAATTTTAATATAGGAGGAATGGCCGTTCCTCGCACACGTTTGTGGAAATGTTCCTTCATCACAATCAGTAAAAAACAAAATGCTTCTTCATTTAATGGAAAATAACTTATGAATCTGCAACAAATATTATTAAAAAGCCACTCAATTGTGAAAAAACTATGGCTTACTTTGCATTTAGAAGCTCCAATGGATTTGAGTGATCACGAAGCCTTTTCGTATACGTAGTACATCAATTTTGCCCCCAATATTTCGCCATTGTAATATAAATCAAAACTTATATCCATTTTTTAATTATTTTAATGTTTATTCACTTTTTCGCGAGCGACAACTGAATTCAATTGTTTAGATATGTCGTTTAAAAAATTTTAGCTGTTTCAATATCTGTCAAATTTCCCTTTCTTAGGTTGGCAACGCCAATCATACTTCGACTGAACTTAGTTGAAGTTCGCAATACCGAAAAAGAGTTTGGTTGATCTGAAGTTGAATTGCCTTAACTTCAATTCGACTAAGTCGGGTTGAAAACCGCAATAGGGGCATTAATTAATTCATTGAGGGAACACTTCGGTGAGCAGATAATTTCATGTTTGGGCCGATCGATTGGCTACCAAGATCGTATTACATCACACTGTTAGACTTTCCTGTAGTGATATGTAAAGTCTAAAGTCTATGCGGATAGTGTTGCTTCGATTCAGATATTTGAGCAAAACATCACGCGTCCAGTTACCAGTCGAAATGCACGAACAAGTCATCGAAAATTAGACTCCTTCGGATGGACCATATGAGAGGTAGACTCGACCAACATTTGAAAGAGATAGTCTTCGATCATCACTGCCAAAGCATTTTCTTTCGAATGATAATAAACATTCCCCAGTAAATTTGATGCTTCTGTGTTTTTTCTATAAAGAAGTAGAGGAACCTCGAAATTGATCACTCTTTATAATAAAAGTTATTAGACATAATATTAATAATTATATTTTTTATTAAACAATTATTTAAATAACAAGTGAGTATTGACAATATACATATTTGCGCAAATCGTTAGACTAGACTATGGTTAAAATAATATTTGCACTAGAAGTGGCTTAAATGAACAAATACATACATATATGTATGTATGTATACATGAGTTCTAGGGTACGAAGAAAACGAGTATTATTTTTTCATTTGGTACTCTGGAAAATAGATTCTTAGCCACCTCTAAGAAAATCTCTCCAAGTATGAACTCTTCATCGGGTTTTTTTTTTTAATTATAAGTGATCATTCTTGTAGCGCAGTAAGTTGCCTATAAAGTTATAAATTTTCCAATTTATAATGATTTTTTTTTCATTGAATTATATCCGTTAATATCTTTAGAGCGGTGAGGCTTAACAAAAATCGTAGGACAACTTTTTTTAGAGCAATCAATTTTCTACAAAATCCCTGAAACAAGTTATTTTTTCAAGTAGTTGAAAGCGAGATTTGAAATTTTCTATAATTTTTATTCCGATAATAAGAAAAAAAAGAAAATTGCCAGGCGGAGAACCTTTCCGCTACAACAAAGAGCTCATACTTGGAGAGACCTTCTCAGAGCTCGCTAAAAACTTATTCTTATTCTTCAGAGTACCAAACAAAAAAAAAAACATCGCTTTTTACATACTCAACGTAATAAATACTCTATGTTGTATGAAAATTATTTATTATTTGTTAAATATGTACATATACTAAATGCTTTGGTTGTGTAGTTTTGTTAATAATTACGCTTACTTTAAAATATACATTTATATTTGTTGTATGCTATGGCACCAGGGGGGAGCAAAGCGCGACTTACTTTAAAATGCTTGAATTTAAATTTTAAAATAATATTTTCAAATATTACGTTAAAATATAATAATTAAATGTTGTTTAAATAATTTTTAAATATTATGCTAAAGATAATTATAATTTAAATACATAGATTTATTATTTACAATAATTTTTTGTATATAATTTTATTTTAATAAGATGTATTTATACATATGGCTCTCATTTGCTCTAATATCACAAATTTTACTATGACTAAGTATATTTAAATATTTTGTTTATTAATTACAAAAATTTGGAAGAATTCTAAAATATTGTAAGGGTGTCTAAATTGTATAATAACTCCAGAAAACAATAAATAATATTAATTTTATGAGATTGTACAGGATCTGATACACTATTAAGAGTTAAAAATCGGTTTATAATTTACAAAATTGAAATAACTAATTTTCAGTAAGGATTCGATATTTTTCAAATCGCTAAAAGTCTCTAATGCGAAAAGATGAATGAAAATGAAGCTTAGGTTTGTACACTGCATAGAGATATATGTAATACATATTATGTGTAGCAATATTTTATAATAAATATATAAATAATATAATTCCATTTTTAAGAAATACTTTTATAGACCTTATATGATATAAATAGAATATCGTGTTTATGAAAAATACTACTGTGCCCAAAAAATAAGGTGACATTGTATTTATTTTGAAAATTCTTTATTTATTCTTCCAAATCAATTTCATCCCCTTGAAAGTAATCCCCTCCCGATGCAATGCAGTTATGCCAACGGATTTTCCAATCTTCGAAACACTGGTTGTAGTCACTTTCCGGGATGGCCTTCAGTTCCGTCTTCGCTGCGGCTTGAATCTCCTCTATCGTATAAAAACGGTGTCCCCGGAGCGGTCTTTTGAGCTTGGTGAACAGCCAGAAGTCGCACCGCGCCAGATCAGGTGAATACGGTGGTTGCGTAACGATATGGGTTGAGTTTTTGGCAAAATGATCACTAATTACGAGGGCAGTATGGGATGGTGCATTATCGTGGTGTAAAAACCAAGAATTGTCTTTCCACAATTCCGGCCTTTTTAGGTGGATGGCGTTACGCAAACGACGCATAACGTTCAAATAATATTCCTTGTTGACTGTTTGACCGGTTAGAAGGAATTCATAATGCACAACACCACGATAATCGAAGAAAACAGTCAACATGACCTTGATTTTTCAGCGACTTTGGCGCGATTTTTTTGGTTTCGGCTCTCTTTTGGCACGATATTCGCTCGATTGATCGGTTGTTTCGGGGTCGTAAGCATAGATCCAAGTCTCATCGCCAGTTATAATGCGTTTCATGACACCCTGGAAGTCACACACTTCAACGCGACGCCTTTTTTACAAAAAAATCAATGTTTTCGGTACCAGTCGAGATTTGACGCGCTTGAGGCCCAAACCATCCTTCAAAATGGTATTGGCTGAGCCTTTCGATATGCCAATCATCAGCAAGGTCTCTAATTGTTAATCGACGGTTTTTCAACACCAAATCTTTGATTTGTTGAACGTGAGCTTCGTCGGTTGAGGTTGATGGTCGCCCTGGACGCTCTTCGTCTTCGACACGTTCACGGCCGGCTTGGAACTCACTTTACCACTTGTAAATATTTTTTTTAGACATAGCCTCATCACCAAAGGCTTTCTGCCCATCCTCAACGCATCCGCAGCAGAAAATTGATTCCGTAAACAAAATTTAATGCAAATCCTTTGCTCAACAAATTTCGACATCGCAAAAAGTGAAAAACTCACTTTTAGCAGCTCACGAAACGACACGTATCTCAAACACTAATGAATATTTTGGCATGAAATTTGACATAAATATAATATTACAGTACTACCAACCTAAAAAAAAATAATTCTCCAAATCCTTCGACGCGCGCAGTTTAAATTCAATTGTGTTTTTGGGGCACAGTAGTATGTACATACGTTATAAAAATCATAAAGTTACGTTTTTTTATAAAAAGAAATAAATTTTAATTTAAATTTTAATTAAAGTTTTTTTTTTTAATTAATAAAAGTTGATATTAAACGCTCCAAAAATCATGTGGCTGCACATTTTATAAATATGATCAAATAATCTCGCAGAGTCACTGCCTTTCAACTAGATTATGCACCTTACTTTGCTGCTCTGGTATTATGCATAGCACTGAGTATTCGCGTATCAATCTATAGACATTGGGCTATACATAAGGTATTTTTCGTAAAACAAATAAGACATTAAGGCACATTTTTGAAACACAAGCTTATTTCTGAAACCCTCAAAATTACAAATAATGTAAATAATTTTGTCTTTCGTAAGCCAACAAACTCTGAAAATGTTATATATTAATTAATATGCTTATATAAGTAGTATAATATTAATTTTCGCTTATGCTCCTTTAAGAAATTATGTGGTAAATACCAATATTTATTATTTAGTTATAACTTTTATAACTGTTAAAACTGTTTTTTCTCATTTCATTTTATTAAATGTAATTTTGTTATTATATTACAGTTATGTATTTTTTTTTTTAATATTATTTCTTTAATTTTATTTTATTAACGATATTTATTTATTATTATTTAAAATTTTTTGTTTTGTTTTTTTTTTAATGTGATAAATACCAATTTATTTATTATTTTATGGTTATAAATTTAATAATTATTAAAAAAAAACAATTTTTTTATTTCATTTTATTAAATTTAATTTTTTTATATTACAGTTAAGTTATGTATTTTTTTTAAATATTATTTCTTTAATTTTATTTTATTAACAATATTTATTTATTATTATTTAAAATTTTTTTATTTTGTTTTTTTTTTTTAATGTGATAAATACCAATTTATTTATTATTTTATAGTTATAAATTTAATAATTAAAAAAAAATAATTTTTTTATTTCATTTTATTAAAATTAATGTAGTTATAATTTTACAGTTAAAACTTCATTATTTTTTTTAATTATAATTTTTATTTTAATTTTTTTTTAAGTAAAGATATTTTATATTATTTAAATTTTATTTTTATTCTATTTTTTTTTAGTTATTTAATTTTTTTAGTTTTATAAGTATACCTTTTAAATTATACATTATTTTGTTTAAAAAATTTGTTTATTTCATTATGCAGCTTTTTATTTACATTAAAGTTTAATTTCATTAATTGGACAATTTAGTATATATTTTTCATTTAACGTAATAATTATTTTATAAATTATTATTTATTTTTAATTTTGACTTATTTTTTTAATTATTTTATAAATTATTATTTATTTTTAATTTTAACTTAATTTTTTAATTATTTTATCAATTATTATTTATTTTTAATTTTTACTTTATTTCTTAAGTTATTCAGTTTTCTTAATTTTTTGTTTTTAGTTTACTTTATACTGTTTGTTTTTCAATACTTTTTATTTCATTATGTTTTTTTTTATTATTATGCGCCGTTTAATTTCTTTTGTTAATTTAAAGAAATAAATAATAATTGTTTTCTTTTACATTTTTCATTTTATTAAATTTAATTATTTTTGATATCATAATTTTGTTATGTTACTATTTATATAAAATTATGTATGTCTTTTTTAGTAAATCGAAAATAACAAATAAACAGTTCATTTGTATTTAGCACAAAATTTGATATTAATTTGTAATTACTTAATTACTTAATATTTTTTTTAAAGTCTCTTTATTATTAAATTCATCGGTTTTATTAATATTTAAGAATGAAAAATGTGTTCCATCCAAAAATTTTGTTTTATTATTGGATTAAATAATTGATTTAATTTTATAAACTTTTGCAAGAAATTTATTTTATTTTATTTTAATGTGTCATAATATATTGAGTAGTATAATTTATTTCCTTTTTATTACTTTTTTTTTGTGGTGAATTTATTGCATATTTTTTTTTATTTTATTTTTTATTGCCTGGTATTTATTTAATGTTAATTTTATATTTTAAATTGTTATAATTTATTGTTTCATTTTATTGCCTTTTATATTTCATTTTAATTTATTTTATTTGGCTTGATTTATTTTTATTCTTTCACTTTTACTTTTTATTATTTTACTTCATAGATTATTTTATTTTTTTTTAATTAATATAATTTTTCATTACTTAAAATTGTATTTTAAAATATATACATTTTAATTTCGTTTCCTGGTATTTATTCAATTCGAATTTATATTTTAAATTATTATTAATTGTTATTACATAATTTTACTGAATTTAATTTTTTTTTACATGGTAGTTATTAATTATTATTTTTATCTATTATATTTGAAAATATTTTTATTATATATTAATTTATTTCACTGAATTTAATCTACCATATATGGCTTTCTTTATTTTTATTTTAATTAGTTTCGAATTATATTATCTTTTTCATTTTAAATAATTTAAATTTATTTATGATTATTATTTTATTTGATAGATTTTATACTATTTTCATTTTATTTTAAATTATTTTTATTTTCATATTTAGTTGATGTTAAATTAATTTCAAATAAAATACTTTATTTTATGTAATTTAAAAACTAAAATTATGTCATTTTTTATTTTTTTTATTTTTTTTCTTTCCTTTCATTTTTTTTTTTCATTTTCCATTTAATTATTTTATAATATTTAATATTATATTTCAAGGCTATTTATTAATTAACGTTTAATATATAAAAGTTTAAAATTTAGACGTCTATTTACAGTTATGGCACAGTGACCGCGAAGATTTAATGCAAACTAAAAATATAAACTGTTATAAACCAAAAAGTCGGTTAAAAGATGTTATGTCACTATAAATATATATTAAAAATTGCGAGAGACAGCTTTAACAACACT
This sequence comes from Bactrocera zonata, assembly GCA_037783105.1. Classification (NCBI taxonomy): domain Eukaryota; kingdom Metazoa; phylum Arthropoda; class Insecta; order Diptera; family Tephritidae; genus Bactrocera; species Bactrocera zonata. Next base: position 274,998 of record JBAWJQ010001889.1, on the reverse strand, counting down.
TTTCGAAAATATTTTTCTAGCACAAAAGCATTTTCCTAGCATACACTTCATTTTGATTTTCAGCCAAAGCACAATTTGAATTTTCTTTTTCGCCACACTAAATACATACATAAATAAACTAACACTAAGCTATTTACATTTTGGCTTATTATTGCTTAACACATGCGTAGAACATTAAACATTAGCTAACTACTAAATTGGCACTAAGAATTCACTCAGCAGATTTACAAAAACATTTTTTCACCTTCCACTTCACCCACAGCAAGTAACAACTTAAATGCTATAACTATAAAACGCGCCTACTCTGCAGCGTCCACACTGCCAGCGAAGCGATAATTGCCAAACTGGGCATAAGTAGTAAGCGTGCGCCACCGCCATCCGTGCTCGGTTCCACCAAATGCGAAACGATCAAGCCGGAGAGTAACAAATTCGTTGTGATCTCATGCGATTGCGACTCGATCATCAGCGAGATGCGCTCGGCTTCGCGCGCGCACGCTTCGACTTGCATGCGCATCGGCGTAGTGGCGCGCGGTACGAGCGCTACAAATATGCCCACCTCCATGGTGAGAAAGCCGGTCAGCTGGCATTCGGAGAACTGCACGAGCGCATCCAATGCTTGCAACACGCTATGCAACGTTATTAGATCCTTGTTTTGAGCGCGCACCGCGTAAAGCGCGCGATCGATTTGCTTACGCGAGTAGACAATACGAAAAGCGCCCGCGCAGATGGCGCAACAAGCGCCGGGTGGCACAATACGTCGACAGTGGGGTGATGGCAGACGTGGACAACGGACGCTATTGCAACGCGGGCCCATATCAGCGACGAGCAGACCCACTTGACGGCAACGACCACGATAATCGATAACAATGTAATCGGCCCAAGCGGCGCACTCGTGTGTATAAGTAACGCCATTGATGCCGCATACCGGTCCCTGCATGGAACAGCTGCGAAAGCAGGCGCCCCAGTGTGCCAGTGTTGCATGCGCGGCAAGTAAATCGCAGGCGCTGTTATGCGTGCGTCGCTGCTTGTCACACACCGGTCGCGGTTCGGCGGACGTGCAGCTAGCGGTGAGATTGACTGTAAAGAATCGAGGTTTAGTGTGCTGAATTTGTGATAGAATTTCCTTTTACTCACCACACTGGTACTGCAGGCAGGGACGATGCATCGATGATAGGCAGATTTTTCGTTGCTCCAAGCACTGATGGCCAGCTGGACAGCTGTAGGCGCCTTCACGACATGGATTTAAAGTGGCGCAGGCGCCATACTGTATCTCATTGTCCTGCATGCCGAGACATTTGGCAATACAGGCGGAGTGATAAGTGTTACCGTTACTGCCACAAACGGGCACAAAATGCGTCGGACAATTACAGGGTAAACTTGTGTACGATGGATCTAAATAGCCTGCGAAGGAAAAAGGAGTTCAAATGTGAAAAATGTAAGAACATGGTGTATAAGTAAATAAGATAAATTAGACTGGTTAGACTGTTGTATTATCACCGACACTCAAGGCCCCTAGAAAGCGCTTGAGAGTCTATTTCCTTCCTCGATATCTTATCACAATATACTCACTTGCTAAGCGACACTGCTTCTTGGTGCACGTAATCTCACCGGCGAAGCAACTGCACAGATTACACTCCAAGTAAAAGGACTTGCCGTGCTCATAGCTACGACCGCCGGGCAGCAGGCAACGCGCATAAGAGAAACTCGGTAAGGGTTGACAGTGTTCGATGCGTCCCTGCGCACCACAGCGGCACACCTTAAAAGCACCCGTAGCAGCATCGCCAACAATCTTAGCCGGCTTTTCCGCCTGCAACACTGGTATGCGCACATAAGCGCCAAATGGCACCAAATAGTTAGACGCCTCACCGAGTCTACAACCTGGTACGCACTCATACGTGTTGCTCTCATTGCGGCGTGCTAAACAAGCCGCACTGGCGTTACATGGATGGCCTTTACAAGGCGCCGTTAAGCCATGATAACCGCCCGTTTCTTTCGGTACATCACTTTCTTCGCGATACGGACGCAACGAGACACAGGGCACATCTTCGTTCGGCGATAGACGCGCACACACCGAGTCGGCATTGAGCGCCAAACGCATGCGCGTCCAATCCATACACTCGCTCAAGATCTCATAACAATCCTCACGGCAAATATGATTGTAGTGTCGATCACGCGTGCAGGGCTTGATTTGCAAGGCGCAAGCAATGGCCTTCCACTGTTCGGGTGCACAACGTGTCATATTCTTAATAGGCAACTCCAAGCCATCCAAGATGACCGAGCCATTTTGCTGCCACATTTTCAAATCCGAACGTGCCGCCAAATCCGCTTCGGCATTACAACTGCGAAACAACTCCGTGGGACGATTATTGAAATTGGTACAAAAACTTAGACCATCACAACCCAGTTCACAGGGTTCGTCCACTTCGTCCATGCACTGCCGTAGCCTCAATTCGTTGTGGTCCAGCAGACATGACTCCTCGAAGAACGCGCGCGTTGCGGTCCAATCATTCGAATAAGTCTGCATACAGAGACGTCGACATTTGGGAAATTTCGCCTTCTCACAGCAATGCAATTTGGCCGAGTCAATGCCAATCTGATTGATCTGTGACAGTTCGTTGGTGCTCTTCGTTGCCGGCACGAATATGGTACGTTCGGCTGTCAAGAAACACTGCCATAACGGTATATGTGGCAGCAATATGCCACAACCACTAACCTCCAGTTCGCCGATGATGATATCAATGCTCTCGGTGCTATTCAACACCGAACGGCAGGCGCTACGACAGCTATCCACTTTGGAGAACTCACAGCAAGGTAGATCTGTACAGTAAAGTAAAATAAAACGTATTTATTTATTAATAGTCGCACACAAATTAGTGTAGGGTCGCATTTTTCAATTAACCCTGTCAGCGGCGCAAGTGCATTGAAGTCGACTCAACTTACATTTGTGGGAGTTTGTCACCGGCGTCATGCCTGTGATGTTGTTTATACATTGTAGCACCTCAGCATCGCGTTTCTCGTGGCACAGCTCGTGCAAACGATGGTGCTTGTTGCGTCGATATGTCTTCTGCGATTCAAAGACGTCGCGGCAGGCCTACAATAACAAAATTTTAAAGATTTTAATTGCATGTGTGCCTTTGACAGTGGAGTCATAGAGGTTAGGTTGAGCGTTGCATTTGCTCGCGGCTACCAAACCAGTCGATCAGGTCGTAAATCAATTAATAACTCCTTTTGCATATATTGTGCAGTGTAAAGCCCCACCGGCTATACATATTTATATATATGTAATGTGGAAATATCGTGAAACTTGAAATTATTGATAATTCCGCTATAATTTTTGAATTTTGCTATTTAATATAGACTAAACGTCTTGATGTTTTTGTATTGAAAAAAGGAAGTTTATGCTGATAGGATTACGGTTCTTGGCATTACATAAAACCAAGACGGCTCCAACAGACACGGTAGGCGCGTCAGTGCAAGGAATACAGAGAGTTCAAAGTTTTTAATTCGGTTGAGAATTATGAGTTTTACGTACCTAATGAAAGAAAAAGTGGGCATATTTGCAGTATTTGATAGATACACAGATTCCATTTTGAAAACTTTATATTCCATTGTACAGATAATATCGAAAATATATAAAACAGATACTTCTCAATGAACTTTTTGAAAAAATAACCACAGACACGTCTGAAACTATGGAGCCAGTAGAATGTTGTGCGATACTAATGAGCCTTATTGGCAGCTTCTCGAGCCTCTCTAAGGAATATACTTTAATAATGGCTTTGCTGCTTCGAAAAAGATTTCCAGGGTGCCAGATAAGAGATGGAAATGATGCTTACACTATCCAAATATACGAGGTGTGTTCAAAAATTATCGCGAATTTTGTGTTTTTTCAAAAATTATTTATTTATTCATGAATATCTATTTTGTCCCCTTCAAAGTAATCCCCAACGGTTTTTCCAATCTTCGAAGCACTTCAAAAAATCATTTTTTTATCTTCTTCAGCTCCTCCTTCGATGCCGTCTTTATCTCGTCAAGAGAAGCGTAACGTCGTCCTTTCATGGGCCTCTTCAGTTTAGGGAACAAGAAAAAAGTCACAGGGGGCCAGATCTGGGGAATACGGTGGCTGCGGCATCATTAGTGTGTTGTTTTTGGCCAAAAAGTCGCGCACAAGCAACGATGTGTGTGAGCAGGGGCGTTATCGTGGTGCAAAAGCCAATTTTTGTTCTTCCACAAATCCGCGTTTCTGGCGGATTGCTTCGCGCAAATTGCGCATAACTTGCAGGTAATATTCCTTATTGACCGTTCTTCCCTGTGGCAAGAACTCATGATGCACCACGCCCCTGCAATCGAAGAAAACTGTCAGTTACGATTCGCGATACTTTTTGAACACACCTCGTATACCCATGAATCCAAAATGGAGTTTGGAGTAGGAACGGAAGTATACTCCAAGGACCTTGGCACCTATCTCTCTATCCTTCTACCAAACCCAGCTAGCATATTCCCAGCGGAAGTACTAGACATAGAGAAGGCTTGTAGAGATATACATATTGAACAACTACGAGAGGATATACATAGAGGGCTAGGCGGCATGGCCAGCTTGTCGTCGTTAATGATTAACTAAAGCATAGTCAACAATTGTAAAGAAAGCTTTAAGCGCACAGACAGGCCAACTCCACCTATCCATAAGCCTGATTCTCGGTCACAGGAACATTTTCAGTTACGGAAAAGTAGGCGAGTTCTCCAAGTCTCTCTAGACAGATCGGAGGCAAAGATACCGCAAAGAAGACCGCTGGGAACCATCAAGAGGGAGTTCTTTCCATAGTTTGAAGAAGAACAGATGGAAATCTGTAAACTAATATAACGAAGCAAATATGGCCTAAGTATGACAAGACAAGAATTAAGGACTCATTAATTATACTTAGGAAAACTATATACAGACTTACAAAATCTTTAGCCTAACCACATGAGTGCCAGTGCACCCATACCCAGTTAGGACACTTATGATTGCGGCCGAGGGAACCCTTCTAAGCGCTAGTAGCTCCATGGCCATTTTGCGTTCCACTCTTGGCTAGAAAGTTTTCGCAACCCCACAAGTGCTGGTTGCTGATCAACGCGTATTGAGCATATCTATAAATAGATTTATTGAGGGCACCAAATGGTCTGAATGCAATGATGAAACAACCTGTACTCTTAGCTAATTCCTACCTACCGGACTACTAAAGGTCATTTCAAAACCAGAACTAAATGATGGTATCAAGCTTAAAGGAGCAAATCTTGGGGTTCTGTGGCAGCAGATAGGATCTTCACAGTTAGACTTGAAAAAAGCAAGTGGCCACAAAGACAGGGGTTTACACATGGCTATTAAATAAGAAATTGTTAATTCAAATCCCAGCCGAGTCAAATTATATAAAAGGTTCAGCCGCGGTTTGGTCTCAGAGACAGGGTCACTCAGATTTCAGAAAATAAAAAGCAGCGATTAAAATGGAATATAATTTCGGAGACCCTTGCAAATAGATATACATACGTGTAACCCTGGAGCGGAAAGCTTATGAAGAAAATTAAGAAAATCTGCAAAAATTATGAAAACCAGAAAAAATACAAGAAAGATGGTCCGAACAATGAAACAAATTTTCAATATTTTTCCCATATTCGAGATGAAATTATTGCCTTATTAAGACTATCCAAGATAACTAAGTTGTTTTATTCTCTGCTGTTTTCCGCCCTTTCTGAACTAACCCAAAAATGTTGCAAGTGACTTTGTGTACCAAAATCTCAATAATCCTCCAACATTCAAGCATCTTTCTCAACGCTTAAACTTAATTATCTTTCCAAGTGCTTAACATTCCACTCATACTCATTGTACTTGCCGTAATCTTCGCTCGCACACACCCACCTGTAAGCACTCCGATGTGCGCGCCGTACTGCAGCAACGATCGCCGGTCTCCTGATGTTCAAAACAAGCGAACATGTGTTGCTCATCACTTTTGCGGCACGCGCTGATTAGTTGTGGTTCCGTCGTGGACTCTGATGTGGCGCAGGCATTGCGACAGCGCGGTGACAAGCCCAAGGCGCAACAACGTCGACCCGACCACTCAGCGCCACGTGCAACGGCTGAAAATATGAAAAAAGAAAAACAAAAATAGCAAATAAAGTAAAATGATGCAACGGCAAGATAATAAAAATACAGCTTAGTAATACTTAGGCACACATAAACATAAACATATGCATTAATTAAGAACTAAGCAAGTTTATTGAAGTGGAAAATATGTGGCAACGTTTAAGTGTAGCGAGATTGCGTTTAATTAGTTTCAGTTGAGACAGATGTCTTCTGCGCTTTAAAATCTAAATATTTTTTGCAAATTTTATTTTATTTACATTTTTTCAAATTGTTTGCTGGTATTTAGTACATATGTATTAGGTTGTCAAAAAAGTCTTGCGGTATTTTTATTGAATCAATTCGTGTGGCATCCATACATCGAGCTTCTTAGTGACTCCAAGCTTCTTCAAATGGTTTATAACGGTTTGATGACTACTATGCCGGTCTCTTTCGACCAATTCAGCGATTTTATCGCAATTTTCGACGACAGGCCTTCCGGAGCGTGGCGCATCTTCGACCACCTCTACACCAGAACGAAAACGTTGAAACCATCGTTGTGCGGTGGAAATGGAAACTGTATCGGGTCCATAAACTGCACAAATTTTATTGGCGGCTTGAGATGCATTTTTGCCTTTATCGTAGTAGTATTGTAAAATATGCCGTATTTTCTCTTTATTTTGCTCCATGTTTGCGACGCTATAACTCACGATCGACAATCAATCAAACACGTGTTAGCGCGTGAAATGAGCTTTCAAAAAAGGTATAGCATGACCCGATGCGACGAATAAAACTAGAACTACACGCTTTCAGCGACAACTATCGAAAATACCGCAAGACTTTTTTGACAACCTAATATATACGTATGTATGTCGAATTATAAATTTTTTTCACCGATATACATTTTTTCCGGAGGTCCACCAGAAGAACGGTTACTAGAGGAGGTCCTAGATTTGGTGCGGAAAATTTCTCCAAAACAGCTAGACAGTCAAACGACGCTCGTGGACTTGTCAGGCAACAATCTTCACTCTTTGAAGAGATAGCAAAAACAGGCATCGATTGCCTTATACTGCTGTAGAGCAGCCATTGGCAAAAGATGGGATCTCTAACCGAAAATGATGCACTAAGGTCCACTCCAACCATGGCACTTAACGTCAGCTTGCACATAGTCGTAATGTATAAGGCTGCGAAAGTTGCTACCAGACTAAAAAAATAGGGGTTTAAAAAAAACTACGTTTCTGAACACCCCGAAATCCTTCATGACTTCATACCGTATAAATTGGGTCATGGAATCGCCAAACCGAACTCTGGCGGCTCTTTCTCTGCCCATACACCGGCGAGGCAGTTGTGGTAGGTAAGAAGCCACTGGAGGAGAGGGGTAGTGAGCTTCTTTACGAATGCGTCAAAGCTTGAGGGGAAGGTTGGTGGAGGGGTTTACTGTCATGAGCTCTCTATCAACCCCAGCTTCAGACTTCCTGACTATTACAGTGTTTTCCAAGCCGTGGATGCAGACATTAAGGTAGATTTACTGCTCCGGAGTGGAGACTTCTTCAGAGAAGTGACAATGCGTTCAGGGTTGGTCAAGGAGTGCCTAACCTCGCTATCAACAGTATGGAGTGTCTTTGTGACAAGACTGGTATGGGTGTCAAGCCAGAGCGGAATCGCAGGAAATTGTAAAGCTGATGAGCTTGCAAGAAAAGGCACACTAGAACCGCTATCGATAGAATGGAAGAGAGTGGATTGTCCCGTATACTCTTGTGTTCTACTACGAGATAGCTGGGCTTCGTGAAAACTTGACCAGCGCTGGGCCATCATTGGTACATACCCTGACGCAAAAGCCTTTTGGTCCAAGATCGATTGCAAGAAATCTAGTGATCTCTTTGCCCTTAGTAAGGCCAGCTTCTCGCTAGTTGTGGAACTGTTAACGTGTCATTGTCCTTGGCATCCAAGCTGTAAGGTTGCGAATCTTACCAGACGCCATCTGCAGAAGCTGTTTATAAGAAGATGTTGTGGAAATAACTCAATACTTCCTTCTTGACTGCCGCGTGTTTGGGAGGTCAAGGCTTAAACACTTGGGAGTACATACCTTCAGACATCGCACCGAACTGGCGGTTTGAGCAAATTTGTATTGAAGCGTTTTGCTAATTTATAAGCTCCAACACAGGAGTTCTTCTGTTCTATGGCTTCACAAAGGACTACATAAAGCAGTCTCTCTAGATCAGCCATCTAACCAAACTTAAGCCACTCTGGAGTTTCACAAAAAACGACTTTTTTGGAAAGACGCTGGACATATTTTTTCGGTAGTGTGTTTTTTTTTAGGTCGTCTAAGAAGGCATTTGATTTTTTTGTAAATAAGATTGTATATCACTCACATTCTCCACTTTGCCGATCGCTGCTACAAATACATACATAAACCACACAACTTACCTTCTAATGTAAGATTCATACAACTCCAAAAGCTGGTTTGCATTGAGGGACAATATTTCTTCAATTCCAAGCGCAGACTACGGCCATTGGCATTGTCTGAAGAGGCCAATTGCACCAGCGAAAGCTGTAAGTGGAAAACAAAAAAATAATACGTAAATATATTTGTAGTGTGTAGATTAAATTGCATTTCTCTAAAATTCAATTTTAATAAATTCACACATGTGACAGGCGCCAAAGCCATGCAGCCTACAAACAAAAATTTGCATTGAAATATGCTCAAATGAACATATATGTACTATGAGTATACGCACATATCCACATACGAGTATATAGTATATACATATATAAATTTAGGCGGAAATTGATTAATGTTCACCGTTAGGCAAGTAAAGTGGAGCATTGGCGAAAACCGAAATTGCGGTATTGAGATAAACCTTGTCAAATCGTGATACTTTGCCGCATAATTTATTGCTACCGATAGCAATAAAAGCGCATGCGTATCAGCTGAGCACTGCCGCAATAACAATAACGAAACTTGCGCCATGTGCGCTTAAGTGTGTTCAAGAAAATATGCTAAGTACAGAATACAAGTACAGCGAACTTTTGTAATTTTTGTTTTTCCTTTAAGGGGGTATTCTAGTCTAGAAGCATGAATTTCAGGTAATTTTTAAAGTGTCGTACAAAAAAGGCAATTAATATTTTTACTATCCATTTTTGTTTATTAGTTATTTACTAATTTTTGAAGAGTACAGAAAAAAATTAAAAACTAAAAAAAAGTAAAAAAATTCGAGAATTATGAGCTGAGGAAGTGGGTTGTCTCTAAAAATTTCCACGTGACCATGCCCATGATTTCAACTCTCCTAGTTATCTGAAACCAAAAAAAAAAAAATATTTATCTAAAATAATGTCGCAATGGTCGGAACTACGGAAAAGTGGGAAACATTTTTTTTTTTTCACAAAATGGCGACTGCCTGAAAAAAAATTTTTTTTTATCACTTTTTCTGACTATTTCGATTTTTTTAAAAATAATAAAAATAAAAATTTTGGGATGGGGCTAGTTCCAACCATAGACAAGCCTATAAAGAAGACTCTATAAAAATGTCAAGTAAATCGGTCCAGTAGAACCTGAGAAATCATGGGCATCGTTCCGAAAAAGTCAGTTCTGAGAAAAACGCATTTAAAGTTTCCCTAATGTCTTTTGTTCGATTAGTTCCGGCCGCACCAGTTGGCTGCCGGGTCAGAAAAATGCCTATATCTCCGAAAATAATTTGAATTTTGAAAAATCTTCTTGTACACATATTCTGGACTAGTTAAAATTTGAAAATATAAAAAAAAATTTAGATTTTTTTTTAATTTCTAGACTAGAATGTCCCCTTAAATAGATAACGAGTTCACTGAAGCTTAAGTTTGGTGGCAATAACCACTCAAAACAAATAAAGAGTTTCTGCTTCCTCAAAGCTGTTTCTAACAGGTATACAAGTTTCAAAAAGATCCGAGGTTTTCAAACAAAATTTTGTTCAGCAATGAGACCCATTTGTGACTCAATGGGTATGTAAACAAGCAAAATTGCCGACTTTGGAACGAAGATCCACCTGAAAAGATTCAAGAGCTGTCATTTCGTTCAGAAAAAACAACGGTTTGGTGTGGTTTGTGGGCCGGTGAAATCATCGACCCACATTTTTTCAAAAATGATGTCGGTGAGAACTTAATCGTCAATGGCGACCGTTATCGCGAATGATAACCAACTATTTGATGCCCGAAAATGGAGCATGTGATTTCGGCGACATTTGGTTTCAACAAGTCACATAGGAACTATATAGTAGTACCGCGTGTGTACCTATAGGACAGTGTTCAGTCATAAACCCTGCAATAACAAAGGATGTCCTACGGCTCAAGTCAAGCAAGTCCTTATAAGACTATTTTATAAGTCCAATGCAAGGTTAGTGAGGTTAATGGCATGGTTAAGAGATGTTGAAGCAGAGGTATCGATTTATATTGCGTTGGAAAGCCTATCAAATATATACCATATATATAAATATTAAGCATGACGATCTTATTCGATTTAGTCCATTTGCAGAGCGGGACGGACGCTCTATTTGAGATATTGACCTGAAAATTTTCTCACGTTATTTTCTGCACAAGAAGCTGCCAGAATCGCCGATATCGGACCACCATTACCTATATGTAGCTACAAACTGAATGACTAAAGTCATGATCTTGCTTTGAAATTTTTTTATTTTTGTTGTTTAAGGTATCCCAGCTTCGGCGCAACCATAGTGAACGTTTCTTAATTAGTAAGCCGATAAGTTCAGAGTCCTTAGACGACTTTAAAACCGAATCCGTTGTTTAACGTGAGTACTTGCCGACGACCAGCTTACCCCACGGTGCTTAAAGCACATAATTCAAAACTAAGCATTGATCAGCTTATTTGGTTCCAATTGGTCAGCCTGGAAACCAACGCAGGATTACTCTTGCCAACAGGTGCTACTTCGGACTGAGTCGGCAATTGAAAAGTAGAGTCCTCTCTCGACGAACAAAAACCAAACTCTATAAGTCGCTCAGGACGGGATTTAGTCCTGCTAAATGGTGCAGTGGCTTGGACGATGACAACAACCGATGAGTCGTTGTACGAGTTTTCGAGAGAAAGGTTCTGCGAAAGATTTATGGTCCTTTGCGCATTGGCCACGGCGAATATCGCATTCGATGGAACGATGAGCTGTACGAGATATACGACGACATTGACATAGTTCAGCGAATTAAAAGACAGCGGCTACGCTGGCTAGGTCATGTTGTCCTGATGGACGAAAACACTCCAGCTCTGAAAGTATTCGATGCAGTACCCGCCGGGGGAAGCAGAGGAAGAGGAAGACCTCCACTCCGTTGGAAGGACCAAGGACCTGGCTTCGCTTGGAATATCCAATTGGCGCCACGTAGCGAAAAGAAGAAAGGACTGGGGCGCTGTTGTTAACTCGGCTATAATCGCGTACGCCATTAGCTGTCTACGCCAGTAAAGAAGAAGAAGAAGGTCAGGTGGAAGAGACTCCCTTTTCTCCTTAGTCGGGTTCGAGCCTGATCCAAAACCTCTGCCATGCTGTGAGTCCGTCACCAAATCAACGAATCTCCCAAAGAGTTAAACTCAATGAGCAGATTAGAGCGAACTCCAAGGGATAACTGCTAACCGAGGAACAATATTGAAATCTCCGGTCAGACACCAGTCAGCACTCCAAATATCTTTTCATTAGAAGGAATCTCATTCAAAGTCCATAATATATTCCAGCTGAGTATTTTAGCACTATTTCTGACAAGACTTTGCCGAAATTTCGAGGCAAGCCAAATAACAGACATAGCGCATAATGGATTTTAGTCGCTACGACAGGCATACGTATACTTTACCGCGGGCAAGTTCTGCCCCCTGCTCGCTGAGGGTACTATTGTAAGAGGTCCGCCTTGCTTTACCATACTTCTTATCATCTATTCTCGACAATACCCGGAAAAAGTTCTACGCTAACAGCTTATATTTTAAATATTTGAAAGGGCGATAGTACAAATCCCTCGAGTATATTGAAACCACTACAAGCAGTAGCAAACCTCGAAGCTTTAGTTGAAATCATTGTAACATTAATTTACTGTATTAGAAATATATATCAACTTGAAGGCGAACACAGTGCACAATCGCTGTCTGACAAGTCGTTGAGCGATAATTCGAAGTCATTCAAATATTTTATAAAACTAAGTACATAATTTTATTGCTGAAAATATTTCTACACCAAGATTTGTTTATAGAAAAACACGCTTGTCAGCCGCTTATTTATCTGCTCATTACACGGCGTTCGACCAAGAACTAAGTCACTGCAATGGCGGCTTTTTGGCGTAAGTCATAAATAAAATAGCTAATCGATTTCCATGCCATATGTATGTAAAGTATGTAGGTTTTTGTATTTAGTTGTGTATTTTATGTTCATATATTAATTACCAGCCTTAACTGGGGCACTTCAAACTGGAGCTTAGAGTTCAACTTAAAGTGTTTGCCACCTGCAGCCGTTCCGATTGCTTATGGCTTGGCCACTACTTATAACCACAACACTTTGTGACTTGGTAATAATTTATAAATTTATTTAAAATAATTTTATTTATTTTATTTTCTTGCTATTTTAGCATACAACACTGAGCTGGCCGACAAGCCAAACGGCATTCAAGCCAATTCCGGTAGTTGAGACGGGAGTATTGGCAAATATTTGCGCGCACTGCAGTTAAGATTTAAATAAAGACTTATTTTTAGTGCACGGTTTATGCATAATAAATAATAAAAAAAAAATAAAAAATGCATTATTCAATGGCATTAATCGTTAGAGCACTCCATATATGGACAAGCTATGCCAACTTGAACTACGAAAAATTTGCGGAAAAATTACAAAAAAATGCAGTGTTTTTGGAAATATTTTGAATATTTTTTCATTGGAAGTCGCATTCGATGTTATTGTTGTAATAAAAAAGTAAAAAACGAAATACAACTTGACAACTCTTCGGCTTGAAAAATCACTAAGTGAGTATATGTAAGATTTTTTTCAAGAGCTGCGTACAAATCTCCTTCTCACTTCGCCACATTTTCCAAATACCGTTGTAATGAATCGCTTTAGAGACTGCTGTTGAATTGATGGTATAAAAATCGGGGATCGCCTCGATTATGAGAAAATTACTGTTGGTGCAGACAAAACTCTTATTTACGGTTTTTTGAAAGAGGAGATTGAGAAGGCACTTGACAGCAAGAAGATTCATAGACTTATTTTGCTTTCCTAGAAATATTGCTGATTCAATACGCTGGACCTAACGTAAGCTTCGAGCTAAATCAATTTCTGTTCCACGGAAGCTTTCCTCAGAACGGGAGAGAAGCAGATCTCTCATACAAAGAAGAACAGGAAGTTTAATCGTACTCAACGCATATCCCACTGATATTTTGGCTGCTTACATTAAAATGGGATAGAAGCAGATCTCTTATACAAATAAGATCTGGAAGTTGAATCGTACATGTCTTATATCTACATGGTATTAATTTTGCTTGACTGGTTTTTGATTTGGCCTGATGCTAGCATTAAAAATGCGCAAACCACGATCTTCCCGCAAAATCTTCCATAAAATGGATGGATACATTCAAATTGTGGTTTGAATCACTTGGGCCTTCTTAAATACTCTGCTTCCCAACAGTAATAGGATTTTCGGAGAGGATTGTACAGCGTCTCTGAGAATACGCATTATTCACTAGAGTAAACGTAGTCCGAAACCGATCCATAGTCGTAAAAAAAGGAATTTTTTTTTTTCAAAATTACGCCATTTTCTTAATTTTTGATATTTTTCAGAGATCGTTGTTCACTGTATAGAAAATAGATTTAAGTTTAATAAACATTTTGAATTTTTTTGTTTCAGCTACTCATTCAGCTGGAATCATGTCAGCAGCTGAGTCACTTTTATTTTTCAACATTTTTGTAAAAAAAAAAATCTTAAAAAATAGTTGAAAATTTACTTTATTATGTTCAAAGAAGTTCGAATTGTTCAATTGCGTACTTTCTCTTAAAAAAAATCACGAAAACCCCTAATTTTTCATGCGTCACACTGGTACACCCCCTTAAAATGCTATGCTGTGGTTATTTCCACAGGTTACTGTATTTTTACGTAATACATAGGTTGCTATATATATTTCTGGACTAGGCAACACTAAGTGTTGCCAGGTGCAATCTGACATTTCCATTGGAAAGTTTGACATTTTTTAGCATAACATCACTCAGAACGTTTTGTCATTTAATCGTGAATTGTTTTATTTACAGGGAATTAAAAAATTCATCTCGGCCAAAAAATGAAATTAACTCGTAAACATTTTCGTGCGATCATTTTTCACAACTTTCGACGTGGATTATCACGACAAGAGTGCATCGATGAACTAAAATCTTTGTATGGCTATGAAGCACCATCCTATAGCACTGTGAAAAACTGTTACAACGAATTCAATCGTGGCCGATGCTCGCTCAAAGATGAATTCCGAATTCATCCAAAAACATCCGTTGTGCCAGAAAACATCGATGCCGTACGTGAACTGATAATGCAAGACCATCATGTAACATACCTTCAGATAGAGGCATGCCTATGCATTTCTCCCACCAGCATACATTCGATATTGCATGAACACCTGGCCGTAAAAAAGGTTTGTTCTCGTTGGATCCCACACAATTTGACAATCGCTCAAAAAATGGCTCGTGTGGATTGGTGTAAAGAAATGCTGAAAAAATACGATCGCGGTGCTTCAAACGACGTTTATAAGATCGTCACAGGTGACGAATCATAGATCTATGCGTATGAGCCCGAAACAAAACAGCAATCGACCGTGTGGGTCTTCCAAGACGAGCCAAATCCAACGAAAAAAAAGAAACATTTTCGTTGATAAATATGCCTATTTTCATTATTAGGCCAGAAATATATGTAGCAGCCCTCGTATGTACCCGCTTTTCATAAACTGTGTGTCAAAAACCAATCTTTCGCCTTCCTTATTTATTTTACTGTCAGATATATTGTATTTTCCGGTACCATTTAACTTCTCGAGAATTTTCTGAGAGGCTTTTTAATGTGAGTTCTTCCTTTCATTTTTCGACTTCCCTTAATACTGAGTGGAAACCTCTCAACTTTGCCACACGGGTGTAAGACATATAAGAACTTATGCTATCGTTCGGCTTATGCGATCAGCGATACGAAATTCTAAGCTGCATTGGCCGACAAAGATCATACATTGCCACAAAACAGCACCCGGAAATTGTAATTTAAAAAGGAATTTGTCTAAAATTTTGTATTTCTAACGAAATTTCGTGTGCGGAATCGTTGCGAATGTGCTAAAAGGCTTACAATGATTCTGTTTTATCAAAAACACAAACCTTCGTACAAAGCCTTCAAAGACGGTCGAAAGATCGTTGAAGACATGCCTCGTTCTGGACATCCTTCGACCTCTTCAACTGATGAAAATATTAAAAAAGTGAAGGATGTGGTGCTTAAAAAGCGTCAGGCAAGAGAGATGACAAGAGAGCTCGAGATCTATCGCAAGTCCGTTCGATTGATTTTGGTGAGTATTTTGGGTATGAAATGCGTTCTTTCTCAACTCATCCCGATAAAACTGATTTTTTTTTCAAAAAGAGTATCGTAAACAGCTTTCTTTGGACATAACCAGGTCTCTTTAGACATAAACAGGTCTCTTTAGACATGTTTGATGGTGCAAATTCCGATCCCACATTCATGAAGAGCATTATAACTGCCGATGAGAGATGGTATTATGAGTTTGACATGTAAACAAGTTAACAATCATCGGAATGGAGGAAAAAACGAGCTAAAATCAAAAAAACATCATTCATCATGAATCTGTTCCGGAGGGCAGACGGTCATTAAGGAATTCGATATGACCATATTGAGGTGTTTGCGTGCGAACATCCGTCGAAAACGGCCGGAATTGTGGAAAAATAATTCATGGATTTTACACGATGATAAGCACCATCGCATCGAGTCACGATTGTGATCGAATTTAAAGCCAAAAACGCAATAAATACCATCGGTTAACTACTGTATTCAACAGACTTTACTTTGGCACCCAATTTCAGTCGATCGAAGAGGTAAAAGAAAATTTCCTGCAGGAGCTGGAGACCATTCCGAAAAGTGCTTATGAAAAGTGTTTCGAGGAGTGGAAAAACGTTGGCGTAAGTGTATTACATCTGGTAGGGATTACTTTGTAGGCGACAAAATAAATATTGATGAATAATTAAAAATTTTGCAATCGTATAGTAGAAGCTATATGTACATATGTCAGCATTTATTCGAAAATTATATATTCGTTCCACTGATTAACATGCCACAAATAATTCCTTTTCAGTAACAGCCAGTCGATCGACTATTTCGAAGTTCAGACTTCGGTAGTTTACAATGCTTTCACTGAGGTCTTTCGAACAATCTATTATCCAACCTATATGTTTTTAATAAACAAACTAAAGATGGATAATGAAGCCATTTTTCTTAACCTTATGGAAGCTAGAAATAATTTAAAGGGGTATTCTAGTCTAGAATACATGAATTTCAGGTAATTTTTAAAGTATCGTAAAAAAAGGCAATTAATATTTTTACTACCCATTTTTTAATTAGTTATTTGTTAATTTTAGAAGAGTAGAGAAAAAAATTAAAAACTAAAAAAAGTAAAAATTGAAAAAATGAGCTGACGAAGTGGGGGGAGGAGGTCTCTAAAAATTTCCACGTGACCATACCCATGATTTTAACCTTCCTAGTTATCTGAAACCAAAAAGAAAAGAAGATTATTACTCTAGAATAATGTCGCAATGGCCGGAATTACGGAAAAGTGGGAAAAATTTTTTCCACAAAATGGCGTCTGCCTGAAAAAAAATTTTTTTTTTTATCACTTTTTCTGACTATTTAGAATTTTTTAAAAATAATAAAAATAAAAATTTGGTGATGGGGTTAGTTCCAACCATAGACAAGCCTATAAAGAGACTCTATAAAAATTTCAAGTAATCGGTCCAGTAGATCCTGAGAAATCATGGGTATCGTTCCGAAAAAGTCAGTTTTGAGAAAAACGCGTTTAAAGTTACCCTAATGTCTTTTGTCCGATTAGTTTCGGCCGAACCTGTTTGGATGCTGGGTCAGAAAAATGCTTATATCTCCGAAAATAATTTGAATTTTGAAAAACCTCTTGTACACATATTCTAGAATAGTTAAACTTTGAAAAAAAATTTGATTTTTTTAATTTCTAGACTAGAATACCCCCTTAATCCACCAAAATCTTACTCTGAAATCCGTGCTCGTACACTCTGACCCCATTTGAGCAACTTATGAGCACATTGAGGTAATCAATACGTGTACAAGGCCGATTACACTCATGTCTAATCAAGCGAAAATGCAGTTGCAAGATGGGAGTCAGCAATATATTGATAACCTCCATGGCATTTTTATATGCTGATTATAAGAATATTCAAAATTACTAACAATACATAAAAATGGAACAATTAGTAAGGCTTTGTATTATAAAACACAATTTTAGTTCATTTTGAAAATCAAAATCGCTTTTAATTCTCTCCGCGTACGATTTCGAAATTTTGTAGTACTCGCTATAATCTATTTCAATTATGGACATTTAACCAGACGCTTGTAACAACACCAATTTTAATCACTTCTCCAGCAAAATGAAGAACATAGCCAACCGGAAACGCCTGCGACACACGTCTGCGTCAAAAAGTCACGTCTCGACGAAGAAATTATGGGAACTAGCAAATATATATACATACATACATATTGGTACATAGGGATAACAGTTATGACAATAAAATCGGTAGACAATAGTTGATGAATTTCTATCGAAGTAATAACAAAATTGTTGGAAAAAATATTAAAAAAATATATATATTTATATACAAATAATCGTACCTTCTCGCATACTAAGTACTGTGCTTCGTTAAGAATATGAAAAATATGCAACAGAAATATTAAAAAGCTATAAACGTACACATTTTGACAGCTCCCAACGGAATGTGTTTGCTTATGGGTGAATTAAAGGCACATCAAAATGTGTACAAGAGTTGCCACTTAAACAATTTTTGATCAGAAATTTCATTGAAAATTTAACATACATATGTGTGTTTCCAAAAATATTTTCAAGTTCTGTTTCTGCTCTGTTTTAGGTGAGCAACTAGCGACAGGAAGGCCAAAAAGCCTACTGAGTTGCTGCCACAAGTGAAACTACGTGAAGTGACTGGTTTTGTAGCTTCAAAGCGATTTCGATATTAAGGGGGCATTCTAGTCTAGAAATCAAATTTTGGGCAGTTTTTTGAATTTTATTTAAAAAAAACCAAAAAATATTTTTACTATCCATTTTTTATGGTGTTTTTATTGATATCTTAAGAATACAGAAAAAAAATTTTACAAAAAAATATTAAAAATTAAAATAATTTAATGGAGGGAGAGACAGGTGTAAAAAAATGGCGCATCCTGGTGACATTGATCCTGACTCTCCTGGTGGTCTGAAAAAAAAAATCAAACAAAAATTCCTAATCAGTAAGGATGCTGTTATAGTCCCTACCTCAGGGAACACGAAAAAAAAATTTTTTTGAAAAATGGCGACTGCCTGAAAATAAAAATAATTTTTTACGCTTTTTTTTGAAATTCCTGATTTTTTTAAATATTAAAAACAAAAATTTTGACACGATGCTGGTAGGAACGATAAAGGATTACATAGAAAAGGTTCACACAAAATTTCAAGTAAATCGGTTGTATAGAACTTGAGATAGTGCCGGTACCGTGTGGAAAAAAGTAGTATCGAGAAAAACGTGTTAAAAGTTTTACGTTATACTCGTACGATATTCGCTCAACCGGTCAAGTTGCCACGTCACTAAAATGGCTATAACTTTGAAAAAAATTTGAATTTTGAAAAATCCTTTTAGGGAGATATTTTTTAATATCAAAACTATCGAATTATGAAAAAAAAATTTTCGATTTTTTTAAATTTCTAGAGTAGAATACCCCCTTAAGATCGTTCGCATGAATGAAAACTAAAAAACTTCGAAGACGGTAAATTAGGACGTTGCTCGCTGAAAATCCGTATCAAACGCAAGAAGAGCTTGCTTGAGTATTGAGAGTAATCCGCCAAGACATATCAAAGCGACTACAAGCGATGGAAATGATTCAGAAACAAGGAACTTGGGTACCTTACGATTTCAAAACCGATGATGCCCTAAGAAGTGACTATAAGCACCTAGCTGGAAACGCTCAAGTAGAAATTCTACCTCAACTTCCATGTTCCATAGGTACTACAACGTCCGTATATTATTTGTTCCGTTCGATGGCAGATGGTATGGCTCAGAATCAGTTCCAAGACGACATCGAAAAATAGTTTTACCATAATGGCAGTCACTCCCCACACATCCCATCAATCAATAGATTTATTGAGAGAACACTTCGGTGAGCAGATAATTTCACGTTTTGGGTCGGTCGATTGGCCACCAGGATCGTGTGATAACACATTGTTAAACTTTTTCCTGAAGGGATATGTAAAGTCTAAAGTCTATGCGAACAATCGCATTTCGTTTCAGATCTTGAAGCAAAAAAGTACGCTTATCAGCCGCCAGTTACCAGTCGAAATGCTCGGACGAGTCATCGGAAATCGGACTCAACGGATGAACCATCTGAGAATGTTCTTCCGAATGATAATAAACATTCCCCATTGAATAAGAAGTTTCTGTGTTTTCTTCTTTAAAAAAATAGAGAACCTCGAAAAATACATTTTTTTTTATTAAATCCGTCCAAACTGGCAACACCGCTATCACTACATATACATTATTATATAAACACATAATAATTTAATATCTACGGCAGAGTGAATACCTTGGTTCATTTAATGTAGGCAAGTACTTTATTCTAATTATAAATGCAAGACACGCTTATTTGTTGTACAAATAACAGACAAACAAATGAAGAACCTATCTAAAAATTAGCCACAACAAATACTGACGTCGTGTGGGCAAAAACATTATATGATTAAGTAGCCAACCAACTACTGAAGTATCTTCAAACTCTCGCTAGCAGGAGAGGTCAATGAGTGGCTGACGGAAATGCAGAATTCCAAGAAGTTACAACGGGTTATGCATTTCAAATACAACACGTCTGCTTTAAGGAATTTGAGGAAGAGGTGTTACAGAATATGAAAAAAGGCATGTTTGTTCATAATTAATGGCTTTACTAAAAAGCAAACAAATACAAATAAAATGTATAATTGAAGAGAGTTGATTTAGGATTTCGGCATGCGCTACCAAACAAATCGCTAGATGTCGCTGTCAACGAAAAATTTGTAAATTTGGCAAATGTGGCCCAATTGATAATTTTTTAGAATATTTTAAATAGAAAAGCAAGCTTTACAGACAGCTCGGTCTGATTGGATTAAATTTGCCAGATTTTTAGAGCTCTGAGCTAGTTAAATTTGGAGTATTACAATCCTTTTATAACCAAAACTAGCAGCCTGTCCCGGCATCGCACGCGGTTTTGTTTACTTTTTGAATTTTTTAATTCGTAATATCTTTTGAATGGAAAGTCCAATTTAAAAACTATTTATAGGTAGTTAAATGGTCTTGACCATAAAATAATTTATTTGGATAAGGATTAATATAAACACATAAATAGCATGGTTTGAATTTGGTTAGCATTTTCATTAATGTTTAAAATGAAAAAAGTTGTTGTAGTGACATAACTACAATAGTTGGACATATGCTAATTATGATGTTCTTCAATATTGTTGTACATTATTTTGTTCTATCGCTAATAGTTTCGGCAGCGCCTTCGACGAAAGACATTTTAAAACTCATTTTTCTACTCCTTTGGTTACATTGTTCAAATTTTACCAAGGATCCCTAATTTTTTTTTCAAAATGAAATGTAGCCTATGTCAAATTGGAAGAATGTAGCATTCTATCGGTGAAAAAATTTTTTAAATCGGCCCAGTACTTTTTGAGCCAATTTATTACAAACATACAAACATACAAAAATGGGTACAAATCTTTCCTCTTTATAATATTAGTATAGATAGAGCGCTAATATTTAAAAAAAAATATAGATCTCTGACAAGGAGGAAATCTTTAATATGGAAAAATAAAGAGAACACCCATGATGGACCGATCAAGTCAGCAATATCTCATACAAAAAACCATTAAAACGGATACAGCAACGTGCAGTTCTCTCCATAACCGAAGCGTTAAGAACCAACTCAACGGATGTCTTAGAAGAGTAACTTAAGCTTTCTACTAATCGACATTGCAGCGGAAAGCTCTTACTTAAGCATGCTACTAATCGACGTTGTAGTGGAAAGCTTTTCAGCAAAATCAGCAACAAGATTGGCGACATTAGATTAATTCTCCACAAAGACCTTCGGGCATAGCTCAATCTGGAGTTTGTGGACCACATACCCTCGCACTCTCTTTGGGAGAGAAGGTTCCAAGACACACTAAAAGAGGGTACATGGCGTAATAGTATGCGACTCGCTAGCGGAACTTACAACATGTATACGGAAGGATCAAAAATTGCTAATGGACTGGGCGCCAGCATCTATTGCTCAGAGCTGTATCTCAGACGATCCATCAACCTTCGTGAATTCTGCAGTATCTTCCAGGGGAAAGTCTTTGCGGTCAGGAAAGCGGCAGAGATTGCCAAAAACGCAGGAAAAAACATAAAGAAGATCAAGCTGTCTAGCTACCCAACCAGTACCGGAAGTGCGGAACTCTCTAAAAACGATAAATCATGAAATTTCCGAAAGAGCTGACAGATGGATCAGGGCAAAATGTAAAGCATTCCAACTCGTAGGATGGCAGAACCGCCACGATATTGTCGTCTTCGATATCTAGGAGCTTCAAGGGGGCTCAAATTAAACCGAGCCCACAACTGTCATTACTAAGGACCAGCCAACCTGGCCTTTCTGTCAAAACAACTGCTTATTTGTAGCATATAGCAGAAAGTGACTCAAACTCAGATTAGAGATCAGAAAACTCACTGGCATCATTGGAATATCAAAAGGGTCAGTGAAAACCATCTCAAAAGATCATTTGAGTCTAAGCTAAGTGAAAGCACTATTGGGTACCAAAATCACTCAATTTTTTCGAAACACAGCGTCCGTTAACGCCTGTGAAACAATGCTTTCCGACTAGCAGAATAACATGAAACGTATTATTACTGGCGATAAGTCTTGGATCCATGCTTACGACCCGGAAACAGGCGATCAATCGGCCGAATATCGTGGCAGAGGTCAGCTGAAGTTGAAAAAACACGTCAAAACAGTTCAAAAGTCAAAGTTATGTTGACAGTTTTTTTCTATTATCGATGTGTGGTGCACTCCATATTCCTTTCGACCGGCCTAACTGCCAACAGAGGAATACTATTTGAGTGTTAGCGTCGTTTTCGCGAAACTATTCGTAAAAAGCGGCCGGAGGTTTGGGCCGACAACTCTTGGTGTTCGCACTACGATAATGCACCGTCGCATGCAGCCTTGATCCTTCGTGAGTTTTTTGCTAAATTTTCAACCAATATCCTGCCTCCAGCACCATATACATATGACTGACTTAGCTTCCATGGCTTCTAGCTATTCAACAAACTTAAACGGCCGTTTTGAGTCAATTTGAGGACATTGAAGGCTTTTCCGGACATTAAGATCCATGGATTGGAAAAAACATTGACACAAGTTTATTGGAGCCAAAGGGGAATAATTTAAGGGGGACGACATAGATTTTAAAGTATATATTGAGAATTTTAAAATTATGAAAAATTTTTTGCTCACAGCAGTGCATTTTATATGGAACTCAATATCCAAAGCTCATTGCACTTAAAAACCTGAACAATAAAATTTGTTTTTTTAATAAGAATTTAAAAAAAGCGCAACGCCCGCTCAATAAAATTGCAATTTACACCTCATGCAAAGCAAAAAAGTGTTTAATTATTGTTTGCGACACATGATCGCGCAGCTGTACGGGCCATACGCCGCACAGTCGTAAAAAAGTAAGAGACATTAAAGTGCCCACTTACCCAAACGGCTCGGCAGACAATGCAACAAGCGGCGCAGAACGCGCGGATGCAACTCACACACGTACAGCATATACGTATATATGTATGTTTGTATGCATACAATGCGCCCATATCGAGCGATCACATTTACCTATGTACGGCCACATTGATCGTCTTCGAGGTAAGTTCAAAGATCGCAGATAAGACGCTTTACTTTGTTTAATACGCGTATAGATATGCTTGTGTGTGTTTGTATATATATGTATGTCACTTTGCGCTGCATCTTGCGCGTAGCATTGTACAAGATTTAATATCAGATTTCTGTTAAAAAAACATAATTTTGTTTCCTTTTCAATTTTCACTCTCTCTTTCATGTGTGTATGTCACACGAGTTATCCTTATGCAT
Source organism: Bactrocera zonata (assembly GCA_037783105.1). NCBI lineage: Eukaryota > Metazoa > Arthropoda > Insecta > Diptera > Tephritidae > Bactrocera > Bactrocera zonata. Next base: position 251,507 of record JBAWJQ010001889.1, on the reverse strand, counting down.
TTCAGCTTACACATACATACTTTCATAATGATATGTATGTGTGTTTATATGTTCTTGCCCCACTTGCTTTTGATATCATGTTTGCATGCTCCTTTAATTTACGAGCGTATTTCACATTCAACGCAGCAGGTTGTCTTGTTTTTCGTTAACCTCAGAATTCGTTTTCTTAAATTTTTTGTTTTTTGTTCCTATTTGTGCGCACTTTTGACAATGTTTTCATTCTGAACTGTCTACCGCTTGCTATGCGGTGTCTTCGCCCCAAAGCACAGTGAAACCGACTAAAATATGTTTTTGGAAAATTTTTTTGGTTAAGATGGAGCATCAGTTTATAGATTTAAGAACCTAAATCGAAAACAACACTCGAAAATTTCGAAAAGAATTTCATTTAAGAAAGAACTTACTTACAAATCTAACCAAAAAACTTGAAAATACGAGGGCTGCTATATATATTTCTGGCCTAATAATGAAAATAGGCATATTTATCAACGAAAATGTTTTTTTTTTTGTCGTTGGATTTGGCTTGTCTTGGAAGACCCACACGGTCGATTGCTGTTTTGTTTCGGGCTCATACGCATAGATCCATGATTCGTCACCTGTGACGATCTTATAAACGTCTTTTAAAGCACCGCAATCGTATTTTTTCAGCATTTCTTTACACCAATCCACACGATCCTTTTTTTGAACGACAAACCTTTTTTACGGCCAGGTGTTCATGCAATATCGAATGTATGCTGGTGGGAGAAATGCACAGGCATGCCTCTATCTGAAGGTATGTTACATGACGGTCTTGCATTATCAGTTCACGTACGGCATCGATGTTTTCTGGCACAACGGCTGTTTTTGGACGACCTTCACGGAACTCGTCTTTGAGCGAGCGTCGGCCACGATTGAATTCGTTGTAACAGTTTTTCACAGTGCTATAGGATGGTGCTTCATAGCCATACAAAGATTTTAGTTCATCGATGCACTCTTGTCGTAATAATCCACGTCGAAAGTTGTGAAAAATGATCGCACGAAAATGTTCACGAGTTAATTCCATTTTTTGGCCGAGATGAATTTTTTAATTCCCTGTAAATAAAACAATTCACGATTAAATGACAAAACGTTCTGAAAATGTTATGCTAAAAAATGTCAAACTTTCCAATGGAAATGTCAGATTGCACCTGGCAACACTTAGTGTTGCCTAGTCCAGAAATATATATAGCAACCTATGTAACAATATCTAAACCAAACCTAACCTTAACAAGTAAAGAAGGACTAAGTTCGGGTGCAACCCAACTTTTTTTACTCTTCCAACTTCCATGAATCAAAGCCAGGGAAATATCTTAAGGTATGAAACGTCAACCAGAGGGTCGGAATCCAAGCAATTTTATAACGGGTGGGTCATCTAACGTTTTAAATTTGAATTATCCATATTTCGACATTGGAAACGTCAAATAACATTCGGAAAGTGACAGATATTCAGTAAAAAGTCAAAAATTTACGAAATGGACCGCTATTCACTAGAAGAAAACTGGGAAATATTGAAAAAAAAAAACAAAAAAAAAAACCGAGGATGGTCAATTTTACCGAAAACTCATCTTTTCGGACGAGGCTCATTTCCACCTCGATGGTTACGTTAACAAGCAGAATTGTCGCATTTGGAGACAGGACGGCTCTACGTGCCTTACAGCAAAGGCTACACTCAACCTTTTACGCCCTATCTTCGAAAATCGCATAATCAGCAAAACAGGTGATGTGAATTGGCCTCCCAGAAGCTGCGATTTAACTCCGTTGGACTATTTTCTGTGAGGAGCTGTTAAAGATAAATGTTACGCCAACCATCCAGTAACAATTCAAGATCCAAAGTATGAGATTCAAGCTGCTGTAGCTGCCATAAGGCCTGAAACCATCGAGGAAGTACTCCAAAATTGGGTGGATCGGATAAGCTACTGTAAACTCAGCCGTGGTGGTTATTTGTCCGAAATTGTTTTCCACAAATAAATTTCATAAAACAACCTTTTCAATAAATGTTAGACCTTTGAAAAATATCAAGCCATTTTTTTTTTTTTTTTTTTTTGATTTTTTAAATTTAAAATTTTATATGGCCCACCCTTTATATACACACACTATGGTCAACATATTCGGCCTACTAAGCGCACTATTTACAACACCATTACCCAACTTGAGACCCAATATTCATTACTGGACAATATTCAACCGAATAGACCAGGTCCAGCACACAGTGAAAAAAATACAACAGCCGTAACAGAGAGTGTATACGAAGACCGTGAGAACATAATCGTCAATGGCGACCGTTATCACTCCATGATAATTGACTATTTGATACTTGAAATTAAAGCTCGTGATCTCGGTGATATTTGGTTTGAACAAGACGGCGCCACTTTCCACACATCGGCTCAATCAATGGATTTATTGAGCGAACACTTCGGTGAGCAGATGATTTTACGCTTTGGACCTGTCGATTGGGCTTGATATGATATCACGTCGTTAGACTTTTTCACACGGCGATATACATACTATATAAAATCTAAAGTATATGCGGACAATCCCGCTTCGATTCAGACCTTGGAGCAAAACATACCGTGTGTCATTCGCCAACTATCAGTCGAAATGCTCGAACGAGTCATTGAAAATTGGACTCAGCGGATGAACCATCTCAGACGTAGCGACGGCCAAGAGCTGAAAGAGATAATCTTCAAAAAATATATATCAAAGAATGTTCCTTCGAATGATAACAAACATTCCCCATTATATTTTATGTTTCTGTGTTTTTTTCTTTAAAAAAGTGGGGAAACTCGAAATTGATCACCCTTTACGAATTCAAAAGTTTGAGTTATGCAGAACTTCGAGTCATGGAAGCTCAACAGTATATCCATTAAAGGCCCTCTATGAGAAAACTGAATATTTTCACAATTTCATGCATCTTCTCTCGCCTCTAGTGCACTTGCCACACTTTTTTCCACTCCCATCACACTGTGCGCTGTAACTCGATCGCGCTGCTTTTTAAATCTGCCATTGGTTTTGTTTTTGTTGTTGTTGGTTGGCAAAGTGCTTAATTGTTTTCCGATCAGCAATATCAAAACAAAAGCACTGCGATTAAGAACACCGGGTGTGATCGTTTTGCCGTGATAAAGACCACAATGCGTGGCGAGGAGTGATGTCGGATATGCGAGCGCACATACAAATATATACTATAGTACATATGTTCATATGTATATGCTTGAATGTCATGTGAAGAGTTGTGGGTGTGAAATTTTCTCCAATTACACTTGCATTTCGAACGGAAAGTGTAAGAAGAATTTGTATTGTTGCATTTAAGTGATTTTTGAGGGGTGAGCGGAAACAAATTGAAGGAATGTGCGGTAAGTCTAAGATTTCAAAGTATTTTGATGCAAAATTTAATTGCTGCAGTTATGGAAAGTTGTTATCTCTGATAAAATTTCGTTGAATTATTATATTGCAATTTAATTGAATATTCAGTTTCAGGTCTTTTTGAATTTCACAGAAAATAAAATCTAGATAAATAGATAGATAGTATTATGAGGTAATGCACCACGACCTAGGGTATATTGTGCCCTCTCCTATATCACATGGTTTCCCAGAGTCCCAGCAGCCTGAATAGTTCCAGGAGTTTGTCGGGCGCTACTGAGATGATGTGAAATAAAATCTATAACAGCTCTCAGAAGTAGAAGAGAGAGGCGGTAACTTGCATCCAGAAGACTACAGAGTGTACCCAGTCCCTAAAATCGAATTCCTTTAACAGCAATGAACGATTTGCCAACAGGTCCATGTAAGTTTGCGTCGGTATCGGTGATCGCTAACCGTTGCTAAGCAAAGCGAATTAAGCTGGTCGCAGCTTCAAAGCAATTTAAACTAGTTTTCGCGCATGCTTAGTTGATACCCTGCGTCTACTTGGGTTTAAGCGCAACAATGAAGTCTTAATGCACACTCTTACATTGGTGAATATGGCAAGACCCATTCAGCTAAGCTTCAGTTTCAATTTTCATAAATTCATTCATAACAAACGGAATGCCTTCAAGCGCTTTGTAGCTGCGACGCTTGCTTATGCAAATTAAAGAATTGCTTAGCAAGAAAGGCAGTGTTTCTCAAACTGTTCAAAATGCACATAGTACGGTTGTTGATCGATTGCAGAGCAGCTATCTATTTAGGACCGAAGAATATAAGTTGTTTAGACCATTTCTTTAGCTTATTGGATTTATGAAGAAATTTTAACTTTAATTTCAGAAATAACTATTTCAGAAATTGCGTAACGATCCAGAGAACAAGACTTTATTCAAAAATAAACCGCTATACAGCTGTTCTTGTTCTTCTTTATTGAACTAGACATCGCTTACGAGGTTATAGCCGAGTTTACCAAAGCGCGTTCTTCCTTTTGCTGTTTGAACGGCTCGGAGAGGCCCCTCCCGAACCTGACGGAGCTTTTAGTATTGCTCAACATCAGTTTACACACCGGTATTAATTTTGCGGGGATGCCCAACTCAGAAATAGTGGCATAAAGGCAGCTCCTTTTCGTGATGTCAAAAGCAGCTTTGAAATCGACGAAGAGTTGGTGTGTGTCGTTCCTTTTCTCACGGGTCTTTTCTAAGATTTGGCGTATGATAAATATCTGGTCAGTTGTTGATATTCCAGACCTAAGTCCACTCTAATAAGGTCCGTTAATTTTTTTGGCGGTGGGCTTTAGTCTTTCACACAGTTCCCTCGATAGAACTTTATAGCCGATGTTCAAGAGACTTATCCCTTTTTGAATAGCTCGGCCAGCAATCCATCGGCCCCAGCCGCTTTGTTGTTCTTCAGAATGCTCGGACAATGGAACGCCTGCTCCATCGTTCACAGTCACCGACTAACCTCTGACGCGTGCGGACGTTCACTCTTTTCGTGTGTTATCAATATTCGCTTATTTGTCTGTTTTCGGTATACCGTTTCGGTACTCTGTGACGCTCTCTGTGTATCAATTGAAAAAAAAAAAAAAAAAAAAAAAAAAAAAAACAAAGTGCATAAATAGTTATAAGTGGTTGTGTAAGGTGTTTTCATAATGCCCCCTGGGGCCTACAATCCAGGGGAAAATAGGTTCGCCCTACTTTCCTCTAGTCCTCATACAAAACGAAAAAAAGCCAACAAATCTCAAGAGACTTTCCCTGAGCTCCCCCCCATTAACATCTCTAAAAACGACGACCCAAAATACATAGTTCTTAAATCATTAGAAGACAATAAACCACTCTCACGTTTTTCGTGCTTTGCGGTGCATAAAGCCATTTTAGGCATTAGCAAAGATGTTAAATCCATTTCAGAATTGCGCGACGGAAGTCTTCTCTTACTAGTTAAAAATAAAAAAACTGCTGAAAAATTCACAAACACGATAACACTTTCGAACATCTGCAAAATTTCAGCCAATTACCATGAACACCTTAACTCCGTAAAAGGCACGATTTTCGCGCCATTTCTTAACCATTTGCCTGAAAAAGAAATTATTGAAGGCCTTGAAGATTATGGAGTAAGTGCAGTGTATAAATTCCAGAAGAAGCTTGAAGGTGTCATAGTCCCAACAGGTGCAATGCTCCTCACTTTTGATGCCTACAAGCTACCTGAGGAAATTGATGTAGCCTGGCGAAAAATTTCAGTCCGTCCCTACTATCCCAATCCGATGCGCTGCAAAACCTGTCAAAAGCTCGGACACACAATAAAAAAATGCAAAGGCCTTCCTACATGCGTCAACTGCAGTCTCCCCCTCACAATGACAGCGAATGCTCAAGAACCATGTGTGTGAATTGCTCAGGCGAACACCCTTCCTCCGCAAACACTTGTCCCAAGTTTATACAGGCTAAAGAAATTTTAAAAATAAAAACCATCGACAAATGCAGCATGCGTGAAGCAGCAACTAAATACAGATCTCAGCACTCCTCCACCTCTTCTTTTACACCCTTTTCAACAATAGTTTCTCTACCTGCACAAATAACCACTCCAAACATTCCCACTTCAGCCTCCACAACATCAAAACCTTCCGAAAACGACAAAACAAAAAATTCACCTCAAGCTTCAAAAAAATTTCTACCTCTTCAAATAACACTTCAACTAACACTAGCTTACCAAACTCCAACAAATCTATCGCCCATTCATGGGCTTCTAGCACGACCACGCCAACAAACAACAAAACTTCAATCACCAATTCACCTTTTAATTCTACTTTGACCAAACCCTTCTCTCTCACCAATTCTTCAACAATCAACCCCACCTCAAGTAACAATTATATCTTCCCCTCGCCCAGAAATAACGACTGTGGTGGTCTAATGCTCTCCGACTCAGTACAAGCTGAGCCAAAGAGCGTTGCTGATCATAACAGTGACTTCGAAATGTAATGCATCTCTCACTGCATGTGGCTGCCGGCGCTCTGCTCGCAGAGTGTCAAAAGCAGTTACATGCGTGTGTGTATGCATATATTCGTTCTCCCATAACTTTTCGTTTTACCTCCATATCATTTGCTATTCATCATGTTATCAATTTTGCAATGGAATATGAATGGTTACCTCAATAACTATCACGAACTTGAAATTCTGATTAAATACTATTCCCCATCCATCATTCTTTTAACCGAAACTCACTTACCCCAAAACCAAACTGCCTACACTCCTAAAAATTACATAGGGCATTTCTACAATCTACCTCAGATCACTAGTAAAAAGCAAGGAATTGCAATACTAGTCAAAAGGAATATTCAACACAAGCTATCACCTATTCAAACAAGTTTCTCAGCACTAGCGATCGACATCAATACAACAACCAAGATAGTGGCTGTTTGCATGTACATTCCTCCCAAAGATACTTTTTCTACATCTGATATTTCACTACTTCTGAACCAATTCAGTACGCAATGCATCATTGGAGGCGACTTCAACGCCTGGAGTACTATCTGGGGATCTGATTACACAAACTCTAGAGGACAAAAAATTGAAGACGCGTTAATCTCATCCAATTTTATATCACTAAATAATGGTGCTCCCACCCACTTTTCGACTCACCACACCTTTTCTACAGTTGACATTACACTTTGTTCCGCAACTCTAGCCTCAAACTGCCAGTGGAAAGTCCTTGACTCATTGCATGGAAGCGACCACTTCCCTATCCTTACCCAAATAACCTCAGTATGCAACCAATCCTTAGCAAAATTCACACCCAGATTTAAAACTAACCAAGCCGACTGGAAGAAATTCGGCCAAATGTGCGAAGAAATCAGTGCAGCCTCTCCAATTGCTAATAACATAAACCAAGAAGCAGCTAAAATCTTAAGAGTTATACGATCAGCAGCTCACCTCACCATACCACAAACTAAACTAAATAGATCCAATAAAACCGTTCCTTGGTGGAGCTCCGAACTATCCACACTCCAAATTTCCAAGCAGAACTTGTGGCACCAATACAAAACCGTTCGCTCAACAGAAAATCTATTGAGATACAAAAAAGCAAACGCACAATTTAAGCGAAACGCCAAATTAGCAAAGCGGAAAGCATTTGAAGAACTCACCTCCAGCATAAACCCATCAACAAAACCTAAAAAAATATGGAATGACATACGAATACTTACTCGCTCCCCAAGACAAATGTCCTTTACGTACATTAATTCCGCTAATGGACCACTCTCTGACCCACATGCTATTGCCAACAATTTTGCTTCTCAGTTCTCCCTTTCCTCCTCCGATACATCCTTTTCAAACACTTTCCGCAACTTAAAAGCAAGACGACTAAACCAGGAACCACCAATCTCTTACCCTTTATCAATCGCAGCTAAGCAACTTGAGTCCAAAATCCTCCCATCAGAACTCGAATTTGCCCTCTCCTCAGTCAAAGGAAGTTCACCAGGCCTGGACAAGATTACATATCCCATAATTCAAAACCTGCCAAACTCAGTCAGGAGTAGGCTACTCAAGCTTTACAATTGCATTTTTGATAGTGGACCCTACCCACAATTTTGGAAAACTGCATGTATTGTTCCAATACTAAAACCCAACAAACCCCCTTCAGATGTAAACAGTTATAGACCAATTTCGCTCCTATCATGTCTTGGAAAATTATTAGAAAAAATTATTGTCAATCGCTTAGCGTGGTATGCTGAAGTGAAAAACCTTATAAGCCCTAATCAAGTTGCATACAGAAAGGGATTTGGCACCATCGATGCACTCCTACATCTAGACTACTTTATTTCAAACGCTTTATCCTCCAAAAACCACGTATCTTTATTAGCAGTAGACTTTCAAAAAGCATTCGATAGAATCGGCATACACATAGTTTTGAAACAACTTGACGCTTGGAAAGTGGGCCAAAAAATTAAAAAATTTGTTAAAAATTTTCTCCAGCATAGAAAGTGTAGAGTCAAAATAAACGGATTTCTATCCAACAGTGTTCCTTTAGATAATGGCACCCCGCAAGGTTCACCCTTATCTGCATTTCTTTTCATAATCGCGTTTGATGAAATTGTTCTCCGAACAACAAATATCCGCGGCATCCAATGTCAGCTCTATGCCGATGATGTAGTCTTCTACACAAAGTGTAACAATCTAGCTCAAGTCACTCAAATTTTCGAAAATGTCCTAGCAGAGTTAACTTCATGGTCCCTGACTGCTGGTACCACAATATCAATAGAAAAAACAAAAATTTTACACGTTTGCAAAAAAGTGAACTGCTCTAATCTAACTAACTTCTGTACTAACCTTAATATTAGCATTGTTAATGAACTTAAAGTTTTAGGATTAATAATAGACTCTAAATATAGCTTTAAATCACATTGTAAATATGTTAGAGACTGTCTTGTGACAAGATTAAATATAATAAAATATCTAACATCTAAGAAAAGCCATATTCACCCGGCCACTCTTGTCAACGCTACCAGAGCCTTAATACTCTCCAAGGTTGAATACGCACTACCACTCTATGGAAACTGTCCAGCATCTGCAATCAACAAAATATCCACGCCTTATCACGTAGCAATACGGAGAAGCATAAGAGCATTCCCTACGACACCCCTAAAAACCTCTTTGCAGAAACTGGCTTGCCTACAATCGCTGAAAGAACAATCGATAGCTGCCGTCGTTTACTCCCTAAACTGCTATTTACTCCAAACAATCTTTTAAAACAAGACGTAAAAAACGCGATGTCAAGAAAACGGGAGCCAAGATTCTTGCCAGCAATCAGTCGATCACTGAAATTCCTTAAACACCTTCAGATACCGCATACTTCAAGGCCTAGAGTATCCACTATCCGCCCACAGTGGTTGATTAACAACATTCCTCACACAATTAAAACGCTCCAATTTCCAAAAACAAATACACCACAAGAGAAATACAGAGCAATTTATGCGAAAGAAAAGCACTTTTACAGCCAAAATGGATGGAACTTCTTATTTACGGATGGCTCTAAATCCCGCGACAACACATCATTTGCAGTAACAAAAGAAAATGGAGAAATTATTCGGCACGGCTTACTCCACCCAATTTGCTCAGTGTTTACCGCTGAAGTCTCCGCTGTTCTAGAAGCCATCACATATGCTAAGCTTCACCGAGGCAAGTTCATTATTTGCACCGACAGTAACTCATGCCTTGACGCCATCGAATGCCCCTCCAATGGTCAAAATGAGGTAGTCGCGATACGCAACACTTTAATAGCCACACCTCGAAAAATCAAACTAATGTGGATACCAGGCCACACAGGAATCATTGGCAACGAAAACGCTGACGCCGCTGCAAAAAACGTTGCAAAAACACCATCCATAATGTTTAACTACATGTCTAAAAAAGACATTTTGACTGAAGTCGCAAACGAAAGACGCCGTACTCAAATTAGCGATTGGAACACCTATACTCATCACTACTCCGCTATCAATCCTAACAGAAAGAAAGGAACTATCGCTGCCGACATAGCTCTCTCAAAAATTAAGCCATTTATTCGCCTACGCCTGGGGCACACAATTATCACGCACGCACATCTTCTACAACGTACCCCACCCTGTAAGTGTCCATTTTGTGAAGAGCCGGCATCAATTCGGCATTTACTACAGTGTCCAATTATCGACTCAACCCGAAAAGAGATCCTGAGTACAACGGATCCCTTCGACCTTTTGAGAGAGGCTAACATCACAAACGTTCTAAAGATGTACAAATTGTTGAAAGAGACTGACTTGTTAAAGCATATTTAATATTAAGAATAAATCGTAGTTAGCTCTACTAACACCTTAACCATTAACGTTATATTAGATTACAGACAGCCGAAGGCCCTTGTTGCTAGCGCTGCTAAATATTTATTTGTTAAATAATTTATTATTGTACAAATTTCTTAAAAATAAAAAAAAATAAAATAAATAAATGCTCCATCGTTATCGATTGAGAAATCAGGTTCACCATATCCTGGTGTTATGCTTTCACTCCCATTCAGCAGGCTGGTGAAGTGCGCTCTTCATAATTTTAGTATGCTTTGGGCGTTACTCACTAGCTCACCTCTGGGGGTTCTACAAGAGTATGTTTCACTCTTGCAGCCTTCTTCGCCTCATCTGTCCGTAAAATGTTCGAAGGAAGAGGGAAGCGCGACGCCTCTTCAACTCTCGGCATCTATCCCATCCCTCATTCCGTACCAGCTCGTTTGCATTGTCTGAAAACCAATGGATTCGATTGTAACTGTACATAAAGAGCTTGAAATACCGTCCCACAGTTCTTTTATAACGAGTTGCTTATGAGTCAGAGTCTCAAAGAGCAGATGTAGAAGAAAATCGTTCGACTGTCTGTTGTGATTGCAGCTCCTCGACGTCGAACCTTTCTTGTGTTTTTTGCGTTTTTCGCTGCACAGAGGTGGGTGCATATCTTCGCTGCAAGATAGTGGTCCGAGTCAATGCTAGGACCTCGGAGCGTACATCTACACATATTCCAATTAATATTTAATGTCTTTCATATTTTCATATTGCTAAATCTCCGAAAAAGTTTCGGAACCGCTGTATAGCTGTGTTGCTGCTTCGTCGGTGGACCGCCGACTGCGCTTTAGTGCGAATAGGCGACCAGTTTGGCTGTTGGTTTTTATTTCCATTGTGCTTTTGATTGATGCAAAAACAAATTAGAAGAGTCAGGCAATTTATTAACTTTTACGGGAAAGGATAAAATGTTGAATATGAAATAAAAAATAAATAAAACACTCAAAGTGTAGTTAGTCAATGGAACTGTCAATTAACGGCGACGAAGATCTTTTTCTCTAAGTTACGGGTTACGAGTTTACGGATTCTAAGTCATTTAAAAATATTTCTTAGAGAGCAAATCCATATAGTATTTATGAATAAAACAGTATTTTTGTTACAAGTAAATCCGCTTCATTAACAAATCAGAGCCGCCGAATTGCTTCTTTATTATTTGCTTTATTATTACCGTTATCTACTCATAGCGGCATCTCTTTTTCGCAATTACAAGTTTTTAATTAGCGCCAAATACCAATCATTTATCCTGCAAATCCATTTCTGAACCAGTTTCAACTGATTTATGAGCTAATTTGTAATTTTATTTCTTGTAATATCCTAGTTTTACTGCAAAAATTGTGAGAAAGGCTGTAAATCTGGCAGGATAGGATGCTTATTTACATAAAGGGTGTATTTTTTGGGCATAGACGTTGGCAACTGTCGAACAAATTGTCAATATGAATACATATTGTTGATGTTTATGACCGTTAAACTTCGGCAGTTTACTGTTTGCGATCGTTGTTAGTGAGCAAAGACTGGCTAAGGCTTAGAGAAATGACTGCCAAATAAGTATTCAAAGTGTGAGCACTTTTTTGACATTTACGTAGGTTGCTATATATATTTCTGGACTAGGCAACACTAACTGTTGCCAGGTGCAATCTGACATTTCCATTGGAAAGTTTGACATTTTTTAGCATAACATCACTCAGAACGTTTTGTCATTTAATCGTGAATTGTTTTATTTACAGGGAATTAAAAAATTCATCGCGGCCAAAAAATGAAATTAACTCGTAAACATTTTCGTGCGATCATTTTTCACAACTTTCGTCGTGGATTATCACGACAAGAGTGCATCGATGAACTAAAATCTTTATATGGCTATAAAACACCATCCTATAGCACTGTGAAAAACTGGTACAACGAATTCAATCGTGGCCAACGCTCGCTTAAAGACGAATTCCGTGAAGGTCGTCCAAAAACAGCCGTTGTGCCAGAAAACATCGATGCCGTACGTTAACTGATAATGCAAGACCGTCATGTAACATACCTTCAGATAGAGGCATGCCTATGCATTTCTCCCACCAGCATACATTCGATATTGCATGAACACCTGGCCGTAAAAAAGGTTTGTTCTCGTTGGATCCCGCACAATTTGACAATCGCTCAAAAAAAGGCTCATGTGGATTGGTGTAAAGAAATGCTGAAAAAATACGATCGCGGTGCTTCAAAAGACGTTTATAAGATCGTCACAGGTGACGAATCATGGATCTATGCGTATGAGCCCGAAACAAAACAGCAATCGACCGTGTGGGTCTTCCAAGACGAGCCAAACCCAACGAAAAAAAAAAAAAACATTTTCGTTGATAAATATGCCTATTTTCATTATTATGCCAGAAATATATATAGCAGCCCTCGTAGATTGTCTACCGAGCTATTCAAATACGGCGAGAAGAACAGATAAGGAGCATGCATCAGTTTCTATGTAGAATATAGTTTGACGAAAGCATGCCAGACAATTGGAACTTAAGTGTGTTCTGCCCAATCCACAAAAAGCGAGACCCCACAATCTGAGCCAACTGTCGTGTGATAAGAATCCTCAACATTCTATCAAGCGTATTGTGTGTAAGATTAAAGCCCATATAAGCCATATGACCGATGTTCGGTTGAAACACTAAAGTTTCGGACTTATAAAGTGTGGAATATTCGTAGATTATTTAATTTGTATGTACTTTCTTACCCTAGGCAGGGCATATTAAGTTCGCAACGAATTTTGTAACACCTAGAAGGAAACATCGAAGAGCCAATATATCCAACTCTTTATCTGCCTGTATTTACGTGAACTAGTCCCTCAGTTTTTGAGACATCGAACTGAAATTTCGCAAATTGTGTGTGCTCCAACCGCCGTTATCAGAGTACTATAACATATGGGTGTCATACAGACTGAACGATCAAAACTAAGTCCTTGTATGGGAAACTTTTTATTTGAAGAATTTGAAAAAAGTTAATAAAAAAATGGCTTGATATTTTTCAAAGGTCTAGCATTTATTTAAAAGGTTGTTTTATGAAATTTATTTGTGGAAAACAATTTCGGACAAATGACCACCACGGCTGAGTTTACAGTAGCTTATCCGATCCACCCTATTTTGGAGTACTTTCTCGATGGTTTCAGGCCTTATGGTTGCTACAGCAGCTTGAATCTCGTATTTTAGATCTTGAATTGTTTCTGGATGGTTGGCGTAACATTTATCTTTAATAGCTCCCCACAGAAAATAGTCCAACGGAGTTAAATCGCAGCTTCGGGGAGGCCAATTCACATCACCTCTTTTGCTGGTTAGGGCGAAGATAGGGCGTAAAAGATTGAGTGTAGCGTTTGCTATATGGCACGTAGCGCTGTCCTGTGCCCCAAATGCGACAATTCTGCTTGTTAACATAACCATCGAGGTGGAAATGAGCCTCGTCCGAAAAGATGATTTTTCGGTAAAATTGACCATCCTCGGTTTTGTCTTTTTTTCAATATTTCCCAGTTTTCTTCCAGTGAATAGCAACCCACTTCGTAAATTTTAGACTTATTACTGCATATCTGTCACTTTCCGAATGGTATTTGACGTTTCCAATGTCGAAACATAGACAATTCAAATTTAAAACGTTAGATGCCCCACCCTTTATTATTGCTCAAGGCAACGCCATAATCTCCGTAGCACTGAAAAAACACCCTTTCTAACTCCACCGAACGGTTCCTTCCTGCTTTTTCCCGATCAATTTTGCTACAAGTCGTACGCTAATTGCAACATCGCACACATACAGACATATCTACCACACCACTGAATGTGCGCATGGCCATGGCGCATGCGCAAATTTCAACGTCACTTTATGGTCAGCTTAATGACTGCACACAAGAATTTACGTATGCTGGAAGTACAACGAAATGAAAATACTCGTTTAAGACATTAACGAGGTAATATTAAGAATTAAATGACAGCGTTTTAAGTTGTCAATACTTGTTAAGCGAGTGACAAACTGGTAATAGCTTAATGGCGGATTTTCAAGCGCATTTAAATTGGTACATATATATGCGGCTATATGCAGATATGCAATAGGGGAATGCGAATTATTTATTTACCATTTATTTTTAACAATTTGTGCAGACTTTTGCTGCTAAATCACGCAATTAGCCGCGCAATCGAACACGCAAGCGTGAAGAAATGGAAATTTTAATACAAATCTACATATGTAAGCGTGTGTTGATACACATGTAAATTTCACTGTTGCGCAGGCGCTGCAGGCGAACTGGATTTTCGCTCAACTAACGCCGATAAACACTGTCAACTTACACCTTGCAGCAGAAAAATCAACAGATAGACTAGTAAGTGTGAGTATTAGTAGATATTAACATACAGATGTATATACATATATGTAAATATATATGTATGTCTATATCTTTGCTCAGTTTGACGCGCCACCAACCTGGACACAATGAGAAAGCGCGACAAATACACGCTTAGCATGCATGCGGCTAAACCTGTAGTGCCACGAGGGTCTCCGCTGTAAGTAAGAATAAATAGCATTTGACTTGGTGAATGCAAAATATGCATTTTATCACGTAAACGTCAATTAAGCAACAACAAATTATTTAGCCAATATGGGCGTTAGCATTTACACATGGCCAGCCTCTTAATTTCATAGCGCAGAGCAAAGCGAATGTTGCCGGCACACACGCATGCGCACTAACCCAAATGATAAAGGATGCTATTTTGTGGCGCAGAAAAAAAATATCTAAAAATTTGATATGCGACACCCACACGCAACTTGCCGCATTTCTCAAGCACTCAAAGCCAAATGGATACTACTTCATATACCAGCATATATCCTTCTGTACATACATATATGTATATGTATTTATATGCTAGGCCTGCCACCACATGTGGGTTGTCGTCGCAATTTAAAAATGCAAATTTCGCGCAGTTTTCATTAGGCCTCTTTGATAGTGCCCACAATGTCTAAATGACGGCTGCATAGCGATAAGGATAAGCTTTTAATAAACTTGTCAGTCATTAACTGTCTTTTTAGCATTTGCTTAGACGCTTTAATAGACGCAATATTTTCGGGTAGGCTGTACCGGCAATAAAATTTGCAAACTTATTTGCTGGCTGCGTGCAGCGACACGAAGTACCGGTACTCGTTGCAGGCATATTTACGAGGTGTAGCTATTAGATAATTTGATTAACGTTATAGAAACCACACGCATGCGCTGAAAGCGAGTTATGGTGAAGCCGATCGGCACTTAGATGGTCGGGAGGTATTTGCTGAAGCTTTAGAAATTTTTAGAAATATGTGTGGTATAGAAATTTCCACTGAATTTTATGTGCGGAATCAAATTTTTGGTGCCGAAACGTTCTGGAAGTTAGAGAAGGCCTTCAGTTATAATTGTTTGTCGCGAGCAAGGGTTTTTGATTGGTACAAATTATTAAAAGAGGACCGAGAACGCGTTGACGATAAACCACGTCCAGGACGGCCATCAACATCAACTGATGATCAACATATCAATAAAATAAAGGAATTGGTATTTGAGAATCGACGATTAACAGTCAGCGATCTTACTGGCTTCCTTGGAATATCGAAAGGATCGGAGAAACCCATGTTGAAAGATCGTTTGGGCCTAAGAAAAGTGAAAGCGCGATTGGATTTGAATTCACTCAATTTTTTCGAAAAACAGCGTCGCGTTAACGGCTGTGAAACAATGCTTTCCGACTACCAAAATGTCATGAAACATATTATTATTTGCTAAGAGTCTTGGCGTTTCCCGGAAACTGACGATCAGTCGGCCGAATAACGTGGCAAAGGTGAACTAAAGCCTAAAAAACCAAGTCAAAGCAAGTCAAAGATAAAGCTTAAGTTGACAATGTTCTTCGATTATCGATATCCGAATTCCTTCCGACCGGCCAAACTGTCAACAAGGAATATTATTTGCGCCATTTGAGCGCAGATATTCGTAAAAAGAGGACGGAATTATTAGTTTTTGCACCACAATATTGCACCATCGCATACTGCATGGAATCTTAGTGATTTTTTCGTCAAATTTTCAACCAATATCGTGTCACAACCACCGTATCGCCTGATTTAGTTCCGTGTGACTTCTGGCCATTCAGCAAACTCAAACAAGCGATGTTTCTCGATCAGTATATAATATATGTTTCGATAAACCGACTAGTGAGACATTCTGAAATCAACATTATTTTGATATCATTCTTATGTTTAATTAGACCTTTCTATGTTTTCTATCTGAAAGTAAAAGGGAACTCCTTTGTGACGAAAAATGTAAATTGGCCAAGTCAGAAGAAAAGTCCATAAATCTTTCGTACATTTTTCCCTTTTTCTGTCATCTTTAAACAGAGTTCGGCGATTTCCCCCAGTTCGCCAGGTTCACGGAAAGTATAACTGCTGAGCTCTCATAATTTCACTCTTGCAAAGGCTCCAAAATGGAAGGTTTAGTACTTTGATATTTCAACCTCCTTTTCCTCCATATAATTTTGACAATTTCTACCCAGCAAGATTGTGAGCCTTAGTAGATGTACAAATATGTCAGTTGAAAAATGTCCACTAACAACTACGATAAATGCGACATAATTAATCTTGCTAAGAACAGGTAGTTCACTGGATCTCCTGTATTTCATTCAAGACAAGAAAAATATCGCAGTCACACAACAGTTATTTATTGAACAACGCTTACGAAGTCACGTAGATTCAACGAGAGAAGGCAAGAGGACAACGGAGTTCCCAAACCGATGTACTTGGCACAAGAGTTCCCTTTCCTACAAGCTCATCGGCTTTATAGTTGCATGTGAATCCGTGATGACCAGGCACCCAAACGCGTCTAATAGTAAAGTAGCTTGATGCTATCGATAGTGAGAAGCGGCACTTCATGACTAAATGTGAACGCACCGTGGACGAGCTCAACGTTACCATTCTGCAGTCAGAGTGAATGTGCACCTCTCTGAAAGAGACTGCTCTTCAGAGCAACACAGTCACGACAAGTCACTACAAGCGCTCGTAGTTGACCAACGTTTTCGGCGCTAACACAAGCTATCCAGTACTAGATGGCAAGAGACCCAGTTCACTCCAAACGCTATGTAATTGAAACAATAGTTATTTCTTGTCAGCTCATCGAATTTGAGTGAGGTTCCAGCGACTTCGCTATGACCAAGTATCCAAAAGAGTCTAACAATAATGTAGTTTGACGCTAACGATAGTAAGGACATATACTCCTTGAATAACTTTGAGTTCACAGAGGGCGAGCTCAGTAATAGTATTGCCGCTCTGCTGTCGGAGTGAATGCTTGACTCCCTAAAATGGGCTACACTTCGGAGAAATGTATATACAGCTAGCTACCGTTTTTAACCGCACCTGCTTGAAAAACTCTACAGTGATCCAGTAGGACTCTCTGTGAGCTGAAAACCTTCCGTAAAAAAGCTCACTGCGCCTCTTCTACAGCCACTTCGCCCACTCCGAGTATCCCTCGTCAGTATGTAAGCTGAGAAGAAAACGTCAGAAATAGACTGTGCGACGCAGTGTGGCAAGTTTTTGTGAAGGATTCGATGAGAGAGTGAGTTTCAGAATGTCCCCGCTTGGATTTTTTTGTATCTACCTAGGTCTCATTGAACACGTTTAAGCTTCTTAGTGAGTGCAACTTTTCCGACCGCTCTCCACCAATAGGTAGGATAAACAAGGCAATGACGAAATTTTACGATATTTATACCCTGAACAGGGTATATTAAGTTCGTCACGATGTTTGTAACACCCAGAAGGAAGCGTCGGGGACCCTATAAAGTATATATATAAATGATCAGTATGTTGAGCTGAGTCGATTTAGCCATGTCCGTCTGTCCGTCTGTCTGTCCGTCTGTCCGTCTGTCCGTATATATACGAACTAGTCCCTCAGTTTTGAAGATATCCTTTTGAAATTTTGCAAACGTCATTTTCTCTTCAAGAAGCTGCTCATTTGTCGGAACGGCCGATATCGGACCACTATAACATATAGCTGCCATATAAACTGAACGATCGGAATCAAGTTCTCATATGGAAAACTTTCGCATTTGACAATGTATCTTCACCAAATTTGGTATAGAATATTCTCTAGGGCAAAAATGTAATATCCGAGAAAATTGTTCAGATCGGTTAACTATAGCATATAGCTACAATACAAACTGAGCGATCGGAATCAAGTTCTTGTATGGAAAACTTTCACATTTGACAAGATATATTCACGAAATTTGGTATATATTATTTTCTAAGACAACAATGTAATCTCCGAAGAAATTGTTCAGATCGGTTAACTATAACATATAGCTGCCATACAAACTGAACGATCGAAATCAAGTTCTTGTATGGACAACTTTCACATTTGACAAGATATATTCACGAAATTTGGTATATATTATTTTCTAAGACAACAATGTAATCTCCGAAGAAATTGTTCTGATCGGTTAACTATAGCATATAGCTACCATACAAACTGAGCGATCGGAATCAAGTTCTTGTATGGAAAACTTTCACATTTGACAAGATATATTCACGAAATTTGGTATATATTATTTTCTAAGACAACAATGTAATCTCCGAAGAAATTGTTCTGATCGGTTAACTATAACATATAGCTGCCATACAAACTGAACGATCGAAATCAAGTTCTTGTATGGACAACTTTCACATTTGACAAGATATATTCACGAAATTTGGTATATATTATTTTCTAAGACAACAATGTAATCTCCGAAGAAATTGTTCAGATCGGTTAACTATAGCATATAGCTACCATACAAACTGAGCGATCGGAATCAAGTTCTTGTATGGAAAACTTTCACATTTGACAAGATATATTCACGAAATTTGGTATATATTATTTTCTAAGACAACAATGTAATCTCCGAAGAAATTGTTCTGATCGGTTAACTATAACATATAGCTGCCATACAAACTGAACGATCGAAATCAAGTTCTTGTATGGACAACTTTCACATTTGACAAGATATATTCACGAAATTTGGTATATATTATTTTCTAAGACAACAATGTAATCTCCGAAGAAATTGTTCTGATCGGTTAACTATAGCATATAGCTACCATACAAACTGAGCGATCAGAATCAAGTTCTTGTATGGAAAACTTTCACATTTGACAAGATATATTCACGAAATTTGGTATATATTATTTTCTAAGACAACAATGTAATCTCCGAAGAAATTGTTCTGATCGGTTAACTATAACATATAGCTGCCATACAAACTGAACGATCGAAATCAAGTTCTTGTATGGACAACTTTCACATTTGACAAGATATATTCACGAAATTTGGTATATATTATTTTCTAAGACAACAATGTAATCTCCGAAGAAATTGTTCTGATCGGTTAACTATAACATATAGCTGCCATACAAACTGAACGATCGAAATCAAGTTCTTGTATGGACAACTTTCACATTTGACAAGATATATTCACGAAATTTGGTATATATTATTTTCTAAGACAACAATGTAATCTCCGAAGAAATTGTTCTGATCGGTTAACTATAACATATAGCTGCCATACAAACTGAACGATCGAAATCAAGTTCTTGTATGGACAACTTTCACATTTGACAAGATATATTCACGAAATTTGGTATATATTATTTTCTAAGACAACAATGTAATCTCCGAAGAAATTGTTCTGATCGGTTAACTATAACATATAGCTGCCATACAAACTGAACGATCGAAATCAAGTTCTTGTATGGACAACTTTCACATTTGACAAGATATATTCACGAAATTTGGTATATATTATTTTCTAAGACAACAATGTAATCTCCGAAGAAATTGTTCTGATCGGTTAACTATAGCATATAGCTGCCATACAAACTGAACGATCGGAATCAAGTTCTTGTATGGAAAACTTTCACATTTGACAAGATATATTCACGAAATTTGGTATAGATTATTTTTTAAGGCAACAATGTAATCTCTAAAAAACTTGTTCAGAACGGGTTACTATAGCATATAGCTTCCATACAAACTGGAAACATAGTTACTAACAGAAATGCACCTGTGAAGGGTATTTAGCTTCGGTGCAACCGAAGTTAACGTTTTTTCTTGTTTTTGTTTCTGAATTAAAAAAGTGTCAAGTTTTACCTAAAAAATTCTCAAATTAATAAATCCTCAACATAGCTGTTTGGGACATTGGTTCAGTCTCTGTTTTTTGCTAAGTTTACCACATCAACATGACAGAGTTGGAAGGAAATTTACATTATAATTGAGCGATTTAAACTATTTTAGCTTTTTAATGAAGTTATAATATTTTTAAGAGTGCCAGTCTGTAAGGAACTACTCAACACATGTGAAGTGATCTTCAACAGTCTTAACCTCAATTTCATTATAAAAATGCATATCATTATGTAGCCGAATATTTTTGACAACTGAAACTCACACACATTTGTAACATCCACATGGTCATCTAAACTTTCCAGCCCACCTAAACCACCTGAATTCCACGAATCGTAAATCAAACTTTCAAATTAATTCAACTATAAATCAACAGCATTGCAACACGTTCGCCTGCTTAACGCGCTGACGTTTGAACGATGTGATATGACGAAAAGTACCGTTAACTGTCAAAAATCATGACAACTACGCGCAGTCAGTGGTTTTAACGCACTCACAAATACATATGTAGTATGAATAAAAATTGTATGCACTTACATTTTCGCATGATGTACGACATGAGCCAAATACCTCGCTGCAACAAGTGTAAATGTCTGGAAGAGAGAAAAAGAAAACGGATTTAGCGAAAACGATTATCAGCAAAGAAATGCAATGAGTAATGTGCAAAAAACAAGAAATCGAAAAAATGCATTTAAGTAGCATACAAAAAATATATTACTGTAAAGACAGGCAGTGCAAGTGCGTGCGTCGAACAGAATATGAAAAATTATTAAAAAAAAATAGAAAAGAATGAAGCACCCCAAATGCAAATATCGATTTAATGGCTGTGTAATATTTCATTTTTTGACATTTGAAATAATTTATTTTACGCATAACTGCGGCATTTACGGCACAACACGTGCGTTGCATCGCTGCGAGGCGGGGTATTTGAACCTGTTATTTGCTTTTGGATTAATAATAGATTTCTTCAAGCCTCAAATAGATTTTTGTCTCCGCTGTATTATTTTTTATTTTTATTTTTACTTTTTATACTGAACAGGGTTTATTAAGTTTGTCCAATAGAAATATCAGAGTCCCTCTAAGTTAGTCAAGTTTGTCTGTATATAGATTAAAAATAATTAAGACTTTGCACTGCGACCTATGATCTATTGTGTCTTCTCCTACATCACATAAGTATGTATGGTCACAGCATTCTGAACGATTCCAGGAGCTTGCTGAGCCCGACTGAGGGGATTTGATCCTTATCCACGTATATTAAACTTAGGGCCTTGACCCTACTTCTACAAATTGCTGGGCAATCTAGAATCAGGTGTTCTGGAGTTTCCTGTTCCATGTCGCAAAACCAGTAATTTGCGCAAGAGACTATACCCATGCTGGACAAGTGCTTCCTGAGCCTGCAGTACCCTGTATACGTGGTTTGACAATTAAATAATGAGACTGTTTTTATTGCCGCGCTTGTGGTAAACCTGTGACCTTGAAATTCCCTTTCTCTTTTTTCGGCATCCCTCCTCTCTCCATTGATATATGTACCATCGCTCTAGCTTGTTTAGTTCGCCTGCTACATCAAGTTGAGTAGACGTGTGTTTGTAGTGCTTGTCACGAAAAGGGAAAAACGAAATCAAGGGCAACGCGTCGCGATAAATTTTTGCGCCAGATTGGGCGAAACAGAGTCGGAAACGTACGCTAAAATTTTTAGAGTGTATGGTGATAGTGCTCTTAGTCGTCGAAGCCAAACGCCAAAGCTCACTATGGTTGTCTCCGCGCACGATGATTATTGCCTTTTTTGATAGCCGTGGAATCGTCCACAAAGAATTCGTTCCACCGGGGAAAACTGTGAATCAAGTATACTATTGCCAAGTACTTGAAAGATTGCGAAAAGGAGTCAACAGGGTGCGCACAGACATCGCTCGTAACTGGATCCTTCATCACGACAACGCGCCGTGCCACACCGGCCTCAGCGTGTCCCAGTATTTGGCCTCTAAAGGGATCGCCGTGTTGCAACAGCCGCCTTATTCGCCCGACATATCACCCTGTGACTTTTTTGTTTCCTAAAACTAAATCGGTGGTCAAAGGAACTTATTTTGAGCCGATTACGGACATCCAGGCGGCCGTGACGAGGGTGCTTGCGGTCATCCCAGTCGAAGTGTTCCAGAAATGTTACGAAGCATGGAAAACGCGCTGGAATCGCTGTATACTCGTAGCTGCCCAAGGGACTACTTGTAGAATAATTTTCAAATATACGGTTTTTATGGCATCAGCCTCATTACTTAATTGTCATACCTCGTAGAGCGCGAAAAAGAGGCGGAATTTGTCTAGGCGGAGGTTGATCATATCTTTAAACCTTTCAAGATTGTACCTTCCCATTTGTAGCTTGGAGTGGCGCATTCCTACTGCCTGTTGCTAGTGCCGTCGTCTGCCCAATATCTCCTCCATGCGGAGCAACTCTTTTATAGTGTGGGGCCCCATTCTAATGCATGGTTCTGGTTCCATCCTCCTCGACTCTGCTGCAGAGCAGGCTAGTTCGTCGGCCAACTCATTGCCCCTTTATGCTGCTGCCTTTTGCCAGTGCCGTCCTCTCCCCAATCTCTCCTCCGTGCGGAGCAACTCTTTTATAGTGTGGGGACCCATTCCAATGCATGGTTCTGGCCCCATCATCCTCGACTCTGCTGCAGAGCAGGCTAGTTCGTCGGCCAGCTCATTGCCTCTTTATGCTCCAGTATCAGGTGTACATGGATGCAACTGATAGGCGGTTCAGCCTTCCTCATACGTAATATTTTCTATTTGCGTAGGGTATTATAGCTTCGTTGCAACCGAACTTATTATGATTTTAATATTTTCCGCTAGTTACAACATGTTGTATTCATTAAACTTGCGTCCATCATGTCTCCAAATTGACGCGACCATATTCCATCAGTTTATGCCTATGGCACGCCAACTCCATTCACGTTTACGCCAACAGCTGCTGGCTGCTGACTGCCGATCTCGCTCACCTCTCCCGCTGCTTGATCCACAAACGGCTTCTAAATCATGTTCAATCATCCAGTTCTTCTACTCATAATCACCAGCACTGCTTGCTGATCGTACAAAATCCCAACGACGCGCTGTCGTCCCCGGTTTGTTGCTTTATGCTTTCATTGTCGGGTCTTAGGCGGCAACGCAACAACACTGTGTTTTGCATGAATTTTTCCCATGTGATTAATGTCGAGCAATTCGCAATTTTTAATTTATTTTCTCTTTTTTTGCCAGCCTACACTGGCAAATCCTGCGGCCATTCGCGTTTTCAGCGGCATATGTGCGCTTATTGTAGCGCAAGTCCATTGCTGACGCCAGCGGATCGTGTAGCTGTACTGTATGTGAGTTAATCTATATGCAAATACATACACATGTAGTTAATTTTTTAATCTTCCGTACAAGTGTCACCAGTCGAGTCAGTCGCGCAGCCAAGCAACGCAACCGATTCAATGGCCTCAGCACGATCAACGCCTCGCTTACTTTGTTTGCGATCACTTTTGATTCACTGAAGTTTCTGTGTCTGTCCAACTGCTTGACTCTTCAGCCGCTTAACTTGACATACTATTATTTATAAGTTCGCACTAATATATGTACACATGTAGGTTTGTATGTAATTGCGTTAGTGTACTTTAGTTGTGACTCAAAAGTGTTCGTACCGATCGTGTTCTTGCTGGCGATCGCTCGTCCAGATGTGGTCTTGCCGCCAAGTGGCACTTCTGGTGTGAATGGTGACACTAAGTGAGTAAGTAAGTATATATATATATAAGTATATATATACATATATGCTGTTTTTATTTTGATACAGAAAGTAATGAGCATCCGGAACAAGGCTAGGAAGACTTGCGGTTAATTTGCTTGAAATTGAATTGAAATTAATTATATTTGGAAGATGTTTAAGATTTTATCTGCAGTGTTGTTGAACTTCATCGACCCTTTCTCTCCTTTGGAATTCGAGCCTATTATTTAGCTAAATTATTTTTCTTTTTCAGACGTGTGGTCTTCAATGAGCCGTTAGTTTTTTCGGAATTGGTTTTTCTGACAGCTGTTACATGTTGACAGATTTATTCGCACAGCATGTATCGATTTCCCAGCACGCTTACTCCGAAGACGCTTTGTTGCATTGGATCATAGCATAGAAGAAGATCTGATTGAGTCCATCCACCACTTTACGGAAGAT
Source organism: Bactrocera zonata (assembly GCA_037783105.1). NCBI lineage: Eukaryota > Metazoa > Arthropoda > Insecta > Diptera > Tephritidae > Bactrocera > Bactrocera zonata. The sequence goes on along the minus strand of JBAWJQ010001889.1, from coordinate 226,901 downwards.
CCTGGTTCCTTCTACTTCCTTATTAAGTAGACACCACTTACGCGGTTAAAGACGAGTTTACAACAGCGCGCCAGTCGTTCTTTCTTTTGCCTGTTCGTAACCCCGGCTCATCAAATGCCTCTATACCATATAGCAGAACTGGGATGATACGTGACTGGTAGAATTTGAGCTTTGTTCGTCGAAAGAGGACTTTACTTCTTAATTACCTACTCTGTCTGAAGTACCACATTTTGGCAAGAGTTATTCTGCGTTGGATTTTGAGGCTGAAGTTTTTTTTTGGTATTAATGCTGGTTCCAAGGTAGATGAGGTCTTGGTTTACGGGTTATTGGTTACAAAATCCAACTCGTGGAAGTATTGAAGCCGAAAAACTATCAAAGACGGTGCACGTTCGATAAATGGACCCATAACGAAAAGTATGAACTGGACGGGTGGGTTCCAACAAGACGACGCCACGTGCTATACATCCAACGAAGCAATTAATTTATTGAAGAAGACTTTTGGTGAACTATTTATTTAGCCTCGCGGGCCCATGGCGTAGCTTCCAAGATTATGCGATTTATCACAGCTGAACTCTTTTTTTAGGGTTTTATGAGTTGCTTACCTATCCACAAAAGTCCGAAATGATTGACAACTTGAAAGAGAATATTCGGGTCTCTCAGCTGGAGTTTATTTTGGCCAGTTGTGGAGGACAATTCTCTTGACATCTCCATTTCTATCGGCCTACAAAACTCAGGCAGAATTTCCAAGCGAAAGGACTAGATATAGCGAAAGCATGTGAAGTTCTATTGAACAACAACGAGAGGATATAAAGAAGCATCATATACACGGACACTCAAGCAGCATTGCTTGCCTGGTCGACAACAACTGTAGGAAGGCTTTAAGTTTATTGGCAAGTCCAATCCACTTGTTCACAATTTGGGTTCCCGGTTAATCGAATATTTTCGTCAACGAAAAGGCAGGCGAAATGACAAGCCTAGCAGCGTTTTTAGACAAATTCGAGGCGGAGGCAATATCATGCCCACTAACTAAGCAGATATGGTCCAAACATGACAGGAATAGTACCAAGATCTACCATTAGGTCAAGAAAATGGTATAAGTATACAGACTTACAGCTACTACAACGGGATACTGGCCTTTTGGAGAGCATGCGGTAAAGATGCAGAAAGTCTTTAGCATCTTTTTATGTATTTTCGAAACTCTGAAAGCAACTTCTTAAGGACAATACTCAAGCGCTGATGAAGTTCAAGCATAATTCGTTACGATGATGAAGCTTCATCCGTTCTCACGATAGTCAGGTCTACGTAACCGGAACGGACCCGAATTTTTTATCCGGTCAAAGACCGTGAACTCAGCAGAATTCTGTCGCTACAACAAAAACATGAAGCAGTAATCAATATATAGAACGAATCACCAATGAGCATTTAAGTGATTTCGTCTTCAAACAAATTCCCAACTGCGGCAACCTACAAATTTTTTTTAGAAGTCGTACATCAAAGAGTTTTCAAAAGAAACTTTGTGACAAAATAATGCAGAGATAATTAAATAATTTATTTTATTGTTTGCATTGGTATGTACATATATAGTATGTACGTAAAAAATATTTCTTAACTCGCACTGTTTAAAAAACTATATTTTTTAGTCTACAACAACACTAACAAACAGCAATTGAATGCTTGCTAAGCATTTACTACTTGCTGTGTGGTCGATTCGCACAAAAATACAAAGACGAAAAAAAACAACAAAAACAAAGCAAACGCAAATTTTATTTTTATTTCCACTTCACTGCTTTATTAGTGTGTGTAAGTTTGTATTTTTTAGTAATTAGTTACTGTGACAGCGCAAAGAAAATGTCGCGCTGAAGCTTCAAAGCAAGAAAAAAGTAAAAAAAAACTGACAAGTGTTTTGGTTTTGTGCTCGTAAATTTGTATAGCACAGCTGTGAGCAATATTTGAGTGAGAAAGTGTGGCAATTGAAATAAGTGGAAAATAGAAATAATTTTTTTTTTTTCTGTTGTTGGGAGGCTGACCGCACAAAATAATTTTAGTTACCATGTGTTTATAGAGTTTCGATGGCTTTGTGCATTAGGGTGGGAAAAATTTTTAAGGCAAAAATTTTGGAAATAATATTCAAAACATTTTTGAAAGTTTTCCAAAAAAAATTGTGATGTGAGATTTAAAATCGACTGCAAAGTCTAATTTTAATTTCTATATTTAATGTCCTTTTCAACTGTTTTTTTAAAGCTCTTTAGCTTTAGCTGGATTGAACTATTACCGGAAAATTTTAAATTTATGGATTATAATATTGTTTAAAACATGTTGTTGTTGTTGCTTTAACGATTATCCAGACCCTGTTTGGGATGGTACCTGTCAAGGAGATCACTGAACTGTATGCTCAAGAAACAAGCTGTTTTGACGGGTTCGGACCATAGAGAGTAGGGTGCAAGAAAAGTGTATTTCATAGGGCATGCAAAGAGGTTATGATTAGTATCATGCGGCGTCTCATTGCATGCAGGATGTAGATTTTATACATTAGGATCTATATTATATAAATAGAATTTTAATCTTCTAGAATACCCAGAACGAAGTCACACTTCATCTTGTTCAGCTATGGGTACTGTTTGGACTCTATGTAGGCCATTCACTGGAAGGAGGGCAATCAAAGTGTTAATAGCACCACTGTGAATGGCGTTCAGTAACAGTTGGAAATTGGTCGCGTCAGAAATTTGTTCGGTTTATTGTTCAACTTCGTCGACACATTGAATGAATGTCCTCTTGATGATCCTAGGAGGCTGCTCCGCTTCAAGCAAGTGACTGCGAGGATGGTTTCAGAGAAAACACTCGAGCAGAAATTGCTTGGTGAGTAGTATGTTATGCCTCTTTACAGATGATAAGGCCCATTATGTAGATGCTCAATGAAAGACATCCTATTATTGTCTATAGTGCGATATTCAGGATTTTCTCCATCTACGTCTTGCTGCATCTAGGCGACCCTATTTGTGCGGCGTAGTTAATGAGGGAACCTTTCGGCTTCACTAGTTTGGCATTTTAAAAGCCAAAGGAAATAATTACAATGTAAATTAATTCTACTATCAGCTGTAAATTATCGATTTTTATCGATCGCATCAAACCATATAAAAATGATTTCGGAATTTATCGATATTTTCAAACTACCAAAAGAGAATTGAGGATATTTATTAATTTACTAAGCTATCAAAGGTGAATTATTGCCATTTATCGATATTAACCAAATATCAAAAAGTTAATTACCGGCACTTATCGATAATATTCAACTATCAAAGTTGAATTATTGGCAGTTATCGACATTATCAAACTATGAAAAGTTGATTATCAATATTTATGGAAAATCAAAATATAAAAAGGAATTATCGGAATTTATCGATATAATCAAACTAACAAAAGTGAATTTCCGATATGTATCAATAGATTAAACTCATCAAAAATTACTTATTAGAGTTTATTGAAGTTACTAAACCTTAAAAAGTGAATTATCAACATTTATGGATATTGTCAAACGCCAAAAGAGCCAGTTATCGACATTATCAGGCTATGAAAAGTTGATTATCAATATGTATTTATGGATAGAATCAAAGCACAAAAAATAATTATCGGAATTTATCGATATTTTTAAACTATCAAACGTAAATTTCTGATCTATCGATAGTTTCAAGTCATCGAAAGTGAATTATTGTAATTTTTTGATATTGCCAAACCTACAAAAATGAAATTATCAACATTTATGGATATTGACAAACACCAAATGTGATTTATCGATAGTTATCGACATTATCAGACTATGAAAAGTTGATTATCACTATTTAGGAATAGAATCAAACAACTAAAAGTGAATTATCGAGATCTAGTGATATTATCAGGAAATCAAAAGAGAGTTTTGAACATTTATTACCACAAGTGAACTAACGGAATTTATCGATATAAAAATATATAAAGTTAATTATCAACTTTATTGATTTTGTAAAAATGTCAAAAGTAATATTTTATCGATATTACTTAACTATAAAAAATTTATTATCGATATTTATCGATTTTATAAAACAGTAAAAAGTTAATTTATCGGTATTACCAAACTATCAAAAGTGAATTATCAACATTTAATGAAATTATCAAACTAGACATTTAATTATCCATATTATCAAACTAGCACAAGGGTGTTATCGATATTTAAAATTTAATATATATCGAATATTGGAAAAAATGATATTATCTTCAAGTGTCGATATTATGAAATTATAAGTTTAAAATTTAATTATCGACATATAATTAACAAAGTAACACAAATGTTTCATCGATATTTAAAATACATCCTCAAGTATCGATATTATGAATTTATGAGAAGTGAATTATCAAAAATTATCGATATCATAAAACTTAAACTATCGAAAATTATCGATATAATCAAAAAAGTTTAATTATCGACTTTTTTCGTTATATTAAAATTGCAAAATTTGAATTATTGTCAACTTCAAACCACTAAACATATTATCTGAACGAGATAAGATCGTATTGCTTGAGTCACCTAATGCATGACGACGGAGTAAATCTCACACAACTGAAAATATTATTATTATAATAAATTCCCGTACTTAATCAATACATTTATAGCACACTAAAACCGCAACTACTGGACAAAATCGCAGATATAATCGTATTAGTAATAAAAATCTCAAAGCAAAGCAATAAACTCTCTAATAAAGCAAGAAAGCAATACAAATAAATGCGACGTCAAAATGACAGCGACAACAACAACTGCCGCAGCAAGCAACCATTAACAACAAGAGCAACAACAAAGTCAACAAAATCAACACAAAACAACCAATAAGCGCAGCACAAAGGCAACACTTAAATGTTAATAACCAAAAAGCAACAACAAACGTTGAGCAGCATGTGCACTGCGAAGTGGCAGCAACCGGTCGTTGGCGACACAAACACATGTTGCACAAAACAACAAACAACAAGTTGCAATAGCAAACGTTTGCAGTGGGGGAACGCTTATTTATGATTTGCTTGAGTAGCGAGCGAAGACATTCTAATCGCCAGTGGCTACTCGACCCACTCGCCCCGAGAGCACCAACAACTCGGCGATCGTCACACTTGTCAGTACATAGAGCATACATACACAAGTATGCATATGTAGAATTGCTTGCATGTGGCAGCAAATTTCACGTTGCGCCGTTGTGGCAGCAGTGCCGGTGGCAGGCCAGCACGTTGACTCGTTCTTTCGTTCATTCACTTCGATGACAGTTCATCATTATTCAAATGTAACAGCACTTTATTCTTAATCATTTGTTGTTGTTATCTGGCTATTATTTGTTATTGCTATTGTTGCTGCTAGTCTATGTGTGTTGTTGTAGTGTGTTTTCATTTATTGCAACAACATTTGCAATTCAATGCACAAACATTAATCGCATTGGCAGCAACAACAACTACATAGGTGTGTGTATGTGTATGTTTATATGCATCTATAGTACTCGTATATGTATAATATTTATGGCAAGATTTTGCTTCTCTTAAGCAATTGTCGCCTCGAGACTCAGTTTGCATAGTAAATCATTTAGATTATTAAATAATTGTCGCTGAGACAGGAAGCGCTTATTTAGTTTTGAATTTAATTAATTCATATAAAAAAATTAAAAACCAAAACAAGAAAACCCTTCTCGAATGCAAAAGATTCCATACAAGAACTTGTTTTGATGGGTCAGTTTGTACGACAGCTATACGCAGTAGTTCAAGGCACGTCGCCATATTTTGTTTGGCCGTACAGGTTCAGTTGAGGCGAGCTCCTGCTTCGTGCCCGAACCTGGCGCTGAACATAAGCTCTCATAGGGACTTGTGCCTACCCTCGCGAGGTCTCCTGCTTGCACAGTTAACCACTGGGTTCATAAAGGGCAACTGTTACAACGAGCGGAGGTCCCACTAGAAAAAAATTAAAACACCGCAACAACAACAAAAAGAACATGATAATTAAGATGACCAAGTCAAGGAGGACGGGAATGTCTTCCGTAGAAGTAGTCGGATACTTGGATCCCCTCTACTCATCGTCACTCCAAAACAACCTGACAAAACTGAAGAAAAGACAGCCTCAAGAAAAACTCCGGCCAAACAAGCACCTTCGGCAAAACAGGGAGAAGGGAAGATCACCCCAGCTGCTAATATAGAAGGACCTCAATACTCACTGAAACAAGAATACGTAACCCAAATAAGATGAGCAGAAGAGGAATACCCAAAAAAAATACAAGAGTATCGTGCAAACTATGAAGATGGCGATGGCAAAACAGAAGAACGTCAGCACGGATGTTAAGAACGGAATAGCACAGCTAGATGAACTCTTTGACGTAAAAGTTACCATAGAAACTGACTCATCACAGAAAATGAGAAAAGACGAGGGCATCTAAGCAGATGCATCATGACCCCCGAATCAATAGCCTCGAAGAGGCGCGCACCAAGCCCTGTGGAGCCTCGAGAAACCGTGCGATTACGAAACGAAAAGGACAGCCAGTGGCAAATGGTTTAGCCTAGAAAAGCAAGGAACACCCACGCAATCGAAGGAACGGTGAAGGAAGCACAAAAAACGCAAAAAAGATACAACAAGGTAGGAATCGAAGGAACGGTGAAGGAAGCACAAAAAACGCAAAAAAGATACAACAAGGTAGGAATATAGCTGTAAGCCAAAGAGCAAGTTATAGCAAACCGCAATCCGAGTCCGTGATCGTAAAGCCAGCAAAAGGTTATAGCTACGCCGATGTCCTTAAGAATATCTGTAGCAAGGTAAATCTTAAAGAAGCAGCAAAGGGATCCGTAAAACAGGAGCCGGGGTCCTACTATTAGAGCTGCAGAAGTGCCAGTCTGCAAAAGCCGGCTTCTACGAGACACCCAAGACCACCCTTCAAAAATATGCAACTATGGCCGACCTTATTTCAAAGGCTACTATAGTGGCTGTAAAAGAAGGGCGGACCCCATCGAGGACTCGACGATAAATAGCACCTCATACAAGAGAGTAGGTAAGAGCATATATAACGCTAGACCAGGACAAAGCTGACTGATGCAGGCACGCATAAAAATTAGCTGGATTAACTGCAGGCTGCAACTGAAAGAAAACCGAAAAAACTGCTTTGGGTCAGGACACTTAACCTGAGACTGTAAAGGGCCCGATAGGAGAGAACAAGGTACTTTCATTAAATGTAGCCAACCAGATCAAAAATTGAAAGGGTGCATAAAGCCCATCATGCTGCCTTTACGAAGAGGCTAAACACGAAAAAGTCAACAATATCCAGGGCCCCGCAAAATGCACGGTATATAGGAAGTACCAAAGCAAATGAATATTCCACAGGCCAATATGCATAATACCTAATGCCGGATTTTCATTTTTATCAATATCAATATCATCCAAATGAAAATTTGGTTGCTAAATGCCAGATTGATAGTTATAGGAGCACCTCAAAACTCATGGAAAATTATAAATTAAAATATCGGTCAATATTACTTAAACTTGTTCAATTATGATACAATAGACAAGTTTACTGATTGCATAAATCAATATTAATATTTGGATAACGTTTATTTGGGGTAAGCCATGGCGTATGAGTTATCACTTTGTCATGATTTCTTCTCAAATTTCGTAAGAATGAAATTCCTCATAACCGGACACTCAGCGTCGCAGTGTTTTTGCCCTGCTAAGGAGTTCTCCAAACATAGGAGCGACGAAAAAAGTATTTAAAATGAAACGTTAGTGCCAGAAGCCGCTACTCAGAACTAAATTTCTATTACTAAATAATAAATGCGAGCCAAGTTCAGCTAGGATGAATGAATGGTTGTTTGCTGGGATCATTTTACATACTATTCTTAAAAAAAAAAAATGTTTCAAATCACCAAAAATTAATAAGAATTTTAAAAGGCGGGAACTATAAATTGTACATAATTTTCTTGACATATTTTATGAAATTTTGTCCGTTTGAATAAAATATTTCCAAAATAGTCCGTGTGTGTCCGGTTATTGGAGCGTAATCCGGAGTAATCCGGTTATAGGAATCGCTTTTGTATGAAAATAATAATGAAAACGTTGTGTTCATGAAATTTGTCCGGTTAAGGGAGATGACCGGCAATAAGGACTGTGCGTAGTAGAGAATTTCAAAGTATTCGGTCTTTTTAACTCCACGTTATATTAGCTAAAAAACTAATTTCGAGGTTACGATTGAAAAAATACAATTTTTGAAAATAATTTCGATTCTTGAAGCCACTCTGCAGTGTAAATTATTATACTTCCCAAAAAAAAAAATCCGCCATTTTGTTAACAATAAAAATGTTTACTTTTCCTGCGATCATTACCTTTTTTCATCTACATATATTCATAGCTCCGCCCAAAACAACGCCCACAATTCACACTAGCAAACATACACATGGATTTTTATAGTTTTTCCAACACCCACATGATCAACACCTTCCCAACAACCAATACAATTTGAGGCACCTGTCGAATGCCAACAACACAAAGAAACAAAACGCGGCATGCAAACACTGTGTGTGAGTGTATGCGCGCAAGCCAAAAGACAAGCTATTATATTTATATATGTACATTTCTATTATTATTCTAAGCACTCCCCGTCGGCACACATATCATATCAAGTTGCCAACAAACCAAGATATAGATAGACAAATGGACAGCATTGGTGACAATCGATCAAAGTGTGCCGCATCGTCGTTTACGAGCGTGTACGCTGAATGATTCATAAAACTTGGCAATACGCAAATTGTGAGTATATACCCTATAAACATATGCAAATATGAATATTAAACACACATACATATATACATGTGTGTACATGTGTTTGTGTAGTTTAGTAAATATTATAGCGACTCATGTAAGCTATTAAAAAGAAATTCGCACAATTAATTTCCTGGCATACAAATGAAGCTCGGTAATGAGAATGGCCTTAAGTCTTAGAAGTGTCAAATTCACTCGGAATGGTAATATTTCATGTGTTAATCGAAGGCGTTGGCTGGGTAGCCATACGAATTGGGGTGCCTTCATTTATCAAATGTCAAAAATGAGAAATTTCATCTTAGAAACGTGAATGATTCGACAAGTTGTCAATGTAAAAACAGATTTTATTAATTACACACATAAATTATATAATTTAAGAAAATATAGGGTGCTTTTTTAGAGGTAAAAAAAATTTTATTGATGTTTCAAATAAATATATGTGTGTATATATGTATTTAATCTATAAATACATAAAAGCACAAATTATATGATGTCAAAAATAGAGGGTGTCTTTTTGGGGTTAAAGATTTTTCAGTGATATTTCAAATAAATATTGGTTTCCAATGTAAAAATATGTTACACACATAAATTAAATAATTTAAGAAAATATAGGGTGCTTTTTTGGAGGTAAAAAAATTTAATGATATTTCAAATAAATAAATATATGTACGTAATCTATAAATACACATATACCTGCATAAATTATATGACGCAAAAAATATAGGGTGTCTTTTTGGGGTTATAGAACTTTTAGTGATATTTCAAATGCATATTGGTTTCCAATTTAAAAGTTATTTCCATTAATTACACACATAAATTACATGATTTTAGCAAATATAGGGTGCTTTTTTAGAGGTAAAAAAAATTGTATGATATTTTAAGTAAATATATGTGTGTATATATGTATTTTATCTATAAATATATAAAAGCACAAATTATATGACGTCAAAAATATAGGGTGCCTTTTTTGCGTTATAGAACTTTTAGTGATATTTCAAATACATATTTGTTTTCAAAGAAAACAAATTTTTTCATTAATTACACATATACATTATATGATTTCAGAAGATATAGGGTGCATTTTTGTAGTTATAGAACTTATATACAAATATTAGAAATTTCAAATATATATTGGTTTCCCATTGTTTTGGGATAGCTGGTTGATTAACTGACTTGACGTATACCCACAAAGAGTAGTATAGCGAAATATAATTATGAAAGCCAGAAGATGGCCTATTTATGATTCGACACCTATGTTTTGGTTAGTCCTATAGAGTGATATCGTTTCATTTCATTTCTTCTTAAATCATACTACCGGATTTATTTAGCAATTAGACAAAAATATTGCATGTTGGAACCAATATGCTAGCTGTTGCATTCACAACTGACGGTAATGTAGGGTTTATCACCATTTTAAAATTAGTATAGATCCATTATGTCTACGTCATGCTAAATACCCCAGGCAGTAACTTTTCTCGCATGCAAATAGAACTAAATACTTAGTCTAATCAGAATTTTTATACCCTGAACAGGGTATATTAAGTTTGTCGCGAAGTTTGTAACACCCAGAAGGAATCGTCGGAGACCCTATAAAGTATATATATAAATGATCAGTATGTCGAGCTGAGTCGATTTAGCCATGTCCGTCTGTCTGTCCGTCTGTCCGTCTGTCTGTATATATACGAACTAGTCCCTCAGTTTTTAAGATATCGTTTTGAAATTTTGCAAAGGTCATTTTCTCTTCAAGAAGCTGCACATTTGTCGGAACGGCCGATATCGGACCACTATAGCATATAGCTGCCATACAAACTGAACGATCGGAATCAAGTTCTTATATGGAAAACTTTCACATTTGACAAGATATATTCACGAAATTTGGTATATATTATTTTCTAAGGCAACAATGTAATCTCCGAAGAAATTGTTCAGATCGGTCCACTATAGCATATAGCTGCCATACAAACTGAACGATCGGAATCAAGTTCTTGTATGGACAACTTTCACATTTGACAAGATATATTCACGAAATTTGGTATATATTATTTTCTAAGGCAACAATGTAATCTCCGAAGAAATTGTTCAGATCGGTCGACTATAGCATATAGCTGCCATACAAACTGAACGATCGGAATCAAGTTCTTGTATGGACAACTTTCACATTTGACAAGATATATTCACGAAATTTTATATATATTATTTTCTGAGTCAACAATGTAATCTCCGAAGAAATTGTTCAGATCGGTCGACTATAGCATATAGCTGCCGTACAAACTGAACGATCGGAATCAAGTTCTTGTATGGACAACTTTCACATTTGACAGGATATATTCACGAAATTTGGTATATATTATTTTCTAAGGCAACAATGTAATCTCCGAAGAAATTGTTCAGATCAGTTGACTATAGCATATAGCTTCCATACAAACTGAACAAATAGTTACTAACAGAAATGCACCTGTGAAGGGTATTTAGCTTCGGTGCAACCGAAGTTAACGTTTTTTCTTGTTTCTACTCCAAATAGTCCAATTTTCCGTCATTAAGTACCCATCAAGTCAGAAATTCACGGATGTATCGATAGTACTCTGTTTTTTTTTTTTTTTTTTGATTTAAATTTTCACGATTTTTAAACCTAATACTATGTTCAGACCGGAAATTGAAAAGATTAGATTACATTTAATCATTTCATAAAAAAACAGCTGTTATTGTCATTCATGAAGTCACATCGCTTAATATTTATCAAGAGAAAAGATTCTCATATAGTATTTTGAAATAAAAGCCGTCTTTTTTCAAATATTTTCCATATAATAGAAATAATGGATGCATTTTTTCATTTGTTAAGTAGATTTTCAGGTGAAATTAGATTCATTGCTTTAAAAAAAATTTGTTTGTTTACATTTTTTTCCCTTTGTAGTGTCTAAATCAGCTGTGATAATGTAACAGATTTTCAGTGCTGACAAGTAGATTGCGGAAAATCAGAATCGCACAGAGAGATTTAGCGTGGATTAGTTTCAAATCATTTCAATGAAGTGATTTGGAACTGTCATTTTTGTATGGCGAAATCTTGATAAATTTTTAAGATTAGTGGTATAATCCATTCAACAACCGAAATCGTGTGATTAAGTGTCGGTCTGAACATAGTATAACATAATAATTCGACAAAGTATGATGAGCATAAAGGTCAAAAACATGTGCTTACTTTGACAGCTGTTTTAACAGCTAACCCTCTAGTAAATTCTATAGCTCTAAAGCAGAGCCGCTCAAAATAATGCGCAATTTATTTACCAACGCATACAATCACACATTTGATATCTGCTAGCGTATGATTGTGTGCGTGCGCTTGCTTAGTACACTGAGTGAAATCGTGCTATTTGTTTATTTTGTTATTAAAAATTTAGAAAAAAATAAATAATTATGCTTTTTGATAAAAAAAAAAAGCAATTAAGAACAACAATAATTTTAAGTTAATTTTTTTTAACTTTCCATGATTTTTTCCATATCGACTTCAAGATCGTAAGTTTTGATTCTCATTAAGTCCTCTATATGCTTATTCGAAACTGAATTCCTGTATTTCGAGTGTATTTTTGACGCTGGCAGAATTAGCGTCATAGCGTACATGCTTCGACTGCATTTGCTTGCCTATACTCCGAGTATAGGCATGAAAAATTGCGCATTATTTTGAGCGGCTCTGCTCTAAAGTAAAGCAACCGGTATAGAAAGCGTTTCAATTTGATGCAAAAACATTTAAAAATTTTTTTTTTAAATTCGATATCTAAAATAAAATTATTTTTTACTTTTTTACATTTATTTTTTATTCTTTTTTTTAAATTCTGTTTTGCATATTTACATTTTTTTTTTTTTTTTTTTTTTTATTTAACATTCTTTATTTACAATCTATCTACATTAAGATATTCAGTAAATTAGATCTAGTAGGTAATGGCAGAGATAGATTTGTCCTTGAGCAAATCTACATAAAGGATTACTTAATTTTTACATATACATAAGTAAAATATAATTAACTTAGGTTATTAAATACATCCATCAAAAATTCATTTTTTTTTTTTTTTCTTTCTTTTTTTTTTGCCAAACTTAAATCTAAGAAATTTTTAGAGAAATGGTAAATCTAAGATATGAGAACATTTTAGCCGTTCAGTTTGGGTTCAGAATAGGACACGGTACGCCAGAGCAATGCCATAGGGTGGCAAATGTAATTACAAATGCGCTGGAAGAAAAAAAATACTGTTCTGCAGCCTTCTTAGACGTTCAACAAGCTTTTTAAAAGGGTATGGCATCCAGGACTCCTCTTCAAAATAAAAAGGCTAATGCCAGCACATTACTATTTAGTGCTTAAATCTTATTTAAGTGACAGACACTTTTATGTAAGGCACCGAGATGCCTCATCAGAAATCTACAGCATTAATGCTGGTGTACCGCAGGGTAGTGTTTTGGGTCCAGTCCTATACACAATATTTACATCAGATATGCCCACATTACGAGAAATAGAGGTAGCAACTTTTGCTGATGACACAGCGTTTATCGCTTCTAGTGGCTCCCCTATAGAAGCTTCGTCTCTACTTCAAAATCAACTGAATATGCTGGAAGTTTGGCTCAACAAATGGAAAATAAAGGTTAACTCTGAGAAGTCTACACATGTCACATTTGCATTAAGAAAAGAGGAGTGTCCTGCTGTATTTCTAAATAATAAGCAGATTCCTACTAGGGATAAAGTTAAATATTTAGGGATGCATCTAGATCGACGTCTTACATGGAAAAGTCATATTCAGGCTAAACAGCAGCAATTAAAAATCAAAACTAAACGCATGTACTGGTTGCTCGGTCGAAAGTCTCAACTTAGCATAGAAAATAAAATACGGCTCTACAAAGCTATCCTCAAACCCATATGGACATACGGCATTCAGCTTTGGGGTACTGCCAGTAAGTCCAATGTGGAGATTTTGCAACGTTATCAATCAAAAACTTTGCGGTCACTTATTAACGCCCCATGGTTTGTTACCAATGAAGCTATCCATAACGACCTAGGTATTCCCTTTATAAAAAATGAGATCCCTAAATATAGTGCTAGATATCTTGCACGTCTCTCAAACCATATAAACCCAATTGCTGTTTGTCTGTTAGATACAACTTATGAAACTATTTACATTTAAAAAAAATTTTTAATAAAATTATATAAATTATTTTTTATTTCTTTTATTTTGCCTTTATATATGCACTTTATTTTTAATATATTTTATAAGTAATATAGTACTATATACTATAGTCATATCTTTAAGTATATTAGTATATTAGCTAGCCCATCTAACGTAAATAATTAAAGGCAAAGGCCTTCCACTGCTTAGTAGGTGTTTAAATTTAGCAAAATTGTCACATCTTCATTTTCATTTTTTTTTTTTTTTTAATTTTAAATTATTTTATTTTGTTTCTATTTTTATCTTTGTACTATTTTATTCTCAACAGCCGCGTCGCACATTCTTCATTGGCCTCGTCGACGCGTGTCAAATGCGCTAATGCCACAGTGATCGTGATGCGGCTTTTAGCAAAGCTATTTTTTACAAAAATTTTTGTTCTATTTATTTTTTATATTGTATAGTAATGTGTTTGATGATATAGTATACTCTGTGCCCAAAAAATAAGGTGACATTTGAATTTAAACTGCGCGTGTCGAAGGATTTGGAGAATTATTTTTTTTTTTTTTAGGTTGGTAGTACTGTCAGTCACATTTATGTCAAATTTCATGTCAAAATATTCATTAGTGTTTGAGATATGTACGTGTCGTTTTGTGAGCTGCTAAAAGTGAGTTTTTCGTTTTTTGCGATGTCGAAATTTGTTGAGCAAAGAATTTGCATTAAATTTTGTCTACGGAATCAATTTTCTGCTGCGGATACATTGAGGATGGTGCAGAATGCCTTTGGTGAAGAGGTTATGTCTAAAAAAAAATGTTTACAAGTGGTATAGTGAGTTCCAAGCCGGCCCTGAACGTGTCGAAGACGAAGAGCGTCCAGGGCGACCATCAACCTCAACCGACGAAGCTCACGTTCAACAAATCAAAGATTTGGTGTTGAAAAACCGTCGATTAACAATTAGAGACCTTGCTGATGAAGTTGGCATATCGAAAGGCTCAGCCAATACCATTTTGAAGGATGTTTTGGGCCTCAAGCGCGTCAAATATCGACTGGTACCGAAAACATTGAATTTTTTGGAAAAAAGGCGTCGCGTTGAAGTGTGTGAAACGATGCTTTCTGACTACCAGGGTGTCATGAAATACATTATAACTGGCGATGAGACTTGGATCTATGCTTACGACCCCAAAACAACCGATCAATCGAGCGAATTTCGTGATTGCGCCAAAGTCGCTCAAAAATCAAGGTCATGTTGACTGTTTTCTTCGATTATCGTGGTGTTGTGCATTATGAATTCCTTCCCACCGGTCAAACAGCAACAAGGAATATTATTTGAACGTTATGCGTCGTTTGCGAAACTCTATCTGCCTAAAAAGGCCGGAATTGTGGAAAGACAATTCTTGGTTTTTACACCACCGTAATGCACCATCCCATACTGCCCTCGTAATTCGTGATCATTTCACCAAAAACTCAACCCATATCGATACGCAACCACCGTATTCACCTGATCTGCCGCCGTGCGACTTCTGGCTGTTCACCAAGCTCAAAAGACCGCTCCGGGGACACCGTTTTTATACGATAGAGGAGATTCAAGCCGCAGCGAAGACGGAACTGAAGGCCATCCCGGAAAGTGACTACAACCAGTGTTTCGAAGATTGGAAAATCCGTTAGCATAAGTGCATTGCATCGGGAGGGGATTACTTTGAAGGGGATGAAATTGATTTGGAAAAATAAATAAAGAATTTTCAATAAATAAAGAATTTTACTTGATACTGCTGATAATGAGGTCATAGACTCCTTAAATAGCTTTGAGCTCACATTCAGCAAGCTCAATGTCTCTATATAATCTTTGCTATCACAGTAGAAGCTTGCCTCCTCGAAATAACCCGTATTTCGGAGAAGTACATCTGCTACTACCATAAGGGCAGTCATCTAGTCTTTCCAACAGAGTGGAAGAAGAGACCCTTCCTCTGCGTCGAATACTCTACGAGCTGGAGTGTTTTCATCCATTCGGACGACGTGACCTAGCCAGCGTAGCTGAAGTCTCTTAATTCGCTGAAATATATGAATGTCGTCGTACATCGACTGCGCTATTCGCCGTGATCAATACGCAAAACACCATAATTCTTCCACAGAACCTTTCTCTCGAAAAATCGTAACGCCGACTCATCGGTTGTTGTCATCGTCCATAATATAGCAGGATATGGATGATGAGTGACTCAGAGGTATTTAGTCTTTGTACGTCGAGAGAGGACTTTACTTCTCAATTGCCCACTTAATCCGAAGTACCCCTGCTGGCAAGAATTTTCTGCATTTCGAGACTGGCATTGTTGTTGTTGTTAATGTTGGTTCCAAGATAAACGAAAATATCTACAATTTCGAAGTTATGACTGCCAACAGTGACGTGGGAGCCAAGTCGCGAGTGCGACGACTATTTGTTTGATCGTAGGAGGCATATCGTCTTGCGCTCGTTCACTACCAGACCCATTTGCTTCGCTTCCTTATCCAGTCTAGAGAAAGCGGAACTAACTGCGCGATTGTTAAGGCCAATCATATCGATGTTATCGGCGTACGCGGGTAGTTCTACGCTCTTATAGAGGATTCTCTATTCAGTTCTGCAGCTCGAATTATTTTCTTCAAGAGTAGATTGAAAAAGTGGCTCGATATGAAGTCTCACAGCCGTATTAGTATTGCGGGGATTTCAAATTCAGATACAGTGGCATAAAGGCAGCTCTTTTTCGTGCTGTCAAAAGCAGCTTTGAAATCGACAAAAAGGTGGTATGTGTCGATCCTCGTTTTCTTTTGAAAGTCAGTCCTTATATTTCCTCGTTTTTATACCCTGAACAGTGTATATTAAGTTTGTCACGATGTTTGTAACACCCAAAAGGAGACCCTATAAAGTATATACATAAATGATCAGTATGTTGAGCTGAGTCGATTTAGCCATGTCCGCCTGTCTGTATATATACGAACTAGTCCCTCAGTTTTTAAGATATCCTTTTGAAATTTCGCAAACGTCATTTTCTCTTCAAAAAGCTGCTCATTTGTCGGAACGACCGATATCGGACTACTATAACATATAGCTGTCACATAAACTGAACGATCGGAATCAAGTTCTTGTATGGACAACTTTCACATTTGACAAGATATATTCATAAAATTTGGTATAGATTATTTTCTAAGGCAACAATGTAATCTCCGAAGAAATTGTTCAGATCGGTTAACTATGGCATATAGCTGCCATACAAACTGAACGATCGGAATCAAGTTCTTGTATGGACAACTTTCACATTTGACAAGATATATTCATGAAATTTGGTATATATTATTTTCTAAGGCAACAATGTAATCTCCGAAGAAATTGTTCAGATCGGTTAACTATAACATATAGCTGCCATACAAACTGAACGATCGGAATCAAGTTCTTGTATGGACAACTTTCACATTTGACAAGATATATTCATGAAATTTGGTATATATTATTTTCTAAGGCAACAATGTAATCTCCGAAGAAATTGTTCAGATCGGTTAACTATGGCATATAGCTGCCATACAAACTGAACGATCGGAATCAAGTTCTTGTGTGGACAACTTTCACATTTGACAAGATATATTCACGAAATTTGGTATAGATTATTTTTTAAGGCAACAATGTAATCTCCGAAGAAATTGTTCATAACGGGTTACTATAGCATATAGCTTCCATACAAACAGGACACATAGTTACTAACAGAAATGCACCTGTGAAGGGTATTTAGCTTCGGTGCAACCGAAGTTAACGTTTTTTCTTGTTTTTTTTTTTTTTTTGAAATTCTGTTCTCATATTTTACAATCCATTTTCTTTAACAGCTGAAGCCGCTGCTCAGTTTATTAACCTTGAAATTTTCACAGAATTTATAAAAAGTCGTAATATATTTGAAAGCTTCATTACAACATGACTGCTTTAGACATTTCTAATTATTGTCTGCTAACTGGCGCACACATTTTTAAAGCCTAACAAGAGTAGAATTTACAAAGCGAAACAGCAATACAGTTTTAAAACGCTTTTCATTAAACTAAGTACCCAGCATAACGCATGCATAACTTGCCGTTTATTAAGATAAATGAATTAATTAACATATATATGTAGTTATGTATGTAGCTGCGTATGTGTTTGTGAGTGAGTGAAGAGTCTATTTAGATGAGCACTACGGCCATTTATACAAAGCCAAGCGCCATAAATTTGCCTATATGCAATCAAAAACTGTACGCTATAAGTATATATACATACATATATAGTGTGATGGTCCGTCTGTTGTGGCATGCAAATGCAAATGCTTGCTCTGTAGTATACGAACAACTTCATATAGGAAACACTGCACTTAACTGGCCAAGCCGAAGTGTGTGCATTCACTTGAATGTCTAATAAAGATCTATGAATACACGGCACGCATATGCAATTACATACAAACAAATATGCACGCAGATAACTAATGTGTAAGTATGGCAACTACTCGAGTTTAAAGTAATATCTCTGCATACACTCGAGCAAATAAATATGAATGCATATTAGAATTGTGGCTCTCTGCATATCTCATGCTCATAAGCATTTATTCATCACTTTCAATTAAAATTAAAATTGCCATTGCCGATGGCCGATGGCTGATGGCTGATGGCTGGCAACTAATGCGTCCACTTAGCAGTAACGGCAGTTAATGTCTTTACTTTGAATGCTTTTTATTAGATGCAGGCGTGCTGTGGATTACGATTAAAGCGAATTTTTCATTTTTGCCCAACTAGTTTGCTATGTTGTTGTTGTTATTATTACTGTAGTTTTTATTTTTTGCTGTTAGTTTTGTTGTCGTTGTTGTCTTGCAAATGCACTAGCAAAATTCTAAATATTATTGCTTAGCATTAAATACTGCAGATATTAATTGTTTTGTTGTTGTTGTTGTGCAGCTGTCTGTCAATCTTGGCGCTTTACTTTGCAATAGTCTTCACTTTCAATTAGCAAGGCTGCTACTTCCATACACGGCACTGTCAGCAGCCGCTTACCATTGCGATTATGGACTATGATTTAGCAGGGTGCGTTGGGTAGTTGCTCGTTGCTGGTTTCGTTATATAATTATACCCTGAACAGGGTATATTAAGTTTGTCACGATGTTTGTAACACCCAGAAGGAAGCGTCGAAGACCCTATAAAGTATATATATAAATGATCAGTATGTTGAGCTGAGTCGATTTAGCCATGTCCGTCTGTCTGTCCGTCCGCATGTCTGTATATATACGAACTAGCCCCTCAGTTTTTAAGATATCCTTTTGAAATTTTGCAAACGTCATTTTCTCTTCAAGAAGCTGCTCATTTGTCG
This sequence comes from Bactrocera zonata, assembly GCA_037783105.1. Lineage (NCBI taxonomy): Eukaryota > Metazoa > Arthropoda > Insecta > Diptera > Tephritidae > Bactrocera > Bactrocera zonata. The sequence continues at coordinate 207,622 of JBAWJQ010001889.1, read as the reverse complement.
GAACGGCCGATATCGGACCACTATAGCATATAGCTTCCATACAAACTGAACGATCGGAATCAAGTTCTTATATGGAAAACTTTCACATTTGACAAGATATATTCACGAAATTTGGTATGTATTATTTTCTAAGGCAACAATGTAATCTCCGAAGAAATTGTTCAGATCGGTTGACTATAGCATATAGCTTCCATACAAACTGAACAAATAGTTACTAACAGAAATGCACCTGTGAAAGGTATTTAGCTTCGGTGCAACCGAAGTTAACGTTTTTTCTTGTTTAGACTATTATTAAACACTTGGCAACTTTTTTCTACAATATTTTTACACCCTTAACGGATATCGTCCTGGAAGCCATGAAACCGGCTTCTGTAGGACATCATCTTCATTCAGTCTTGAAACTAGGAATTGGAACCATGGCATCATCTTCATTCAATCTTGAAACTAGAAACTTCAGCACTTAGAACGAGACCTTCAGTAACTGATGCTCTTCTTTTTTCCACGTTAGCGCTATACAAAGCTGAATCGTTTTTAGAGAGTAAAAAGTCGTTCTTATTTTCATGAATTGACACCCATTCAAGATACCGAAGGAAGACAATAATTTCTTCACCTTCTCCTTCTTCTCCAAAGTACTATTTTTTCGAGGAAAGACTCTACTAAAGACCAATGGGTATTCCGAATAGTCCCCTCCACATAAATCACCTTGCCAACAACTTTTCTGAAGAAAACTCTTAGGGTGAGTTCCTACATTGTTATAATTCTAACTGGGTTCTCTTACAGTCATTAAGGTAATGTTAGATTAACCTCTCCGGAATGCAGTCTCCGTTAGAGAAGACTGGTTAAGGAACGCCTAACTTCATTATCTATGGTATTGAGCCACTTTATGATAAAACTGCCAGAACACAGCGAAATCGCGAGCAATTGTAAAGCTGATGCGCTGGCAAGGAAATGTACTATATAGAATAGAATAGAGTTTAATAGAGGTATGCACTGCGACCTTAGGTCTATTGTGCCCTCTCCTAACTCACAGGGACTCACTAAGCCCCAGCAAATCGATAAATTCTAGTATTTTGCTGGAAGCTAGTGAGTCGATGTGATCCTTATCCGAAAATATGGTTCCAAGGACCTTAGACCTGCGTCTGCAGACTGCGATACAGTCGATTAGCAGGTGCTCCGTGGTTTCAGGTTCCCTGTCGCAGAACCGGCAGTTATCGCAAGAGGCTAGTCCTAGAATGCATAGGTGCCTTTTCAACTTGCAGTGGCCGGTGTAAAATGCGACCAAGAGCCTGAGTTTGATCCTTGGGAGGTTAATTATCGATCTAAACCTGTTAAGGTTGTACCACCCTATTAGCAACTTTACCACCCACCCACCCACTTTTATACCCACTTTTTCTTCCTTACGGAGCAGCTCTTTTATAGTGTGGGGGCCCACCCCAGTGAACGGTTCGGGCCCTACCATATTTGTGGAGGCTGCGGAGCGGGCGAGCTCGTCAGCCAGTTCATTGCCGGCTATGCCTCTATGACCAGGTACCCTGGTTCATTTCAGCTAGGCTGTTTAGCCGTTCTCTACACTCCTGCACTAGCAGCGATTTGATCTCGTACGCGGAGATCGCTTTTAGCGCCGCTTGGCTATCGCTGAGCATGGCTATTCGCTCATTTCGATAGTTGCGATGGAGGTTTATCTCTATACACCGACTTATGGCTAAGACTTAGGCCTGGAAGATACTGGGAAATCTACCCATCGATATGGATAGCCTTGTGCGTGGACCTGCGATCCCTGCACCAATACCTTCCGACGTCTTCGAGCCGTCAGTGTACCACTTTAGTGTACTATCCCTCAGCACCAGCTCAAGAGTGGAGTCATTCCACTCGCTCTTGCTGCCAAGGGTAACCTTGAACTTCCTCGTGAAATTTATTGTTTTTGTAATCCCGTCCTTCGAGAGGAGGGCAATTGGAATGTTGCCACTTATCATCTCCATCCTCTGGGACGAGATTGTTTTCCCTTTGCCGCATCCCTCTGCCGTTTTTTTGCAGGAGTGAATGCTTGGCTACTTGACCGATCACTATGTGGAGCGGTGTGAGTTCCAGCAGGACCTCCAGCGCCGCCGTTGGGCAGATTCGCATAGCGCCCGTCATGCAGACCAAGGTACTATAGCTCTGCTAACAATAGAATGGGAAGGTGTCGGTGCTACCCTCTCCTCATGTGTTCTACTACTGGTTAGCTTGGCTCTGCGGGTAAAGCGCTGGGTTACTTTCGGCTCATGCGCTGTTGCAAGATCCTTTTGGCCCAAGATCGATGGTACAAGATCTGTGAGCTTTTTGCCCTCAGTAACGATAGCCTCTCCCTAGTTGTGGGTGTTCTAATAGGTCATTGCCATCCATATAGGCATTCGCCTGAGGACATTTTTGTTGCCCACAAGACGCTATGTTAACTCATAAGTTTGAATTACAGGATTTAAATTTTTATGATTTCACAAAGGACTGCATATAGTAGTCTAAGTGCGACCTCTGCATCAGCCATCAAACCTAACTTACTATGGTTCCAAAAAACGAACCTCAATAGTAGAGCAAAGCAGCATCAGACAACTTACCGGAAGCTTAAAAGCTTGCCAGAAGGCTCAGCGGTCTCGACAAATGGAGACTATAAATTATTTTGTGAAACTGCTACCGAAAACACGCTTCAAGGTTTTACTTCAGTGCAATAAAGTTCTGAGACCTTAGATCTGAGACGAAGCTTCGCTAACGTAAAGAGGTTCTCTTCGGTGTCAGCGACCGCAGTAGTGAAAATGGCGCAAGTCGCGTTGACTATTTGGGTTGTAATTTAGAAATCAGTGACATGGTTTTCATGAAGGTGTTTCTGAGAAGTTAGAAAAGTATATTTCCTACGAACGTGGATCTCTCGGCGGTCATCTGAAATGATAGGACATGTTTTCTTCGAATTTTTGTCTATCGGCGGACATTATCAAACTTTCTACTGTGTATCTAACATGAAGGCATAACTCAAGGTATATCCAACATCAGTAGAGAATCGAAATAAAACATGCAGGGCGCCCAATTATTCCTTAAAATCAAATTAATAGAATAAAATAATAGAAGAAGAAGCTCTTCCAAATATATAATTATGGCGTAAAGTTCAATTATAAGTCATCACTTGATCTCCAAAAGCTTGAGCTTCAAATCAATTCTCCAACAGTCCATCAAGTTTTACATTTCACGCGTTTTGCTATTTAATCCATTAACTCTACAACACACCCACGCAACTGCACTCAATTTTTCATAGTCAGCAATTTCGCTACGCTCATCTTTTTTTTCCTAATTTTCTACTGGCTACACTTTGCATTTGCTGCCTACAGAAATTGGGCGCGCTACACATTTCTAGGCATTTTTTTGCGCTCCGCAGCAATGCTTCCCTAGATTTTCTGTAGTAGGAGTAAAGCCTCCGCACTTTCAGTTGCTTTGATGTTCGTCAAGTGCATCATAGTTGTGCTGCTTCAGCAACTGCTGCCAACGTCATGGCGAAGATTGGTGCTCAAACGCTTTCGCGGCATCTTTGTCAGGCGGCCATGACGCACACACACACACACACATACAGTGTTACATCCATCCACAAAGGCATACTTCAAATTGCCTGTCAGCGAGACACTTTATTTATGGCGTGTTAGAAGTGTCATTAAAAATTTGTAAGTACGATTATGTTGACAGAAATGCCATTTGACTAGCTTCATTATGCATGGTCTCTACTTTGCCATTTGCATTCTCAAATGAATATGCATGATTTGGCGTTTTGCATTGTGAAATTGTAAATATTTAATCCATTTCATGTGAGCTTACATTTACTGGTGTCAGATCAAACTGGTAATCCGCAATGGCGTTAAACTGATGCGGCTCAATGATTTAATAATGAAGTCTTAGCAATGGCGTTGTTGTATGAATGAGGTTATGTAAATGGAATAATTGCTGTCAGTTTTAATGAATATAAATTGAAATGCAGATTGACAGATCCTGTTATCGTAGATCGTTTATCATGGATTTGGTTAGTTAGTTTATTGAGAAGTTGAAAGAGACTAGATAAGATAATAAGTTAGATAAGACGTCTGACTGGCAAGCTCCAACGGGTTTACGCAGTCGCTAATGGTGCAGTAGTGCAGAGAATGGCTGAATAGTCTATCGAGAGATAACCAAATGTACCTTATCTAAGTGCCCGGTCACAAAGGTATAGCCGGGAATGAACTGGTTAATGAGCTCGCCCGTTCCGCATCATCCACTAACACGATAGGACCTAAACCCCTCATCGTGGTGGGTCCTCATACCATAAAGGAGCTGCTCCGCAAGAAAGAAGGAGAAGGCAGAGGTTTTGGCAACAACTCCAAGGCATGCGCCATGCCAAGTTTCTTTGCTAATAGGTTGTTATAACCTCAACAGATTTAAATATGTAATCAACCTTCGAAGGGACAAATTCAGGGTACTAGTCGCATTCTACCCTATCCACTGGTAAGCTCAGGAAGCACTTACATAACATGGACCCAGCTTTTGTGCGAATTGCCGGTTCTGCGACAGGGAGCCTGAAACTCCAGAACACTTGCTAATTGACTGCATAGTCTGCTGACGTGGGATCAAATAAGGATCACATCGCTTCATTAGAACTTCGCAGGATATTGGAACTTATCAATATGCTGGAACTAAGTCTGTCATACACGACAGACCTTAAAAAACAGCGGCTACTCGTCCGAAAGGACGAAAACACTCCAGCTGTGAAAGTTTTAGACACATTACCGCGGGGAGCAGCAGAGGAAGAGGAACAACTCCACTCCGTTGGAAGTACCAGGGAGAGAAGGACTGTGTTTGATTTGTAAGATCAAACATTGATCTCAAAAAGAATCTTTATTTTCTTACCGCTGATGGTGGAAAAATAAAGATCTTTGTTTGAGTGAGACCATATTCCTGGCTTCGCTTGTAATATCCAATTTCCGCCACATAGCAAAAAAGAGAAACGACGGGAGGAGAGGGCGCAATAGACCTTAGGTCGCGGTGCAATCCTCATCTATGTATTGATCTTAGTTAGAGCGATTCAACGGAAATTGACTTAAGAACCGGAAAATACAGCTCTTGGTGTTATATAGATTATAAACCGTAGTTCGTTCCAATAGCAATGACTTGTAAAGGCTTCAAACATTTGCTATCCGAAGTATTCTCGAACTAAAACACAATTTCAGATATGAGAATTCATGAAACTTACTACAAACTCTTAGCGGTGTATACGATGTAGAAGGTATTAGCTAACAAAACAAACAGTTATGTAACCGATAAGGACCGAATTTGTATACGATCAAGCACACTATACTCGGCTGCATGCTTCCAACTCGTTTAGGGAATGTTTTCTGGCTCTGCAGCATCAGCAATACTATTTTTTAAGAGGGGTTAGACGCTAAAGAAGTTGAATTATACGAAATACGCAAATTTTCCTTTATTTTATCTATTTCCCTCCACATTTTAATCCTTTACTCACGTGTCTAAAGATAAGTCTCTATTTTTATTATACTTTTTTTTTAATTTTTAATGATCCGCTAATAAAAGATTCAGCTTCGTTTATAACGACATAAAAAATTCCCCAAATTTAAGCGTGCACTGTAAGGGTCTCATATTTCCCCATTAACCCATTGTTCGCCAACTACAATAATTCACAATACTGTCAACTTTAAGCCAATTCGAATTAAAAATGTATACTAAATTCCACACTATATGATGGAAGAAATTTTTATGATATTTTTGAATAATTGCCCAAGCTATGACTGCGACAAATTCAGCGCATAAAAAAAAGCACTTGAGATCACTTCAAAGTGAGAAAGTCACTAAAAATAGAGCTGCAGAGAATTTCGTGCACATACACGCACAACAACAAATAAAAAATAAGTAAAATGTGTATTTATGTATGTATGTTTGTAGTTGAATTTATGCCGGCAGCCAGAGGATCTCAAAAAGGAGGAACGACAAAGCAACGCCTCAAGGAATTACACACTTAATTAATGAGTGTTTTTGATCTTGCTCGGTTATGTTTTCATACATATATATACACACATAATAGTGTATATAAAATGGAGCTTACATATATACATATATATGTAGTTAAGCTATATAAAGACGAGGGAAGTTTTATAGAGCAGTGACAGGTTTCGAGTGAAGAAAAAGTTCTTTCCGCGTAAAAACCAAAGTTTTCTATTTCACTGTTCACTTCAGCAAGTTCAAGATGCTCCAGCTTCCTAACAGTACGTTTACATAGAAGCCAAAACCAGATTAATTACTAGCTTAATGTTAAAATTTACTTGAGATAACGTTGCGAATCTGTGATCCTTTATCCATAACCTTACTAACGGTATTTTTTATGAAAAGTTTCTCGAATAAATCGGTAGCATTGGTTTTAAACTCTTCTGTTTTCTCCAGGCAGGATAAGAAAGTGAAGGAAATGGGACTGGTAGTGAACGAAGACAAGACCATATCCTCTTTCAAAGACCAAACTCTATAAGTCACACATTATTCCCGTCCTGTAATATGGTACGAAGCCATGGACGATGAGAGTCGCCGCTATGAGTTTTCGAGAGAAAGATTCTGTGTAGACAGCGACTACGCTGGCCAGGTCAATTCGTCCGAATGGACGAAAACACTTCTGCTCTGAAAGTATACGACGCAGTACTCGCCGGGAGAAGCAGAGGAAGAGCAAGACCTCCAGTCCGTTCGAAAGACCAGGTGGAGAAGGACCTGTCTACACTTGGAATCCCCAATTGGCGCCAAACATCGAAAAGAAAGAACGACTGGTGCGCCGTTGTAAACTCGGTTATAACCGCGTAAGCGTTGTCTACGCCAATAAAGAAGAATAATGTTAAAATTTTTTTGAGGTACTCGTATAATCTTGGCATCTTCTAGCATTAATTTTTTCTTGGTCATTAAGGCTACAAATACAAAAAAACTGTCAGACTTTAATTAAACTCTGTTGTAGAATGATCACATGACAGTATATTTTTGGGCTGCCAAAGCAACCTCAATATCCACAGAATGTTAACCAGTCTGATCACCCATTATTTGTTGATCCAATTGGTTTTTATAAGTTTCGTCAATAATTTCTAGAGTAGGAATGCATTTGGGGAGATCCGTAACATAATTGCTTCCTGAGCTCCTGCGTTCTCCATGGATTTCGTGATTGGGCTATGGTCTGACAGTAGCAATCTCAATATGCACAGAGAGGTAACGAGACCAAGATCTTATTATTTGTACGTCCAATCGATTTCAATGAGTTTTATCAATAATTTCTAGCTTGAGAATGCTTTTGGGGAGATCCGCAACATAATTGATTCCTGAGGTCTTGTGATCCCAATAGATTTCGTAAATGTCTTTTTGGCCTGACATTAGGAATCTCTATATCTGATCCCTCAGTAGTTGTACACTCTGTCGATTTCAGTTTTGTCAACAATTTCCAGCATAGGAAGGCTTTTTGGGAGATCCGTAGCATAATCATATCTTGAGCTCTTGGGATCAATATGGCATTTGCTAAGTAAGTATTTTGCTTTTCAGATTTACCGCTTAGATTAGATCTCTAGTTCTTTTTTGGTTCTAATATACTTTTTTAAGTAAAAAATATGGTTTTCGAACCATTCGAGGATCAATTTTGATACGTCTTTCTAAATATGAGCTTTTCTCCATTCCTCGGCTTTCTAACGCTAACAAAATGGCATACCTTTCAAGAATAATGGAATTTTTTCATAAAATAATGGAATAAGGATTGCAATTATAACTTAGAAAACAAAAAAGTAAATCTCCTTGACTTATTAGACCAACCTCGTGCGAGCTAATTCAATAATTTGCGGGAGAAAACTGCAATAAACAAAACTAAAACTCGACAAGAAACAGCCTTAACGAGCAGTAATACAATAAAGTCAAATAAAGTAATTCGATTTGAAGAGCTGCTACGAAATGATTTGGAGTTGTAGAGCCGCCACTATAAATGAGGACATTATGAAGTGACAAAAAGCTATTTCTTTGGAATATTTCATGTGACTTAGAACTTTTTTGTTTACTTTTTGAATATGTTTTGACTTCGTTGTTTTTATTGTTGTACTTTCTGAATGCAAAAATCAAGCGGAACACAACAGACAGACAGGCTGAAAGACTCTTAGCGGCACAGCAAATTTCCCTACCAAACAAAGTGCCGCTCCGCCCCCAGCTACAAGTAAGTACAGCAGCGGATGACACTGTCACTGTCTGTCAGTTTGTCGGCCCACGCCGCTGCCGCGTTTCCCATATATCACACGCGAATCGCGTTGATAATAATGCGAATATAATCCCATGAAGTATGTATATGGCGGCTGCATGTGTGTCAGCGACATTTTATGTGGCAGCGCGGTGCAGTGTTGCACAATTCACGCTAATCTACATTGGGTGGCAGTGAACATCTCGAAATTGTCACACAGTCGCAAAAGTGACATTCCAAAACAACACATATGTATTTATGTGCCTTTATAAACAAATAAAACGACAGAGAGAAACTACGCGAGTGGTGCGAGGCGTGTGGAAGCAGTCGGTGCCCTCTGTGGCAAAGAGGGAATTGTCAGTGCGCACTCCATGGCGGGTAACGAGGCTAAGCAGGAGAGACAGCTGTGTGTGAGTGTGTGTACTGCTCGTTTGCAACGAGGCACGACACAATACTTTGCTGCTTTTTGGATGTGTGCCTAATTATTTCATGATTAACTGAAGTTCAAAGCAAAAGCGAGAAAACTAACCACAAAGGTAAATGCTAACTAAGACAATTGAAGATGTTAGCAAACGTGGACTCAAAGGGTGTATGGCGTGGCAAATTTATGGAGAAACCGGCATACATTTACAGAAGTTAAATTAATCGGTATCAAAATAGCGTTATAGAAGTGAAACAGAATTGGAGGAGGTTATAGCTCGGGCAAGTGAAATACCTATGTAGGGCTTATCGCTCATAGAAAGCTTTCACGGAGGCCAGATGTTGAGGACAGAGCAAGCAAGAAAGAAGGGCTGCAGTACTCACGTTGAGCTCGCTCAGACTGCTCTCAAGGTTAGTGAAAAAATGTCTGTTCTCACTATAAATAGCATCAAGTTACTGCGTTATCGACTCGTTAGGATGCCTGGTAATATCGGAATCGCTAAAAACTAGAAAACAGAAGAGCTAGCGAGAGGGGAACCCTTGTTTCCGTTGTCATCTTGCGTGTTAGCACTGGACCGCGAATGCGGTTAGCGGGCATTGGTCGGCGATTTCTTTGCGGCTGCGAGATCTTTCCAGCTAAGACTAGAGCGTCTGAGATCTACGGAACTACTTGCTCTTAGCAAAGTTCATCTTGCCGCAGTCTTCCTGGATATTGTCCAACATTCATGCAGTTATACGGTAATGCCATTCATATGGTAATATTAAAAGTCTTCTCCGAAGAAAGTTGCCAATGTTGTACAGAACTTCTTCCGTAGGTGGAAACATCCATGCACTTTCTCCTCTATTATCCAGCTATTGCAACACTGAGTCTTCTCGGAAGCAGCTTGCCAAAGTTGTATGTAAGAAGGTGAAGTGAAACTTTCATGCACTTTCTCCTCTATTATCCAGCTATAGCAAGCCTGTGTTTGAGCATCTCGGCAGTCACACTTCGACGAACCAGAAGACATAGTAGAAACTAACTTTAGCCGCCTCAGCAAATTTTTGATCGGCTCAAAGCCTTTGTCGATTTATGAAAGTATTTATGATCAATTATATTCTATGTATATAGGTTTTAGGTACAACAACGGACCTTAAGCTGTTCAAGTGAGATCCCTGTTACGATCGAGGTTAAGAAACCTAATTCCAAAAACTAACCTTACGACATGACGCTGTCTCTTAATTCGCTAAACTATGTTAATATCGTCGTATATCTCGTAAAGCTCATCGTTTAATCGACTGCGGTATTCACCGCTTCCAATGCACAAAGGATCATAAACCGCAAAGAACCGCAGAACCTTTCCTTCACGCAGAACTTCGAAAACTCGTAACACCGACACATCAGATGTTGTCATCGTTCCTGTCTCTGTAACATATAACAAAACAGGGATGATGACAGCAAGCGGTTCTACGTTACCATACTTAACCCGTATTCTAACCGGCAATGGGTTGATATTTTGAAGACATAACTCCATTTGGATCGCAAAGTAAAGAACAAGCAACTATACGCTTTTAAAAATGAATGAAACTTCAAATGAATTGCGTCCCATTCAAAAATTTGACCTGATTGTAAAACAAGGATGCTTTTATTCACTATGAACGAAATTTCCGAAATAGGAGAAATATAAAAAACACTATATAGCCAACAACACATACCAATCAATAGAGATACATATACATATGAAGTAGAAGAACCGCCAACATGCGATCCGGGTGCACTTAATGATGACAAGGTAATAAAATCGAAAGCGTAGCTAGAAACAATGAATGTTTTGTTTACACAATAGCATATTTATGAATACTAATAAGTATAAAAATGTAAATGAAATTCTCAGAAAAAATTTGCTATATATATTGTGTGAATGTAGTAATAACTGATAACAAAGCACGACCCCAAGCCTAAAGTCAGATTGTGAGATGAATTCTTATTAATGCTATGCAAATGTTTAAACCGCAATACTGCGCTGCGCCCTGATAAGCACATAAATTGTAGAACTGCATAAAAAAAAAACAAGAAGAAATGTTGACTTGACCAGTACACTTTACAAATAACAAATTTTTCCATACAAGAACTTGATTTGGAGCAATCATTTTGTATGGCAGCTATATGCTATAGTGGTCCGATGTGTATAAAACGTTCAGAGATTGTAACACAGCTTTGGATAATCATTTTAACTAAATTTCATGAAGATAGCGTGTCAAATAAAAAAGATACCTTGTTTTTGATCGATCAGTTTGTATGACAACTATATGTTATAGAGGTCCGATATCCACCGTTTTGACAAATGAGTAGCTTCTTGAAGAGAAAAGAACGTATGTAGAATTTCAAATCGATATCTCAAGATCTGAAGAGCACGTTATAATACAAGTACGTAGGTTGCTAGATATTTCTGGACTAGGCAACACTAAGTGTTGCCAGGCGCAATCTAACATTTCCATTGGAAAGTTTGACATTTTTTAGCATAACATCACTCAGAACGTTTTGTCATTTAATCGTGAATTGTTTTATTTACAGGGAATTAAAAAATTCATCTCGGCCAAAAAATGGAATTAACTCGTGAACATTTTCGTGCGATCATTTTTCACAACTTTCGACGTGGATTATCACGACAAGAGTGCATCGATGAACTAAAATCTTTGTATGGCTATAAAGCACCATCCTATAGCACTGTGAAAAACTGGTACAACGAATTCAATCGCTCAAAGACGAATCCGTGAAGGTCGTCCAAAAACAGCCGTTGTGCCAGAAAACCTCGATGCCGTACGTTAACTGATAATGCAAGACCGTCATGTAACATCCCTTCAGATAGAGGCATGCCTATGCATTTCTCCCACCAACATACATTCGATATTGCATGAACACCTGACCGTAAAAAAAAGGTTTGTTCTCGTTGATTTGACAATCGCTCAAAAAAAGGCTCGTGTGGATTGGTGTAAAAAAATGCTGAAAAAATACGATCGCGGTGCTTCAAAAGACGTTTATAAGATCGTCACAGGTGACGAATCACGGATCTATGCGTATGAGTCCGAAACAAAACCGCAATCGACCGTGTGGGTCTTCCAAGACGAGCCAAATCCAACGAAAAAAAAAAAACATTTTCGTTGATAAATATGCCTATTTTGATTATTAGGCCAGAAATATATATAGCAGCCCTCGTATATACAGACCGACAAAAAGATGAACATGGCTAAATCGAGTCAGCTCATCACGTTGATAGTCTTAGAGCCAGCGGATGGATGGATCATGTGTATATATGTTACGTATATTTTATACGATGCACGACATTTCCTTCTGGGTATTACAAACCTCGTGGCAAAGTAGATGTAGGTGGGTAGAGTGGATGTCTTGGCGACACATCGAGGTCTTAAAGAGTCCTATTGTGATAACACCGAGACTAAAATCCCCTCACTCTATTGTCTCCTTATCTGTACCACCCTCGACCGATAGTGTCTATAGAAAGCTTTGTCTTAGTCTCCTCTTCTTCTACCTCCTCACAGATTCTGCAAATAGTCTGCCAATTAGACAGTGACCTGTTAGCACTCTTACTAGTGTTCTTTTATCATTTCAAATTTTAATAGTCGGAAATTGCGGCTCTTCTTCCATTCATGCCACGTTAGCCTACTTATTGAGCAAGTCTGGGAGGGATTCCACTGAGACTAAGCTATATTTATAACATGTTTGTCGATTAAATATCTGCAAGTAGCCAAAGGTATATAAATTCCATCTTTACCGGAGTATATGATAATTGTAGGGTAGTGCCTGTTTTAGCAAGTTCATCTGCTTCACAGTTACCAGAGTTATTATCATGTCCTGGAACCCGTTGCAGGTTTATCGCGAAGTACAATGTTCGATATTAGTTCCTTTAAGATATCAAGGCATTACTTCACTAACTTTGGCGAAACCCTAGAAAATTTTACTGATTTCAAAATATAAATAAATTCCTTGTCGTGAGCACACTCCTTGTTAGAAGTCCCTTTCCTACTCTTCTATAGATGGGAAGGCAATATCGAGTATCAAATTTAAATCCAATGGGAACTTTCTAAGTATCATAGAATAACCCTTGTTAGTGGCGACTAATAGGGAGGACACTCTTAGTCTAAGAGCTGACTTCGCTGCCAGTTGCTTACAAAACAAGTACTACAAGTACATATACATATGTATGTTATTAGTAAGTGTAAAATGGTTTTTACTAACTGACTTAGCGTTGTTCTAAGAGCTCCACTGATAAAAATAGGGTATCTTAATATACATAATATAATCAAATAGTTTTCTACAAAATAGCTCCATGTACACATCTACATATGTATGTGTCTGTGAAAAAATCAAGCAGAAGACGCAACAATTCTATATGCCAACAGTTACTTATTTATGTTAGTAGATAATTCACCGCTATCGACAGCCACTTAGTAATTTTATGCTAACACAAGCAGTTTGTCAACTCACCGTAGGGAACCTTATCGTCTTGATTGTCATCCAGCGATGTCGCCGATGAAGACGCGTCATCGTCCCACTCCTCAGCTGTATTGACGTACGGCGCTGTAACCACTTCAACGCTATCGCCATCAGCAACAACATCAATAATGTCATCAGATGAGTTGGAGTTGCGTGATTTTTTATTTTGCCGCTGACGACGACGATGCTGCCGTTGATGTTGCTGCTGTTGTCGACGTACACGCTGTTGCTGCTGGCGTTGATGTTGCTGTTGCCGTTTGCTCAAAACCAATTGTTGCCACATTTTTTTCTCCAACGAATCCATGAGCACTGCATCGGCAACGGCATCCGCATCTGCGCTGCTGCGCTGCCGCAAATGACTAAGCATTTCGCGCGCCTGCGTCGTCGTGTATTTATCGACCAAATCCTCAACGTTCGCGCTGCCAACATTGCTGTTATCGTCGCCATGGCCGGCAGCCTGTGCTGACAAGTGTAGTAGCGTTAGCAGCACGATTATGGTGAACGTCAGGCAAAATTGCAGGTAATGCATTGGTTTGTTTTATAACTTTTTTCGGCTTAAGCGTTTGTTTGGTTGTTGTGTGTCTTATTTTCGTTTTGGTATTTTCTTTTACGCCCAACTTACTTGATAAGTTATTCTGCAAGATATGCTAGTTCCTGTCGCATTTGTGTTTGCTTTCGCCACGTTCTTTTTCACCGTATTTTCATGGAGTGTTTTATGTTTGTATTTTTCGCATTATACACTTGTGCACTCATTGAATTTATGATTTTATGTCATTAAATATTTATCACCGGAAACGCAGACATTTCCACTATGTCGCTTCTTCAGCGCATTTTATTGCATTTGCGTGCACTTTATATGCGATAATTTGCGCATTGCATTCATGCCACACTATCAGTTGAGCTGCTGAGTAATGAAGAAATAATAAATAAATAAACACTTATCACTGCACGAAATATGTGTGTGTTGACTGTTGCACTTTTTAGCATATCTTTTTATTATATTCCTTTATATTTTATTACACTAAAATGCCTTTCTGCTAATTTTACAAATTCAATAGCGCACATTTTCTGCATCAACGAATTTCAATTGTCACTTCTCGCGCAATTACCTAGCCTGCATCATCGCGTCCTATGTGCCAATTAGTTTTTGTTGTGCATTGCTCATTCTCTACGCATTTTGACACTTGCCCCAATATCTATACACACACACACGCATCCCTACACACACTCGTCCGCGTTTATCAGTTTCTGTGCCTGCACTCGTTGGCATATTTTATATTTTAATAACATCTAAATTCTTTACAGCATTCGTTATGCTTTCATACATATGTACATATATACATATGTAGATACTCGCTTGTTGACACTTGCTACAAAGTTATTGCATTTGTTGTTATTTCATTTGTGTATTTTGTGCCGGCACACAAACGCTAGCAATATGAGCGCACATTTCCCAATTAAATTTTTAATTGAAATTTGTCGCGGCATATTAAACGCTCTCATTCATTTGGATTTATGTGCATTTTTAATGACGAGTGTACATTTATTTCATCAAGCTAATAAATTTTGTGTGAACAAAATGCCGGCAGCCGATTTAGCATACGATGCAATGTAAACGAGTGAATAGCGATTAATTTCTATGGTGATGAACTCATCTCGCTGAACTATGATTGTTAGGATTTAGTGCACGTCTATGCAAGACTGTGCGTGTGTTATCATCATTATTATTGGAACAAATTCGAAACTTTTGGCGTTTATGTAAACAAAATTTAGTAGTGCGATTAAGGTGAAATTCAAATTTCGCTGGGATTAAGTTAGAAAACAGTCAGAGAAAAAGTAGAAATTCGTTGAAATGTTGTGGTGGTGACAATGTTAATTGAAGGTCAAACAATTTGAAGTTACAACCAAAATTATCAAGCCAAACAATCTAGTTGTGTTTTTTAACGCATATTTTGCCATTGGATATCTAGGAGAGCTACCATTTTACAATACACTAGTGTAGAAGGTTGTGTTCTAGTTTTTATTTTTAAACTGAACAGGATATATTGAGCCTGCCATGAAACTTTTCTAATTTACAAGCTTTATTCACGAAATTTGGAGCAATTTAATTTTTAATTTTCTCTAAATATGTATATTGTTCAGATCGGACCACTATAGTATATATGTAGCTCTCTTACAAACTGACCGCTCAAAATCAAGTTGCTATATGGAAAACTTTCTTGTTTGACAAGATATCTACAGGAAATTTAGCACAGCTTATTGTCTAAGACAGCGCTACAATCTTCGCGAATATTATTCACATCGGATCACTATAGCATATAGCTGCCATACAAACTGACCGATCAAAATCAAGTTGTTGTATGGAAAACTTTCTTGTTTGACAAGATATCTGCACAAAATTTGGTGCAGATTATTATTCAAGACAGCGCTATAATCTCCAAAGAAATTGTTCAGATCGAACCACTATAGCATATAGCTGCCATACAAATTGAGCGATCAAAGCCAAGGTAAAAGTAAAAAAAAGTAAGTAATTTTATGTTATAAGAAATGCACCTGTGAAGGGTATTATAGCTTTGGTGCAGCTGATGTTATCCGTTTATCTTGACTTCTACTTCGTTTGCATATGCCACAAAATAACGTAAACAACTCCGACATGTCCTCACACGATCATACTATACATATCCCGCGATAATTTCACTGTCCACTTCTGCTTCAATACGCGACATCATTAATTAGTCCAATTGACCTCCATTTCGAAAGTCAAAATTTGAAATCAACAAAGCAACAAAAAACAGTGGGCAACAAACGGCACACGGAATGAGTAACGAGCGGCAGCGGCGAATACGGATAGACAACATAGTAAAAGCACAAAGGCAAACAGAAGCCAGAAGCACGAAGCACTTGCGCACACAAACACACACATATACGCAATGGTGGAGATGGAGTAAAAAATGAGGCAGACGACAGCTGCCAAAAGCAAAGTCATTGAAAAGCGGGGCATTTCAGCTTGTTAAAGGAAGTCAACCACTGACAAATGCCAAAGAAATCTATTATGTGCTTTATGTGCGCAGAAAGTAGTAATTTTACTTTGTAAGAGCGCGCATATGTACTTTGCGTGTGGTAATAGTGGTGTGGGTGGTGGCACAGCGTGTTAGCGCGTTTGTAGTTTCCTGGCCGTGTGTGGTAAGCGAGATTTGAGCGCACTTAAGGAAGATGCTTTTACCGGCATGTCTAGGCGGACGCTTTTATGTTTTATGAAAAATGGTAAACGCATGCTATTACATTACCTTTTTCCCACAGCACAAACAAGTGGGCGGAACTATGCGCATTGTCAACACGAGCACGCCAACGAAACCACGTTGCCACCCCCTGTGAGCACATCAAAGCGAATTCCCACACATAAATAAAAATGCCATACTTTGATGTTTCTAAATTGCACTCAGCGGTGAGCAAGTAAGAAACAAGAACTACAACAACCTATATACATGCATGTGCAAGCGGATAATGACGGTAAAAATACAGCATGGAGATGCAAATAGCGGCACAGCGCGCTGACAAAGTGTAGCCGTTTTTGTTGAGACGCGCGCACGTTTGTATAGCACACTTTGAGGCGCGCAAACATACTGTACACACACGCGCGCCCACCAGCCGCTATTGTGTCTCTCACTCTCAGCAAATAAATATATTATACATATGTGTGTGGATGTAGCACAACAAAGGCACACTTTTAAGGACACCGCGCGAGACACAAGCCAAGCGCGTACCACACAGCCGCTTGTCAAAGGATGGCAGCCGTGCGCCGCTCGTCGGCGCAACTCGTTGACAGATAAAACAAGCAAAGCAAAGAAATCCTCTGTGATGTTGCCGACATCATACGGTACATACTTCACAATCGGGCAGCAGCCACTAAGCAACACCGTAAACGCCCACCACCAGCGCCACCTTTGGCGCATCAACGCGCGAATTGGAGCAGTCGCCAGCACTCCCCAAACCCCAATCAACTCATTTTATCACTCTTGTTATGCTATTTCACTATTACAACACTATTCGTACACTGTCACTACTCAATGCTCTGCGGAGGGAAGACTTCCGGCGTAACGGTAAAAGAATATACGTACAAGGTAAAATAGAGCACACAAAGGTTTTTGTGACAGACGCGCAGGTGGGTAGTGGTCTTTGAGAAAGACGTCAGCACAGCGTATTGCGGTAACGATTACTCGTTACATTAATTATGTATGCATGTATGTATGCTGTGCATAGCAAACAGTCAAACAGTCGTGAGGGGACATTATATCAAAGTCCCCGTTTATTTTCGCGCGCAAACGTTGAGTGCAGTTTAAAAGAAAAGTATACAAAAAAAATGAAAAATGGACAAACTATCAAAAAGGAGCCGCTGCACAGATTGCTTTTTGCATTTATACACCGTAAGTCATCGACAATTCGTAGGTATGTATGTAAATATGTGTGTTTCCGTGCACTTATAGAATAAGTGTTATACCGGAAGCAAGGATGTTAGCGCGCATAGTGTCTAAATGTTATTTTTCTATTGCTTTTTTTAATTCATTTATATGACTTTGCGGAAGTAAGTCACTTTGCAACGGAAATGCAAAAAACTTTTAATATTTTTTTTTTACTTATAATTATTTTTATTATTTAATTTTTTATTTATAAAATTATATATTTGTTTTTTTTTTTTTTTTTGTTTACTTGTTTACTTATTTTTCTGTTTTAAACACTATTTCGCCAAATTTCGTATATAATATACAATTCTAAACACTTTTAACATTTATATACTCGCGCACATTTCGTTTCCGTCCGTCTACGCGCACTCGGCACCCATTTAATACGATTGATAAAAGCCAAATGATACGCTGCTGAGCAAAAGTGTAGTAAAATAGTTCGAAATATGTACTACACTTTGTAGTTTACATGAAAAAATTTCAAAGCAACACTGTTTAGACAAGGAAATGGAGTTGCCACCTCAAGTGAAGTGAAGAGATAATTGGAATATTTATTGCTGATTCAAAGAAAGTGCTTAAAACGTGCACATTTCGTCGTAAACATACGTAAATTAAATATATACATAACTTGTTAGAAATAACGGTGTATAAAATTGAATGTTAACAGTTCCTTAAAAGAATAAATAATTGTCATTAACGATATATAGTGATTTCTCTTACTGTTTAACATTTTTTAATGCTCCTACATTAACATATTTTCCATTCCCAATCTTTAAACATACATATAAAATGAGAAATAAAAATAATTAACAATACTACTTCTTTGCATACAAAATTCCTCAACTCGCTTACATAAATCCTCTATATTTGTACTGTCATATAGCGCTATTGCTGCCGGCGCTGACGTAGTCGTTGTATTTGTTTTTCACCAATTTGACATTTCGCTGTCTAGCCGTTGTCGCTGTCGTCGTCGCCGTTGTCGTCGTTATCGCAGCTGGGTCTTCGTAGGTTGTTCGTCATTGATTTTTTATTTTTTCCAACGCAGTTCCGCAAACGGCAGTGAAAAAATTTTGTGTCTTTCAAATAAAATTCCCTAACATCATAATTTGTTGCAATTAATTGCAAATTTGTGGAAAATTTGCAATTATGGGCGACAATGAGCAAAAGGCGCTGCAATTGATGGCTGAGGCCGAGAAGAAATTAACGCAGCAAAAAGGCTTTCTCGGTTCACTTTTTGGGTGAGTGTGTGTGTGCACCATACTGCTCCAACTGGAGTAGCAGCTCTTAATTGTGTCGTTTATTGAGTAATTGCGTATGTGGAAATATAAATAAACAAATAATGATCCCTTTGTTCAAGGAAAATTGCAAATGCTTTATATATACTACGTGTTTTCTTGCAAAAATTCATATGTCGCAAGATTATCGATTTTTACACTTGTGTGAAAACAAGAAGTGATGACTAAGCCGTGAAACGTGAATTTTGTATATCATAAATGCAGCTATTAAGTGCTTCAGAAATGACTTCATTTAAAATTATAATTAGAAAAACGACATTCCCATGCTGTTGATAGTTGAAAAGGGTCACAGATATACACTTGATCTCATTCGTTGTGAAAGCAAGCGCGTTGTCGTAATCATCGTCCATAGCGAATTCGATTTTTCGCAAGATACCTATGTACGCAACGCCCCGCCTGTCACCCACTTTGTTGGTGTTTACACTACATTTTTCTCACACTTCATACAAGTTCCTTGTTTTTGTGCGCTAAGTCCTGTGTATACTGAAAATTGTGGCGCAGAAGCATAGCCTTTACGTCCCAGCACCTTTCACCCTGCAGTCAGTGGACTTACCCTAATGGGTTAGTGTGTGTGTATAAATCTGTGCACTTTAAGCCGATGTGTGCTCATGCAGCCACTTTAATGGATTGAGTACAAATATATGGAGCGGCTGTGTGATGGTGTATTTTACTACTTTGATGTAAATACCTATAGTTATAAGAAGATGTTGTAATACAATTTGGAGTATTGTGTGGGTTGACACCCATCATTTTATACCGACTTTTAGCTCCTTGGCAAAGCAAGGTTTCCGGCCAAACTTTAGTAGTTCCCTTTGATCACTTTACAGAAATGTTTAAGCAAATTTTGTTTATATTAATTCAAGTTAAAATAAAAAAGTATAATGCAACATAATCAGTCTGCAATGAAGTACGCAGTTTTCAACGAATTTTCTATAAACAAATTTTTTTTAAATTAATTTTTTAACATCCTTTTAATTTATAAACTTATATTATTTTCAGTGGTTCGAATAAGGTTGAAGATGCCATCGAATGTTACCAACGCGCCGGCAATATGTTCAAAATGTCCAAAAATTGGGCTAAAGCTGGCGAATGCTTCTGTGAGGTAGCCAACTTGCATTCACGTGCTGCTAGTCGTCACGATGCCGGTGTGGCATATGTAGATGCCTCCAACTGCTACAAGAAGGTAAGTGCATATAGAAATACAAAATTGAGGATTTTGTTAATCTAACTGTTAACAATTTACAGATTGATGTCGAGAGCGCTGTCTCCTGCCTACTTAAGGCGATTGACATCTACACCGATATGGGACGCTTTACCATGGCAGCAAAGCATCACCAGAGCATTGCTGAAATGTATGAGAGCGACCCAGGAACGCTGGTATGTCTTAATATTTTTGTAAAGCGATTATTCTTTTTATTATATTTAATCAACATAACCTCACAGGCCAAAGCTGTACAGCACTATGAACAAGCTGCTGATTACTTTAAGGGCGAAGAATCGGTGAGTTCAGCCAATAAGTGTATGTTGAAGGTAGCTCAATATGCCGCACAGCTGGAGGATTACGAAAAAGCCATAAACATATATGAGCAGGTGAGTTATGCTTTTTATATATTTATTAACTTTTTTTTTTAACATTTGCTTTTACTTGCTGTTTAGGTGGCAGCTTCATCGCTGGAAAGTTCACTGCTCAAATATAGCGCTAAAGAGTATTTCTTCCGTGCTGCATTATGTCATTTGAGTGTGGATCTGTTGAATGCTCAACATGCTATTGAAAAATATGCACAGCAATATCCAGCATTCCAAGACTCGCGTGAATTCAAGCTCATTAAGGTGGGTTTAAATCAAATTTTTAAACAAAAATTTGGTATAAAGCAACTGTGAAGCTCAAGTAGCTTGAAATTTTTAGACCGTGAACAGGATATATTAAGTTTGCCTCGAAGTTTACAACCCCCACAAGACGTCAGGCCCTATAAAAATATATATATACGTTTATAAATGATTGGCAACGATTGTCCCGCATAAAAAGCCGGTTCCGCTCCGTTTATTTAGTCCCAACTGTTGATTTGGTTATATCTGTTTGTCTGTATATACCCTCAATTTTTGTGAAAACGATCGGAGATTTTGCTTACATCCCCAAGAAGCTCATATTTTGTCCGGAAGCCACCGTATCTGACCCCCCTAGCATATAGCTGTCATACAAACCGAGATATATTCTTCATGGATTCTTCTCTAAAGAAACGGTTCAAGCTCAACATATCATTCAGATCGGAACACTATAGCATATAGCTGTCATATTGTCAAGTTATTTTTTGAAGTTTTTTTTGCAGCTTCTAGTTTTTCACATTTTTATACATTTTGCTAAATTTAAAAATTATTTTTTATTAATTTTTATTTTTCTACCACACGTATTAGGTGCTTTGCGAACACTTGGAAGAGCAAAACATCGAAGGCTTCACAGAAGCAGTTAAAGATTACGATAGCATTTCACGTCTGGACCAGTGGTATACCACAATATTGCTTAGAATTAAGAAAGCAGCCGATGAGGATCCCGATTTACGATAAATTTATCATTAATATTATTAATTATATACAAAAAAACAAAGAAAACAAAATAATATTATTCCAAATAGTAAACGTATATAAAAAAGAAACATAAAACTTAAACGTAACTTTTTAAATTCCACATTCACTTGTCGAATATTCAATAGTTATACATACTACATATATATAAAAATACTTTATTTTTGAAACATACTAAAGTAACCCCAGTTAATTAACAAAATAAAACCAAAACCGATTTTATTTTATTTAAAAACAGTTGAATAAACAAAACTTCATACACATACAGCTATTCTTTACACAAAAACAGTACAATAACAAGGACCACTCACTACACACATACACAGAACTAGACCACAATAAACACAATCTACAGCAGACAGTTACCAATTGCTAATGTTTCGTATAACATAACGGAAAAATAATCAACATTATTACTATTATTAACATAATGGAATGGAAGCAATACTAGCTTCTTAATACCAAAAAAAAAAACAAAAATAAACATATTTTATTTTAAAATTTCATATTGTGTAATACAAAAATGTTTAATAGCTAACACTAAGAATTGCCTTGCGACAATATACAGTAGTTAGCAGAATTTAAATTGTAGGGAAAATGGAATTTTTGCATAACTACCAAGCGCTACAGCTGCGCTAAGCGTTTACAAACAATGGCAGACAAGTGAAATGTTGAACAGAATGTGCGCTAAAACAATAAAATTGTTATAAAATAATTGCGAGAAATTACTGCTCTTACTAACGACGTATGTACAATGCAAATGTGGCATAAAAATGCATGTGAAAGCGCGCAAAGCAAATAACGAACATGCAACGCTGACAAAAATATGCAGGAATTTGAAGAAAATGAAGAAATGTGAAGTAATTGGCTAGTGCGGTGCGGCGTGTGAATGAATGGAAATGCAAACATGCTTGAAATATGCTGTTATATACAATTTAATTGTATTTTATATTATATATATTGAAATATGTTTTTTAAAACTCGTTTATATGCACGAACTGTTTGTGTTTGGTGTAAATATAATTTTTATATAATATTGTTTTACTAATTTGTAAGTGGAAATTGGATAATTTGTTATTGTATAATAAAATTCTACTTTTTTGGTATAAAAAAAAAAGATTTTAATTTTTAAATATTAAAAAAATATATATATTTTTAAATTTTATATTTTTATTTTTTGATTTTAGTATTCTTAAATACTTTTTTTTTATTATTTTTTTTTTAATTTTTCAAATAATTTTTTTTAATATTTTAAATTTTTTTTTTTAATATTTTAAATATTTTTTTATTAATATTTAAAAATTTTTTTGTTTTAATATTTTAAATATATATATTTTTAATATTTTAAATATATATATTTTTAATATTTTAAATATATATATTTTTAATATTTTAAATTTATATAATTTTAAATACTTTTTTTAAATTTTTTTTAATTTTTTTTACAATATTACTCTTTTTTTAATAATGTTTAAAAAAAAAAATTGTTTAATATTCAGTTTTATTAACAAACTGTTAAACAAATTATGTTTAATAAAACTGCATATTTGACAAAAATTTATTTTTAAACATACTTTTTGCTCAAGGCTAACAATTTTCAAAAAATATATATGTTGCCAAATAAATATATATAGCGTTATATACTTATATACGTGTATATGTATACTCTTTGTAGCTGTTCGTTACATGTTTCAAATGTTAATTCCGAGTTATAACGTGTTATTTGAAAAAATAAAAAGTTAAAGCTGTAACTTTTTGTGTCAAATTATGAAGATTCAATAATATTTATGCATATATGCAAACAAATAAATATATACCAATTACAATTTAATGGATTTATTTAGTTAAATGCAAATTACATTATAAAACTTGGTAAATGGTTTATTTAGTTAACTATATAAATGTGTTATAAAAGCAAAATATAATTACAACAACAAAACAACACAATAACTGTGTGTTAGAAAAATAGCTGCATAGCTTGTATATGCAAAAAATTGCATGTGTTTGTAGGCTGATTATAAAAGTGGCAAGGTAGTGAAGGTAGAAGAGAAAAGTGTAGGAAAATTAAATATGGTGTGTGAATGCACCTTTACATTTATTAAATAAAAATACATATATGTACGTATTAATGCATATTTCTATGTATAAAGAAAAATTATCTATAAGTAAACTTGGTAAGCTGGCCAAAAGTTAGTTAAGCTGAATACACTGATTCTATAAAAAAAAGAAAATATATATACATATATACTGCACCAAAAATTAGTTTAGAAAAATTCAAGCCTCAAATAACAACTACATGAGCGCTGTATACGTTAATTAAAATTAATAATTGACATACATATTTTACTTATAAGCTTAAATATTATATATAACTGCGTATATGAAGCTGTTGCTCATTGCAATCAGCAGAAAAATATTATTAAAGAACTTAACTCCAAATATATAACACATCGACTAACTAAAAAACTAAAAGAACGCATATGAGCATATTTATAAAAAAAAAAAATTGGGGAGTAAACTTTGACTTATGGTAACCTATAAATTTTTGGTTTATTAAAATAAACATTACCACTGCGTAATTGTTTGTCGATTTCTTTTAATAAAACATAAACGTTTACTATAATCATTATTAAATACCAAACAAAAAAACAACAACAATTTATTTTACGCTTGAATTACAACTTATGCCTGCATATTACTAATCTTAATCCTAATACATGTGTAAACGCATAAAAAAGTTTATTTAAGCAACCTATCCACAATTATATACAACTACAACTATATAAAAAAAAAACTAAATTTTGTGCCATTACAAAAAATACATAATAATGGAAATCACACAAAAAACCAAAATATGGCATTAATGTAAACAACCAATGACAGGACAACGTCAAAAATTGCTGAAAAGCAAAACAAAATAAGCCAAAAACAATGAAGCAAAACATATAAATGTTAGCAATACAAAAAACACAAATTAAAAAATCATTTGTAGTGAATTAATAAAACTTATTAGCAAATATAGAAATTATAACAAAATATAGAAATCATAACAACAGAAAAATATTAAAAAGTTGATGCCGCGAAGAAAATGATTTATTGTTCTTATATTTAATAGCACATAAGAGATGTTTAAGCAACCATTCAGTAAAACAAAAACAAAAAACACAAATAAGTACTTATTGTAATTACAAAGTAAAAAAACAAAATCGATGTAAAGCTGGAAGACAATGAAAAAGTAAGGAAATTGTAAGAGCCATGGCCACATTAGTGAAGGAGAGGCATGTAAAAGTTGGATTTCTTCAGCGAAATGTATAACAGCTTAAGGAAAGTAAAAAAAACCGTAAATAATGCACAGAGAATGCAGGAAAGGCAGTCAGTCACAGAGGTTAATAAGAGCAACTATGAAATAAAATAAAATAAACAAATAATGAAATAAAAAACCAACTCGCCAAAACAAAGGTTGGCAGCAAGAAAGAAAAAATAATTGGCGCAAGAAAGCAAGTCAAACCAATCGAGAAAAAAATAATTTACAAAAAAAAAAAAAAACAAAAAGTCAAAAACAATTGGCAAAAACAAACAAGTCAAAAATAATTGACAAAAAACAAAAGTCAAAAATAATTGGTAAATACCAAATAATGGCAAGTCAAAAATAACTGACGAAAAAACAAATCAAAAATAACTGACGAAAAAACAACAAAAACAAGTTATAAACAAAAACAACTACAAATGCAAGTCAAAAACACATAAAACCCCGACATCAACAAAAAAAAATTAAAGACATTTCGACAAAGACTTAAACCTTACTAAAAAGTTACAAAGGACAAGACAAGTACTTGAAAATGCAATTTTCTGCAGCTAAATAGGCGTGTCGAAGTTTCACAACTCTTTCAAAAACATGCAAAATCATGTAATATGCGTTCAAAAATGCATTTTAGCATACGAAAATCATAGAAAACGCACTTAAGCTTAAGTTTCAAAACTGTTTAAAAAATATATATTTTTGAAATATTTAAATAGCGTGCAAAAATGTTTTGCAGTATTCGAAAATCATACAAAACACACTTAAGCTTAAGTTCCAAAACAGTTTCAAAAATATATATTTCTGAAAATGTTTCGAAAGCGGACAAAAATGCATTTTGGTGTTCGAAAAGTGCTTACGCTTAAGTTTCAAAAATATATATTTCTGAAAAATTTTAAAAAGCAATGCAAAATGTATTATAGCATTCGAAAATCATGCAAAAAGCACTTGCGTTTAAGTTTAAAAACTATTTCTAAAATATATATTTCTGAAAATGTTTATAAAGCGTTCAAAAGGCATTTTTTTTCGAAAACATTAAAAATGCAACTAAAAATTTCGAAAAAACCAAAAATGCATCTGCAAACTGCTGTTTGTATGGAATAACGCTTTGTTGTGCTTAAAATGTATAAAAACATTTGCAATATTTTTCCAAAAACTAAAATACAACTCAGCCATATTGTTTTCTAACCAATTAACAACTCGAACTCGTTGATTTCGAAAGAAAATTTACACGAAGGCGTTTCGAACATGTCAAAACCGTTGCGAAAATGTTTGAAAATCTATGAAACTATTTCAAACATATTGATTTCGCGCAATTTGGTAAATGAAAATGTTTGAGTACTCTAGTTTTTGAAAAAATATTGACTAAGCGCTTGTGTTTCAAGCATTTAAGTTTTTGAAAAATTATAAAAATACACGCCAACGTATTCGAAACTAAACGCATATTTGCAAAAATGTCAAAAGCGCAACAATAACGGACTGTTTATAAAATAATATGCAAAAACACAAATGCATTGAAATTAAAGATTATTAATTATTACATAATTTTACAAAAATAATTTAATAATATTTAATAATTATTTAAATTTTGTGCATTTGTGCCTTGCGAAAAAACTAAAAATTAAAAAATATTAATGTTTTGTAAACGGCTTAAAAATAAAAATAAATAATATAACCTCACATTTTCACAAAATCACTATATCACACTCACTTATGTACCATAGCCAATATTTCACTCAAAATACTCGAAATACGCTTGCATGCACTCACTTGTACAATAAGCATTTTGTAACCAAAGCAGATTTTCAAAATAAAAAAATGCAAATATTGTTCAAAAGTGGTCTAGAATGCATTTTGGACTCGCTTTGTGTAGTTTTGGCTTATAAAAGTAACAACAACGAAGCAAATATTGTTCAGAAGTGATCTCAGTTGCTTTCCAGGCTTTCTATGAGCAGTATTTGTTACAAATGTAACAAGGCAAATCATGTTCAAAAGTGGTTTGGCTTGTATTCTAGACTTGCTTTGTGCAGTATTTGTTTATAAAAGTAACAACAACAAAGCAAATATTGTGCAAAAGTGTTCAAAAATGCATTCTGGACTTTCTTGGAGCAGTATTTGTTAAAAAAAACTAGAATCGCTTTGGTTGCAAAAGCAAAAATAATTCTAAAAACTCAACTCTGCATTTCTTCATATTACAATAACAACGCATAATACCGAAGGGGCAATTGTTAGACAAATACAACACTATAAAATTTTCGAATTCTATAATTCACTGCAACTTTAAAAACTAAACTTTAACTCATTAAAAAGTGCAACGCACATTACGAAAAAAACAAAAACAAAATATATATATGTATGTATTAATTCAATTTATATAGAAATTTGTCAAATTAAGTAGTAGAAAATTGCACCAAAGCGCAACAAACATACACACACAACAACAAATGCAAAACAATACTAAAAAAAATTAATTGCAAAAACAACAGCAATAATAAAATTAATTGGAAAAAACAAAAATCATACAAAAATTTAATTGCAAAAACAAAAACAATAATAAAATTAATTGCATAACTCACAACAACACATTAAACTTCAATTTCATTAATTATAAAACAAAAACAACATACCATTTCAGTAATTTTCGAACTTAAAATTCGTGTGTAATTCGTTAAAAACCAATAGTTGAAAAATTAAACCGTACACTGACCACTAAAAGAATCAGGAAATATTAAATTAAAAACAAAAAAAGAAATAAAGAAATAAATAAACTGTAGCGCAACAAAATTTAGTAAATTGAAGTGAAATACCAAAAAAAAACACGAAAATCTTTATGTCACCGCCGTTGAATTGAATAAGTATTTAAAAAAAAATAATAATAATTAATTAATTAATATGTATTAATGATTAATGTATGGCATTTAAATTGGTGGTGTTCAGAGCTTGAATGAGAGGCGCCAAAGTCCCGTCAAACTTAAGTGAAACTGAAAAAATTGCACGGCAAAGTATTTTACTTTTGAAAATTGTACGAATTGTAATGTTGAAATAAACAACCATAAAAAACCAAAAAAAAAAAACAATGAAAATGAAAATAAAATGTTGAAGCATTTGCAGTTTAAGCAGTCGATGTAACAGTTGTATAAGAAGAACAACAACAAAAAACAGCGTTAAGAAGCGTTAAATGGGTGTGCATTTTGAAGCCGCCCGATGATAATATTAAATTTGCTTTGAGGGTCACAAATATCGAAATTTCCATCTCAACTATTAATTGTTGATTAGTAAAAAAATTAAAATAATTAATGTTTAAGCAAACTAAAGCAAAAATGCATTAAATTTAAAATAATTATAGCAAAAGTTGAAGCGATTAAGTAAAATGAAACCAAAAAACCAGAAAAACCAAAAATCAAATGTAATAAAATTCAATTAAATACTTAATTGTTAAGCAACAACAACTAAAACAAATTTTACTATAATTCAAACACTAATGCTCTAAACAAAAGAAAACTATCAAAATAACTTAAATTTAAACTTTCACTCATCTAAACACACACATACACATATATAAACATTAGACAATTGCCCTTAAAATTAAAAAAAAATATTAAATTAAAAAAAAAAAATATTAAATTAAAAAAATAAAAAATATTTAATTACAAAAAATCTAAATAAATAATTAGAAATCAAACAGCCGTTTATAAACGTTATACAACAACAACAAGTTTAAAAACATAAATAAATCAATAGAAATTATAAAGTAAATAAAACCAAGCCAAACAGTCGTTTAACATTATTATAAATTACAACAACAAATATGGTAACAGCCGTTTAACATTAAAAATTACAACAACAAAAATTATAAATTACAACAGCAAATTTAAAAACAGCCGTTTATAAACGTTATAAATTACAACAAAAAATTATAAATTGCAACAACAATAACTATAAAAACCGTTTATGAACATTGTGAATCACAAAAACAAATATCATAAATTACAACAACAACAATTACGA
Organism: Bactrocera zonata; assembly: GCA_037783105.1. Classification (NCBI taxonomy): domain Eukaryota; kingdom Metazoa; phylum Arthropoda; class Insecta; order Diptera; family Tephritidae; genus Bactrocera; species Bactrocera zonata. The sequence continues at coordinate 178,833 of JBAWJQ010001889.1, read as the reverse complement.
TAATAGCTGTTTTTAAACGTTAAAAATTACAACAACAATTCTAATAACAGCTGTCTATAAACGTTATAAATAACAAAAATTATGTCAGCTGTTCATAAACATTATAAATTACAACAACAATTTTAATAACAGCTGTTTATAAACGCTATAAATAACAACAACAATTATGACAGCTGTTTATAAAAGTTATAAATTATAATCACATAAATTACAACAACTAATTGTTTGTCCTACCAACAAACATCATGAATTACAACAACAAATATAATAAATTACAACGACCGCTATGATAACAGCTGTTTATAAACGCCATAATTACAACAACATATGAAAAATTACAATGACAAACAAAAAACGTTTATAAACGTATAAATTACAACAACAAATATGTTATATTCTGCCAACTAAAAAAGTTATGCAAAACTAAAACAAATTACATACACACATACAAACGGCAAAGTTATAAATTAAATTTAAAAAAATTAATAAAAAATTTGAAAAATTTAACCATAAATTAAAAGCAAAAATTTGAAAATTAAAACAATTGCGAAATAATGAAATTTTGAAAAAAACAATGTTCCAATTAAAAAAAAAAATTGAAAAACATCCATAAATTAAAATCAAATTTTCAAATTAAAAAATATTGCAAAAAAGGGAATTTTGAAAAACAATGCTAATTTGAAAATAAAATTCCTAATGTATGGAGAAATTTGCAAATTCGAAGAAAATCAAATTCCATACATTAAAAATATTGCAACTTCGAACAATAAAATTGCAATTGCAAAAAGACCTTGCAAAAGAACAATCTAAAAATTGGAAAAAATCGCTTACAAATGAAAAAAATCCAAAATTGCAAACAAAAAATCTAAAACTTCTCGAAAATTGCAAATTCGAAAAAAATAAAATTCCATACATTAAAAGTTTTACAAATTCGAAAAAATTCACTAATTTGAAAATAATTGCAAATTGCCAAAAAGATCTTGCAAAATGAAAAGCGAACCAAAAATTGAAAAAAGGCTCTTAAATTCAAAAAAAAATCCAAAATTGAAAAAGGTAAACTAAAACTGCTCAGCAGAAGAAATCACTGCAATTCATCGAGCGCAAGTCTTGAAAGGTTGAAAGTAAAATGACGAAACTAAATTAGAAGTACCGTTTTACACTAGCGCGTGCATATGTATGCAATTTACTTAATTAATCAAGTATTAAGTAGCCTTAATTATGCAAAAATTTCAATTTCCCCAAACATTTAATTGCGTTTACACAATATGAAAAGTTAATAAACAAAAAAACACAAAACAAAACTAAAAGAAAATTCGTTTTAATTGCATAATTGCATTGCATGACAATAGGTTCGCTTGAGTACACACAGCTCGGCATCAAGTAAGTACTTGGAAAGGCAGCGCGTCACATAAAAGGTTTGTATGAAAAGCGAGCTTTGAATTTCGAGGCATGATGCCGAGTTGACAGTCCTTGACCGGTTAAAAACCGAGTCTGCTCCTTTTACATAATACCGGACGGTCGTGGGAGCCCTCGTCTCTAATGGCGAAAACCTGAGCCAACGCTTTTCATAAGCTGCACTTGAGGAGAAGGTGGGTTGGTGAAAAAGTTCGCCTCACGCAAGATTAGTATTTAGTTGGTGTAGAGCCTGGACTACAATGTGGATCCATAGGTATCAACCAATCATGCTTCCGGAGCTTCTAGTGAATCATTACCAATGTGTGAGTGCGGCCTGGCGTTACGCCGATAGAACGAAATTGCTCTCTTCTTGACAAAATCTGACCGTTTCTGGGCGAATGCGTCCTTCAGACGGTCCTATCGTCGACAGTACAAATCCAAATTAAGATTCTAATCATAGGAGAGCAGCTTCCTGCCAGATGGTAGAACCTGACCTAACTAAGGTTTACGTCGGCTCACCGCGATTCATCCCCTAGGTATGGTTACCTTCGCTTCTAGCTTCTCTCGCTCCCACAGGTTTGAAAGCATACTGATCGCTTCCCTTACCCGTGTTAGTGTCGGGTCACTTTGCATTTCAAGATTTTTACTTAGCTAAGCCATCCTGCTCGATCAAATGGGGGCATGGGTGCGCTCGGTTCGGCGTCCATTCTTGACAAAAGGGCTGCCAATAGCTCAATTTCCGTTATTTTCCACCGCTCCTGTGACATTTGTCCGACGGTCAAATGCCGTGTCGCAATCTCATATGCCGTCGCAGCTGCCCTGGATGTTGTGAGTTTGTCGTCCGCTTGCTTGACGTCTAGCTTCCCAGCCTTTGCACTTTCACTTTTTCGAGGGCGTCTTTTTCGCGCTACGTCGAACGCTGCTTCTTATCAGCGATATGCTCCTCACTGCGATTAGCATATGCTGGATCCGAGGCATTACACCAATATCGAATGACAAAGTGGCCTTAGACCAAGCCAACCGTTTCACCTTTTCTTTCTTCAGGCTGGACTTACTTTCGAAGTGGATGCATATTCCGCTTGGCTTCTTCCGTGGCCCTCTCTTGTTGCCAGAATTGGAACCCTCGGTCGCCTGCACAGGAGAGCGAAGAAGTTCTTCTGCCCTTCCGTGTGCGGTGAAGCTGGTTTGGCAGTAGCATTACAACCACCGCAACCTGCTCCCGTTGCAGAGGAGGAGGTGTGACCGCTGGCGAGGCAGCTCCTTCGATCGCTGTACCTAGCGGTGGTAGCAACTCTCCCACCAACGTTTGGGCCGATATCCCAGTCCACTTCGTTTCTTTGTTGGCCGTTTTAATTTTTTGATTCTCTACCCCTACCGCCAAGTACCTCATTAGCAGTAGCCGTTGTATTACCCATTCACCTACTTCTAAGGATGCATAGAAAGCACTCTAACATAAGGGGATGATTGGGAAAATATGTCAGCCTTCGACAGCTTGAGATCATGACATTGTAAGCGGCGACACCCATTGGCCAGTCGACACCCGCGCGAAGGATACAGCTGAGAGGAATTTTTGTCGGCCATTGATTAGTCGTTGATCAAAAGTTTGGCAATATTACTCGTCCACCAGCGAACCACGGCAATTCGAATCGTTCGGAAAGCAATTAAAAATATAAAGACATGTGTTGTCTTCCTGGAGCATATCTTTGTTTTAGCAATATAAAATTATAAACTCTCATCGAGGAAGCACTAAGTGGAAAAAATTAAATCCAGATTTTAACAATTTTTACAAACACCCATAGAAAAGTTGGTTTCATATAGTTTTGTATTAGAGTCTATAAAAAGTCACTCACTGACTTCCCATAATTAAAATACTTTCTCATACTATATGTTGTCGTTGCCCACAATGAGCTCTAAGCTTTTATTCAAGTCATGTTAGAGCGCAAGACCTCTCAATATACCGCTCAACCGCATAGCAGTATATAGAGCGTGCAATCCAATTCAAATCGGCTTTGACTCTCTGTTGCCTGCTTGAAGTCATACATATGTAACCATAATAGGGAATTCCCTTGATAAATCAGAAATCAGCAATTTGTAAAGTGTCATCTGAAATCAGCACAGTTGTAAAAGTGAAATTGAACAGTTCTAACCAGTTTGTTGATGTCTTCCTCATACTTATTTGATACGAGGATAGTTCGTTAAGACTACAAAATTGCACTTACGAAACCGGGTTAAATATAGCTAACCATAGCTACCATAAATAAGTATTTGGTTCACGACGAATTGACTCAAATCCATTGAGATTGGAGTTTCTTAATTGTTTTTCAGATATCTAAGTCCTGTACTTGGTTAATCAGCGACTTTATTGAGTCCGGTACTTGGTTTATTATAGTTGATATATTGAGTACATACTTCAGTTACTTTAGTAGCATTTTTCGGGTAAAACAAAAAAGTCGGTGAATTTATGCATACGAGGTTTGGCAATTAAGTAAAGAGACTGATTTTATTGCTGCGCTTGTGGTAAACCTGTGACCTTGAAATTCCCTTTTTCTTTTTCCGGCATCTTTCCCCTCTCCATTGATATATATACCATCGCTCTAGCTTGTTTAGTTCCTGCTGCGTCAAGTTGAGTAGACGTGTGTTTGTAGTGGTCGTCACGAAAATGGAAAAAGGAAATCAAGAGCAACGCGTCCCGATAAAATTTTGCGCCAGATTGAGCGAAACAGCTTCGGAAACGTACGCTAAAATTGTAAGAGTGTATGGTGATAGTGCTCTTAGTCGTGCCAAAGCTCACAATGGTTGTCTCCGCGCGCCCCCCGCTCGAAAAAAGCTCGCAAGAGCAAGTCGAAGGTGAAAACGATGATTATTGCCTTTTTTGATAGCCGTGGAATCATCCACAAAGAATTCGTTCCACCGGGGAAAACTGTGAATCAAGTCTACTATTGCCAAGTACTTGAAGGATTGCGAAAAGGAGTCAACAGGGTGCGTCCAGACACCGCTCGTAACTGGATCCTTCATCACGACAACACGCCGTGCCACACCGCCCTCAGCGTGTCCCAGTATTTGGCCTCTAAAGGGATCGCCGTGTTGCAATAGCCGCCTTATTCGCCTGACATGCCATCCTGTGACTTTTTTTGTTTCCTAAAACAAAATCGGTGGTCAAAGGAATCCATTTTGAGTCGATTACGGGCATCCAGGCGGCCGTGACTAGGGTACTCGCGGACATCCCAGTCGAAGTGTTCCAGAAATGTTACGAAGCATGGAAAACGCGCTGGAATCGCTGTGTAGCTGCCCAAGGGGACTACTTTTGGGATGGCAGAGTTGTAGAATAATTTTCAAATATACGGTTTTTATGGAATCAGTCTCATTACTTAATTGTCATAACTCGTACTTCATTTATATAATACAACAAATTACAAAGTTAGTTGCGAAAATCACTGATTTATCACACAGCCCTCGCACATAAAACATGTTTATTCTCCTTTTGTATATGTGAGTAATCTTTCGGAAATCCCCTGAAAAACACAATTAGTTCTGCTGCAGTTCTCATGCGGTAAAAGCAAATACCCTCTTTTTAAGAAAAATATAACCGAAAAGAGAATATATATATTTTAAGACGCACTTTTTGAAAATTTTACTCAAAATTTTGATAAATTTTTCGATTGAGTTTATTCTACTCAGGCGTGCTTATATTTAGGTTAGATGTCTATGTGTGTTTTCTACACAGAGATCACACTTGGATGGCTAAAGTAAACTGCCAAAAAGTTAGTCTGGTCTAAGCACTTTTGTGTCGCCAAAACGCATTGAATCTGTCGCAAATCTGCTTAGACGATTGATCTGGCCTAGAAATATATAGCTCACCGATTTAACTTAAATATGAGACTCTGCTTTCGTTCCCTCAGATCAAATGAAGTACAGAAAATTGAAGGAAGGCTGACGGATTTTTATTACAAGTTTGTCAGTTAAAAAGTATGTATGTACATTCGCACATCGGTATGAATAATCTATACACCAGACAAAGCGGTATGACTAAACTGTGACGAAACAAATCTCGATCGTAATTAATTTTATATTTTTACACAAATACTAAGCCGATCTATGGAACATAATGATGTTAAATTGTTTGTCAAAACATATATACATACATACGTATGTATATGTTTATTGGATACTGCCGAATTGGAATGTGTGAATAGGCCTTTTATTGGCGTTTTTTCTTCATAAAATCCAGTTCTATATTTCCAGTTAATAATTAATGTTGTCGTATAACTCTTATGCCTCATCGTTCCAGCGAATGCGATATTCACCATAAATCTTCGGCAGAACCTTTCTCTCGAAATTTGTAACGCCGACTCATCAGATGTAGTCATCGTCCATGTCTCTGCATCATATAGCAAGACGGGGAGATGAGTGACTTGTAGAATAACTCAGTTTTTGTGATATCGATCTAAAATTTTGAACAAATCCAAATTTTGTTCAACGATGAGGGCTATTCCTGGGTCAATGGGTATGAAACAAACGAAATAGCCGCATTTGGGACGAAGGGTAATCTGAAGAGATTCAAGAGATGCAATTTTATTCAGAAAAAATAACGGTTTGGTGTGGTTTGTGGGCCGGTGGACTCATCGGTTCATATTTCTTCAAAAATATTGCCGGTGAGAGCATAATCGTCAATGGCGACTATTATCGCGCCATGATAATCGACAATTTGATGCCTGAATTGAAGCTCGTGATCTCGGCGACATTTGATTTTAACAAGACGGCACCACTTCCTACACATCGCATCAATCAATCGATTTGTTGAGACAACTCTTCGGTGAGCAGATAATTCCACGTTTTGGTCCGGTCAATTGGCCACCAAGATCGTATGATATCACACCGTTGGACTATCTCCTGTGGGGATATGCAAAGTCTAAAGTCTATGCGGACAATCCCGCTTCGTTTCAGACCTTGGAGCAAAACATTACGCGTATCATTCGCCAGTTACCAGTCGAGATGCACGAACGAATCATCGAGAATCGGACTCAACGGATGAACCATATGAGACATTACAAAGAGACAATCTTCAAAAAATAAATGCAAAAAAAATATAATATATATATAATAATAATAATATATATAAATATATAATAAACATTCTCCAATAAATTTAAAGTTTCTGTGCTTTTTCTTTAAAAAAGTAGGAAATCTCGAAATGGATCACCTTTTATCTGTCATACAAACTGATCGAACAAAGTTCTTGTAAGGTATATTTTGTTATTGTGAAGGCTATTATAGCTTCGAGACAACCGAAGTCAACGATTTTTCTTGTTCCTATAATATTATAAACAATTGCGACCTTCGAACCGCATAATGTAACAATATATGTATGTATATACTGAAGATAAGTCTTCGTATAGTAGTAATAAAAAATACTAAAAATCACCAAATAGTAATTTGCATAATGAAAGTTTTAGTATATAAAATTATGCATTGGATTAAGTGTGCTATTGTTTGTAAACAATAAATTTCAAAATTTTATTGAGAACAAAGAGAAATGCAAATTTGAAAGCTATCGAGAACTCAATGAGTTGCGTCATGTTATTGTTCTTATTTTTTCAATACAGTGTGTTATTTTGAAAAAAAAAATTAATAAATAAATAAATAAAATACAATTCAAAAGCGAAAAAATTTACATGATTATAATTTTATATTTTTTTCGGAAAATTATTTTTTCTATAACTTTATTCTTGCATTTTTTTTTTCAAAATTTAAACCTTTATTTAAGAAAATCATGTTCAAAGTATTGTCCAATTAAAGCTATAACATTTTTCCTTCTTTCTGGCAATTTGTGGATGCTATCCGAAAAGAACTGGGCTGGTTTGGCGGCCAAGAAAGAATTTGGCCAATTTTTAATACCTTTTTCTAATGTGAACCGCATTCCTTTGAAGGTACTCGACCGAAACCAATATTAATCAGAAGTGGCAAGGTCTGACTATAAGCCGGAAGTGCAAAACTTGCCAGTGGCTGTCGCTGTGTGAAGGAAAATTATTGGCTAGTGTCTAGTCGTGAGTTCAATTCGCTTAAATTTGATGAGTGATTGCCGATACATTCTTCATTAATGGTTGCACCCAGTTTAAGAAGCTCATAATACAACAAACCACTTGGTTCTCAACAAATACCGTGCGTCATGGATATTCGGCTTTGCCATTAATTTGAATGATTATACAGGTTTCATATATAATTTTTAGCATTTAAGGTTAGATTAGGTTAGGTTATGTTAAATAACTGATCTAGAGAGGTCGCAAGTGGTCTGCTATATGTAGTCCTTTGAGAAACAATAGAAAGCAGAGCTCCTGTGTTCGAACTTATAAAGTAGAAAAACGCTTAGTAGTCAAAAAAAATTCCACAGGCGTTTAATTTCCATTCCCGCCAGTTTGGTGTGATGTCTGAAGGTATGCGCTCCCAAGTGTGTAAGCCTTGATCTCTCCAACACGAGGCAATCAAGAAAGAAGTTTTGAGTTGTTTCCATCTTGTCTTCTTCCATACAGCTTCTGCGGCTGGTCTGATAAGATTCCCAGCCTTACAGCACTGCACTCTTAGTTTGGCAACTATCTTCATCGATTAATGCTTTCAGTTCCTCAGCTTGTAATTTTTTTGACTGCCCAGAACGTTCTTCGGCTTTCCATATAGTCGATATGCTTGGCAACCGAACCAGTTCAGAAAGTAACCAAACGATACATAACGTAATTTGCGAAAAGGCTAACGAACGGATCAGGTTGAGATCGAAAGCCTTAAAGGCATGCAGCATCGGCAAGGCTATGTGTAAGGGAGTGGAAGGAAAACACGCATGTTTTACTCACACGGTTTGCAAAGGCGGTAGGATAGTTGTTGGCTTCGTCACTTACAGGTATATGTGTGTAACACATGTAGAAAGTGCAGTGCATTAGGCCTGAGAGATGGAAGGCCTCATCTGCTTATGTTCGGCCTTAGCTAGAACTCGGCTTAGATATCTAGGACTTTCGCAGTTAAGGGTGCTAGATGAAGTGTGAGAAGTCCTTTTTCACCTGGTATTTTCAACGGAGTGGCGATCTTCCACTTTCTCTGCTTCCCCGACGGGTACTGCGTCGCGTTCTGAGAGTATTCGGTAGTAGTTGGAGTGATTCGGACGACATGACCTACCCAGCGTAGCCGCTATCTCTTAATTCGAACCATGTCAATGCCATCGTATAACTCGTACAACTCATCGTTCCATTGACTGCAGTATTTGCCGTTGCCAATGCGCTAAGAATCATAAATCTTCCGCAGAAACTTCCTCTCGAAATTCGTAACGCCGACTCATCAGATGTTGTCAACGTCCATGCCTCTGCACCATACGATCGGGACGAAGATGATGAGTGACTTGTAGAATTGTGTCGTCTTTGTTTGTCGTCAGAGGATTTTACTTCTCAATTTGAAGTAGTTTCTGTTGACAAGAGTTATTGGATTTCGAGGCTGAAGTTTTTGTTAAAATTAATGATGGTTCCTAGATAGTCGAAATTATCTACGACTTCGGTATTATGTCACTATTAACAGTGACTTGGGAGCCAAGTCATGAGTGCGACGGTGCGGTTGTTGAGGCCAGTGCATCAATATCATCGGCGTACGCTAGCAGCTGTACACTGTTATAGAAGACTGTACCTTCAAGTTCCTATTAAACCATGCAAAGAACGTTTTTTCAGCCGACCAGTATAACCTAGCCTCATCTTCAAATAAAATATCAACATAATTAAGGGCCGTTTTCTCAAAGTCTGTATATCAGCCAACTTTCTATTAAGTTCTAGTTAAAAAAAGGTTCTTTACCGAAAGAGGGTTGGTTCTTGGTTAAGTTAACAAGAACTTAACTGACAGAAGCTTTAGGTGTAGTGTCATTTTTAGCTCCCCACAACCTACTGTGCGCCGACTAGACCGGCTTGAGAGCATCTTTAATGCAGTCATTGGCGCTTCAATCGCTGCTTTTACTCGAATTTAGTTTCAGTTCGCACACGCTACTCGCAGTCAATGGTTTAGAACTGGTACTGTATTCCGCTAAATATTTAATTAACAGATACTCGCAAATCGTTAAGCTAGTCTACATAAATATATATACATACATATGTATATATGAGCTCAGTGCATATCGCGTTCGTCGCTTTGTAAACCGCGTTCAGTGATCTTGAAAATACAAAATTAAATGTAAAATAAATACAAATAATACTAAGTATATATTTTGAAGCGAAATCATTATCATTGCTGAAACGTACAGTGTGTAAACAAATCTACAAACTTAACTATGCTTCAATTAATTGTATACATGCTTAGTTGAGTTATCTACGGAAACGACTAAAAATTTTAGCTTGAAAAGCAAAAATAATAATAAATAAAAATACATTTTAAACAAGCGACGATTAAACCGCAGTCCGGTTTTCGTGTTGGGTCTGTGTGAATTTGATATTTCTGAAAATCACACACACAAATAACAATATTTATATGTGATATAGATATTAAACACAATCTAGTTGTATACATACCTATGTATATTAAGCTACGCTTTGATATTGAAAGTGTCTCAATTAGTAATACTGGGAATAACTCTTTAATTAACACGAGCTTTAGGGTTAAATTTGTTAAAAAAAAAACATCATTAATTTGCTTTTATCTGATGAAAAATTGCACAGACCTGTTCTGATATATTTTTCATTATTTTGCTTTAACTGCTCATATTACTTTGTAGAAGCCGACGAGTGAAAATTTACACGCGTTCCAAACAACACTCAACAAACTTTCAAATACTCGTGCGACAGTATTAATTCTGTTCGACAAATAACGTCACTATGCTATTACGTAAAGGTAAGTTCCGTTTTGTTAGTGTTGTTTTAGTGCATTCATTTATTCATAAACAAATGCTGGATAGATAGAAGTAGGGTAGGAGCGGGTTTCAGGTCCACTCCAGTCTTCACCTGGTCTTTTCAGTGGAGTGAAGGTCTTACTCTTCCTGTGCTTCCTCGGGCGGGTAACGGCGTCGAATACTCTCAGAGCTGGAGTCTTTTCGTCGATTCTGATGACATGACCTAGCCAGCGTATTCTTCTTCTTCTTTATTGGCGTAGACACCGCTTACGCGATTATAGCCGAGTCAACAACAGCGCGCCAGTCGTTTCTTCTCTTCGCTACGTGGCGCCAATTGGATATTCCAAGCGAAGCCAGGTCCTTCTCCACCTGATCTTTCCAACGGAGTGAAGGTCTTCCTCTTCCTGTGCTTCCTCCAGCGGATACGACGTCGAATACTCTCAGAGCTGGAGTCTTTTCGTCGATTCAGGTTCAGAGGACATGACTTAACCAGAGTATTCGCTGTCTCTTAATTCGCTGAACTAAGTCAATGGCGTCGAATATCTCGTACAGCTCATCGTTCTATAAACTGCGATATTCGTCGTTGCCAATGCGCAAAGGAGCATAAATCTTCCGCAGAAGCTTTCTCTCGAAAACTCGCAACGCCGACTCATCAGATGTTGTCTTCATCCATGCCTCTGTACCATATAGCAGGAAGGGGATGATTAGTAACTAGTAGAGTTTGGGGTTTGTTCGTTTACTTCTCAATTGCCTACTCAGTGCGAAGTAGCACCTGTTGGCTAAATTTATTATGCGTTAGATTTCGAGGCTGACGTTTTTGTTAGTGTTACTGTTGATTTTACGATAGACGAAATTATCTATGACTTCGAAGTTATGACTGTCAATAGTGACGTTGGAGCCAAGTCGAGGGTGTGACGACTGTTTGATGACATTATTCTTGTTCACTACCAGACCCATATGATTCGCTTCCTTATCCTGTCTGAAGAAAGGAGTAGTTTGAAGAAGTCGCACCATAGGGAGTCGCCTTGTCTGCAACCTCCTTTGGTATCGAACGAACGCGGAGAGATCCTTCCCGATCCTGACGGTGCTTTTGGTATTATTCAACGTCAGTTTACACAGCCGTAATAATTTTTCGGTGATACCAAATTCAGAGTCTTACGAGGACATCAACTATCTGGGCAGCGACACCATCCTGACTAAGGGACCGGACATTCCAGGTGCAGACCCTTAAATCGTAATCTTTAATACAGCGCATAGCCCTTGGAAGGGATGATTCGCCCTCTCCCTTTAGCTCGTCTTCAATTGAATGTTTTTTGGCTACCCAAGAGATACTTGGTCTAAGCCCGGAAGTAGTGAGCTGATTGAGCCATATATAAAGAATCATTTCTGGCCAAGTGAACTTTCAGACAACTTTCCTCACTTGCGTGAACTTCTGCACATGGCTCCATCCATCCCATGAAGACAATTAGATACAATGAAATCACCAAAAAGTAAGCCTTATCAGTATTATAATCAAATATATTTAGTCAGTTGACTTTATGGTTGAAAACAGAGGGACATAGGGGCCCAATACCACTGCAACACCGCAAGCGGTTAATTTCAAATAAAAACGTTAAAGCGTCGGAGTTCAAATTATTGCAAAAAGTCCGACGAAAAATAAAATCACTGTGATTTATTTCTAATTTTCTTTTCTAATTTTGATTATTATAAACCAATTGATGTTCATTTTGTTTCTCCATTCAAATGTTCCAAATTCCTTCTATGACTTTCGGTTGGATGTGTGTTTTGACAGACCAGACTATCAGATTTCGCTACTATGTTGTCTTAAGTGTTGGATTCCCTCGATAAGATCCCAACAGTTTGCTGATGGTCACACAATACGCTCAATAGAACCTCATATATGATGTTGACTTATCCCACTGTAATTGGCGCAGATTTTGACGTCTCCCTTCTAGTAGATTGGGCGGAGCAAATTTAAATTCCAATCATCCGGCATACTTTCATCCGACCATATTCTACAAAAAATCAGTTCTTTGCCGCCGTTCATTCCGTCGAGCCCCACCGCTTTGTGGTTCTTTAGACGGGTAATTGCCACTCGAAGTACTTCAAGGTCGAGCAATGGAATGTCCGCTCAATCGCCGATATATCTCCGAAAATATTTCAAATATTGAAAATTCCTCTGTAAGCATATTCTTTTTTTATTTCTTTACCAGAATAGCGCTTTAAACTCTTTTCGGAATGCTGTAGGATTGCATAAAGAGCCTTTTAATGACAGAAATAAGCTCAAATTTATAGAAGTTTAGTTTTTGCCGAAATTAGATCTCAAGTCCAAGCCCCGTTGATAGTAGCACACCGAAACACCACTCGATAGTTGTAAGAGACTTAACGGATTAGTTTGGAAACAGAACTAAGTAAGAGTATGCAGTTTTACTTCCTCAACTTTAAGCACTGGTCGATGTGATACGTGGGTTGCCTTTGTATTTAGAGATTAGACTTTATTTAGGTGGCAAAACGCAAGTTAGTTGTCATCGAAATTACCACCAATTGTGACACGCAAACGTCTGTTTCAAGGGGGTCGGATCACATGGAGTGGGATGTTAGATGAAGCGGTTCCGATTCAAGCAGACGACTGTACGGGTGATTTCTACGAAAGCATTTCGTAACTCTTTGTTTTTGTTGTTGTATGGGCAAAAAACACTCCTAAAGTAATATCGATGCATGGTGCCGAGTTGACAGTCCTTGGGAGGATAAAAACTGAGTTCGTTCCTTAGACCCGACTATCGTGGAAACGGTTTGTATCTCGTAGTTCTCACACCGTAGCTCTCCAATGCCTTAAATCAGTTCTTCCGGAGCCATTTTTGCAAACCAACTGATATTTGGACGACAGTGTCTTAGACAGAGATGCATTATGAGTTCGTATTGTGCAAAATATTAAAAGATTTGTTATAACGGTTATCTGTATACTGTTTATCAATTTGAAAATTTGAAACTAAAGGCAGTTTTAGAGCTGCCTCGACCAGCTTGGTTTCTTGACTAGGACGAAGGGTCGTCTTTGTGGTATATACGATTATGTAGAATTATTTTAAAACTTAATTTACCGTTATCCAATAAACTTAAAACTTTCTTATTTCTTATGCTTTCAGCGTTCTTCGCCTTCTTATCGCTCAGCTTATGCATCTTAATACACTTAACTGCCAGCGAATATTGTACCAAATTAGAGAATGCAAGTTCGGCGCTGCAAACAAATCCCGCACAGTTCGCCAGCATCGCGGCCGGTGCAGAGAAGTTCGGTCTGGAACTTTTTTCCTTGATTTCCACGCAAGCGGCCGATAATGATTTTGTAATTTCACCATTTTCCGTATGGGCACTATTACTCCTGCTCTTGGAGGCCGCATCGGAGAATACATTGGACGAGCTGAATACAGTGCTGCGCATAAATCAGGATCGTCAAGCGTTACGTCAAGCATTTAATGTGGTGCAGCAATTTTTGTTGTGAGTTGGAATTACTAGTTTATTTATACACTGAACAGGGTGTATGTATTCGGTATGCGACAAAGTTTGTAAAACCTAGAGGGAAACGTGGCTTGCCATGTCAGTCTGTTTGTCTGTATATACCGAGTTAGTCTCTCAATTTTTAAGATATCGATGTAAAATTTTTCAGATGTCTTTTTCTCTCCAAGAAGCTGCTATTTTATCGAACCAACCGATTTTGGACCACCATAGCATATAGCGTTATACAAACTAACCTATAAAAATCTAGTTGTTGTATGGAAAACATTTTTATTTGACAAGATATCTTTAGGAAATTTGGCATAAATTATTATCCAAGTCAACGCTGCATTTTCCGATCAAATTGTTCAGATCGGACTACTATATGGTATAGCTGCCATACGAAGTGACCTATAAAAATCAAGTTGTTGTATGGAAAACTTTTTTATTTGTCCAGATATCTTCTAGAAATTCGGCATACATTATTGTCCAAGACAACGCCAGATTCTCCGAACAAATTGTTCAGATCGGACTACTATATGGTAAGCTGCCATACGAAATGATCTATAAAAATCAAGTTGTTGTATGGAAAACTTTTTTATTTGACAAGATATCTTCTAGAAATTTGGCATACATTATTGTCCAAGTCAACGCTGCATTCTCCGAACAAATTATTCAGGTGGGCCTACTATATGGTATAGCTACCATACGAACTGTTCTATCAAAATATAGTTCCTGTATAGAGAATTTTTTTATTTGATGAGATATTTCCAAGAAATTTGGCATAGATTAGTGTTCAAGACAGTCCTTTAATCTCCGAAGAAATTATTCAGATGGGACCACTATATCATATAGCTGCCATACAAACTGATCTATCAAAATCAAGTTCTTGTATGGAGAACTTTTCTATTTCAAAGAAATTTTTATATCTGTAGGATATTATAGCTTCAGTGCAACCGAAGTTAACTTTTTTTTGTTTTTTTTTTTTTAATTTTTTACAATATATTTTATTTTATATTTTTTGATGTTTATAAATAAATATTTCATTGAAAATAAATATTTATATTATTATATATATATTATTATTTATATATTTAATATGTATACATATTTATATAGGCGCAAAACATCGACTATACACGTTGAAAGCTTACAAGCAATGTACTATGACACCTTCGAAAGGTTCGGACAAGACTATATTACTACACTAACATCTTGCTACAACGCGAAGGTGCAAAACTTAAGTTTCAACGATACCAAAACTTCGGTAAATTTCATAAACAATGCCATAAATACGGAAACCAAGGGTCTAATAAAGGATGCCATCACTGAAGCTGACTTGGAAGATGCAAAACTATTACTAACATCGTCCCTGTATTTTAAAGGACAATGGCAGGTGTGTTAATATATCAAATTAGCTTGTTGCCTTTTCATATTAATTGTTATAAATTGTGTTTTGGCAGTTCCCTTTCAACCGAAGCGAGACACGCAGAGAGACCTTCTACGATATGAATGGCAAGCCGGTTGGTGAGGTTGAGATGATGTTCCAAATGACGCCATTCAACTACACCAGAATGCAGGATTTGCAGGCGCACGTGCTCGAGCTGCCGTACGGCAATGAAAATCGTTTGTGTATGCTGGCTATACTGCCAAATAAAGGTGGCGTAACAATTTGAGAATGCTTTAAAACATAATTTAAGCAAACTTGGCAAACTTTTTGGTATATTTTGCAGGCATCTCGGTCAATCAAGTGGCGCAGAGCTTGCAGAAATTGGGTGTGCGCCCAATATTCAATAAACTTGAGGAGGACGCCTTAAATTTCGGCGAACAGGAAGTTGAGGTGTATGTGCCACGTTTTGAGACATCAACGTCAATATCGCTAAGAGGCACACTAGAAGCGGTATGTATAGTGTTCACTCTTGTAAATAGCTGAACAGTAGTTTATAATATTATTCTTTTTTTCGCTAGATGGGCATAAAGAGTATTTTCAATCCGCAGACTGTAAATTTAGGCATACTCTCGAAGAGCTTGTTCGTGAAGGACGTCATACAAAGCACTAAAATAATAGTGAATGAAGAGGGTACCGAAGCGGCTGCTGTCGTTGCGGCGATTTTGACTAATAAAATTTCGCCACCGAAATTCTACTTTAATCGCCCATTCCTGTATTTGATTGCGGAAAAACGTTCGAGTACATTATTATTTGCCGGCCAAGTGTCGGCACCGGAATTATTAAAAAACTAAAACTACTAAATATTTAAAATTATTGTTTTTTTTTAATGATTTTTACCTAATTAATGAAATGTAAAAAGTTTTAAAACCTTAAATGTTATTTTTTCGGACGTCCCGCTGCCTTCTTGCCGCCTACAGGTTGCTTATCCTTATTCGTTTTACTTGATATTAATGGATGCGTTTCTGGTGGGTACAAAGAAAGCATAATCTTAGCAAACATCGTTTCTTATTTTACCAATGACAGCGTTCACTTACCATCGACTGGCGCATCCGGCAGGCTGATGTCATAGTTGTTAATTTTACGCTTTTTCGTCGTTACCGCGTCCTCGTAGTCCTGCGGCGCGTTCTCACTTTCTTTAGTGAGTGACGTGTCCACACCATCTTGCATGGTCCAGCCATCTTCAGGATCTTCGACCTCTGGCGCCATCGGCAGAAATTGCAAAGCATTTTCGTCCTCACCCTCTTCATCGGATGAGCAAAATGCAGCCACTGGTTCCACTTTTAACACGTCCACTTCGATTTCTTCATCCTGCTTCGCATCGGCATTTAAATCAACGGATTTATCTTCATCCGTAATATCGAATTCCGATTCGCGTTCTTCATATTCCACATTCTCGTCGAGCTCCTTGAAATCGGGCGCAAATGCTGACCAATTTTCCACTTGATTTTGTGCCCAAATCGAAACGAGCCCCGAACTAATGCTAGCTATAATGGGACGTACCGGATGCCACACAACATCGAGCAGCAATTCACCTTTGGTACCGTGCAGAATTTTCACCAAATTCCCTATCGACTTTTCCCATATATAGAGCGCATGTTGGCGTGCACTACCGGCGCATATGTATTCACCATCGCCGGAGAAACAACACTTTTTCCAGGTTGTTCTGTAAAAGAGTTCGGAGTTAAAAACAAAAATGCTAAAATCTTCGAATATAGTTTTCAAATCGGACAAATATAACATATAGCTGCCATACAAACTGAAGGATCAAAATTTGTTCTTGTAGGGAACTTTTTTTTATTTGTCAAGGTATCTTCACAAAATGTGGCATGGATTATTATCCAAAGCAATGCTACAATCTCGAATTAAAGTTTTCAGATCGGATCACTCCAATATATAGCTGCCATACAAACTGACTTATGAATGAAAACTTAGTTCTTATATAGAAATTTTTTTATTTATAAAGGATGCAACCGAATGTAAGATTATTTTTTCACTTATATAATTTTGTACTCGACAAAAGATGGTAACATTTTAGAGGCAGGAAAAAATTGTTATCCAAAATTTAGATAAAAAAAAAATTTCAAAAATTCAGTATATACTCGTATTCCTGCAACGCAACAGTTTCCAATTCTACTCTACTCACTTGTTCACTAAATCTTGTAACTTTTGTATTGGCTCAGGCTCACCATCCTTCCCCAGCGCTATGATCTCCTTTGAGTCGTAAACCCGTATAACGCGATCGGAGGTGTTTATTAAAAATGCGCTGAAATATGTATAGACGATTTAAATGTGTTTAAAAACTATTAAAAATAAATACGAGCAAACCTACAACATTTTGTGGTTGCCAAATCGGCGTAAACAAGATTCTGTTACTTACTCGCCTCTACGCGCAAACTCTATGCTTTTTACAGCCGTCGCACTCGAAGAACCAACAATAATACGAAAGCTCGCCACAATTTCTAATGTTTCTGCGTTTAAAACTAGTATCTTGCCCTTTGCATTGCCTGTGTAAATATGTTTACCACGTCGATCAAATGAAGCAACAATATTTAAATCGCCCTGTTGGAAAATATTTAGTGTTATGCATTAAAATTAATAATAATTCGGGCAACTTACATCTGAATCCAAGGGCAGACATTTGTGTGTGTCACCAATGCGCACTAGCACGCCCGCATAGCGCATTGGACAAACAAGGAAGCGTTTGTCATTGCGTGGATCAAACTGCACTTTCAGCACTGGTGAAGGAAAACGATATTTATGATCACAGTCGCCGGTGAGTACATCCCATATGCAAACGTTATTGTCTGTAGAAGCGGACAGTAACTAAAAAACAAAATATTGTTGAATTTATTGAAAAATGTATTGCCATTCTTTATAGTTTACCTTATGTCCATTACGCGTCCAACTTAAACTGCACACTGGATGCACGTGAGCTGAGATAATTTTTGCAATTCCACGCGTTAAGAAATCCCAAACAACAATGCGCCCATCGTTGCAGCCAACGGCTAATAAAGTACCATATTTATTGAAAGCGCAAGTTACAGCAAGTGATATGCAATCTAGTGAGCCATCGAACTCCTCGGGATAATTTTGGCCAAAAGATTCTGCAGTTACATTAAACATAAAATTATCCTAAAAATGATATATTTATATATAAACTTACCTAATAATTCTAAATTCATGCTGAAAGCAATGTTTGAGTATTTTTTGGATAATTGTCCGGTGGCTTCTTGCAGTAAGTAAGTTGACAAAACTCTTATTATATGAAATAAATTGTCATAGTTTGTTTACTTTTTCGTCAACTTATTTTATTAATTATGTGCTTTAATAAAAAGTTTGCATTCAATATTTAAGGAAATTTGTTTAAATAACAATTATTTCGAATCAAATTAGACGGCGCTTGTCTTATCAACAAATAGCCAAACAGCTGTTTTTGTATGGTTCGTTAAAAGTAGGGGAAAATATTAGTGAAGAGCAGTATTGTAAGTTTTTTTTTAGTATCGACTGAAGTCATTGATGTAAACTGCAATATTATTAAAATTTATATAAATTATTTAAAATATATATAACTGAAATGATGTTTTAACAATAAAATATTAACATACACAATTTTCCCAATTTTTTTTTAGCATGAAATTTAAATCTAAAATCATACTACACTTTAACATACTGTTAAATTAACAAAAATAAAATTCTGTTAAAATAATAGAAATAATTAGGTAAGAGTAAAAATATACTGAATTTAACACTACATGCTGTTAAACTAATAACATACCACAATCTATTACTAAGTTCACTTTCACACTTTTGCAAAAGTGGTACATTTATCGCCTACGCCATTTTGTGCACAACGTGTTGAGAGAACATTTGTGGTAACGTACCAAAACAGTATTTATTTTTAACAAATAACTTGCAAACTAAATGTCAAAAAAGTTTTACTTTATATTCTTATGGTAAATACGTCAATTTATGTAAGTATCATTTTTAATTCATATGACTTTCGCAACCAAATTTGTCCATATTTTTTGTTATATTTTTAACGTACTATTAATATAGTAGTAGAATAGTAAAAATGACGTAATCGTACCATAATAATCTATTACAATTCAGTAAGTTCGTGCAGTGTACCATTCGTACAATACGTACTATTTTGAGCTCATTTCAACACGAACCAGCCAACGAAAAGGCAGCATTTTGGCGTTTTGTCATCGTCATCGGCTTTGGTATCGTCAGCTGAATAGCAGAGAAAAAAAGGTGCAGTGCTGACAGTATTGTACGTCAATCACAATACAACCCTGTCCTTTCTCCTGCGAAAATTGCACATGGCTTGAAGTCCACGCAAGTGCACGACTCCATTTCATGACAATTTCTTGCATTTCAAGTGTTTATTTTTAATAGATTTTTGTGTGGGAACGTACATTAAACGGTTTTGAACGCAAGTAAGTAAAAATTCGGTGTGTAACATCGAGGAAATTAGAGAAAAAGTGTGTAGAAAAATAACGTTACAAAATCATTGTGTTTCTGTGTATGTGTAGAAATGTGTACGTGTGCGCGCTAAAAAAGAGGAAAAGAGTGCGCGAAAAGCACGACAGCTTTCATTTAGTAGTATTTCCAAAAAGTACGTGTACGTCATCAAAGTTTACTGTTTGACCAGACATTGAGTGAACGTTCGAAATATATATACATATATGTATGTACGCTATTTGATGCAATGCTCACAAACTGAGAGAGTAGTAAACAGTGTTGCTGTTGTGGAATTTCAACATTTTCGATAACATAAATGTATGTTGGCCGCGGTATTTTCCGTTCTTTTTTGTACGTATATACATATACGTGCAAATTGTGGAATGGTACTAAATAATGTAAAATAGAACAAAATAATTGCTATAATATTTTTATATATTCAACAATTAATAAAATGTCGATTATAACAGCAATAATGCATAATGAAAAGAGCTAAATATGACATATTTTATATTAAAACACTGTAAAAGATTTGTAAAATCGTTCATTTTTGAGTACAATGAGAAACTGTACTTTTGCTATAATTGTACGTTATCTGAAAAGTACGATGATCTTTCCAAAAATACATGAGGCCTACCAAACAGTCGTCGTACAGTTTTACGACAGCGAGGTCAACGAGAAAACAGTACTTTAGCTACACAAACGAGTACGATGCAGTATTCGTTCATTTTGTTGCAAATCTACCTGTAAAGCGATCAATGCTAGGAGCAAATGTGAATAGGTGTGAATGCAACAGTGTAAAAATCCAAGTGGAACAAATGAAAACGAAAATTTCTCTTGTGTTGTCAAGTGTTGGTAGCGAAACATTGTAAGTAGAAAACAGTGCGACAGTCAGGCTGGCAGACAGTGGAAAAGACGTATCTCACGTTTTCTTAATTTGTGTGGTCGGTTGTCCCTCAGTTTGTGTGAATTATGGCAGTAGTTGAATAGGTAAATTAAAATTTCAAGCCAATTTTTGTCATACGACACAAGAAAATTGTATGCTAAACTTAAAAACGTGAAAAATATAATATGTAATAACTTGTTTTTTGATTACTGTGCGTGTGTGTGTGTATGAAAATGTACGAGAGTGACAAAAATTATGAAAGTCAATAGAATATGCGAAAAAAGGGAACATAAGGGAAGAACGGTGTAAGCAACAGAACAGACAAAAGAAAATTGCCACGAATCGGAGGCGAGTGAGAACGAACATATCAAAATTATTCAATTGCATTTCTTTGAATAAAAAGTAATTGAAACTGCAAAAGTGAGCAATTAATCGAAAGTGATATGACAATAGTGAAAGTTTGAAGAAATAAACACAAATAATTGTCTAAAAAATAAGTGAATGAAAATTTTTTAATATAAAAAAATCACAGAGAAAACCCAACCTTGTTTCGTTTCGTTCCAGTTGCAAAAAAACGCAGTACACGTTTCTTGTGCGCTCTCTTGACATTTGAGAGAACGCTGTTTTTGCATTGAGAAAGAAAAGGGGTAACAAATAATACAAAAGGGAGGAAAACCTTTGGGACTTTCAAGAAAAATTTTAATAGTAAAAGTGAATAATTGTGCTATTTTTTCTTCTTTTATTGATAAGAATGTTTAGTAAAGCCATTGGATTAGTCATATGACGTTTCTATTTTCTATTTCTTAAAACTTAACATGTGTTTATATAAATTTTTTTCTCTATGCATTTCAGAGTATTCACATCGTGGAAGGTGCAACGTTGAAGTTGAAATAAAGGCCACTTACAAAGTAAAAAATAGATTACCAGCTATTTCCCAAGTTTGAGTCAAATAGAGGAAAGTGTTCGCATTCATAACCCTCAAAAAAGGCCAAAACAACATTCGTTTGATAACACAAAAATTTCTATTGAAAATTCGCAGTCAAGAATTAACACTTGAAATCTAGTTTGCAGTAAGAGCAAGTAAGAAATTGAAGTATCAAAGTAAAGTCATCGAAAAGTCAGTGTAAATAAACCACATAACAACAAAAATGTCTGGTGAGGAAACGTCTGCTGATCGCAATGTCGAAATTTGGAAGATCAAGAAACTCATTAAGAGTTTGGAAATGGCACGCGGGTAAGTGACTTAAATCTGAATGTCAGATAGTATATCGCTGAAATGTTTTTTAAAATTATATTTGGAAAGTGGAAATGAATTAATATATATATTGGAATTTATTTTATTATTTGGCATTATATGAGTCTTTCTTTCTTAAATAAGGTTTAATTTGTACATATCATCCATTGTAATACCATCTATAAAGAATATTGTTTATGCGCAGCTTGTAGCCTTTAAATTTTTCGTTCCATTTTAAAGCAACCACTGTTTACATTTGGAGCTACAAGCGCATTTCGCCACCCACTTAACACGCATACTCTGTATAAGTCCCCCTACACTTACAAATGTCACTTTGTTAGCAGCATCATAAGCTTAGCTGACTGGCTGGCATTGGCAGCTGTTGTGTGGCGCCCTCATTTTACTAAATCATCAACATATCTGCTACTCCCTTCGTTTTTAGCATGGAGTTAGAGGGTGGTTATTTGCTTTTGCAATATGCTTCTGTAGGGGTTGACTCATTAAAGCGAAGAAAACTCCATTATTACTTCTCGTTTGCGCCATACATTGGATACCTTGCATACTTACTTGCTCCACTGTATTTGTTCCTAATTGCCATACTTGTGCCATGTATGCTCAAACAATCGTGCGTGCTGCACACGATGCACTAGCATTGGTAATATTATAATAAACAAAAAGGAAAATGTAGGCATTATTTTGTATTAATATTTGTGTACATAATACATTTCATTTTTATGGCATACAATACTTGATTATTATAACAACTAGTACTGTATTTAAAGTTTTAACTATTTTAATTGTGTTGGGATATTGTATATTTATCATTATTGATTTATTTTGATTTAAGGTTTGTGAATTGAAGCATCTGTTGGCTGTTAGTTACATTTTGTAGAAAGTTGTATATTACTGCTACGTCAAATATTTTCAGAATATGTATTTTTTCTTTCAACTTAATGCGTAGATTTATGAGATTTGTGGAATAAAATTGTGTGTTTGCAGTTCATTTATAATAACCTATTTAGTTACTTAAAAGCTTAAAAAACGTAAACTAATTTACAAAGTACGTAAGTAATTATGTTTACATATAAGTATCTACATATATACTATGTATACTTTCGTAGTTGTTTAATATGCGTTCAGCGTGTTCAAGGTGTATGTGCATGCATTCAATGGAAAATATGTACAGACGTACATATGTATGTGTGCATATTTGTTATCTATTTTTTTCACATGCAATCGTGTGCAGCACATAAACTTTAATTCGAATCTATTTGTTTTGCAATATTACTTTTGTGACATCGGGTTTTATTTATTTTTGTTACATTGGGGTTTATTTGGTATTACCGTGCCCAAGCACACGTGTTGGCCGTTTACCTTAAATTGTTAATTGTTTTTATATCCTGAACAAAGTATGTATATTAATTTTGCGACTATGTTTTTATCACCGAGAAGGAAACGTCAGGCGCTCAATATATTGCATATTAATAATCAGCATGACTCAGCTCAATTTAGCACCGTCCTTCTGTTTGACTCAATAGACGGGAACTAGACCCAAAATTTTTGAGATATCTATCTAAAATTTTGCACACATCCTTTTCTCTCCAAGCAGATGCTCATTTGTCAGATATCGGTCTTCTATAGCATATAGCTGGCATACAAAACTTTAGGCGAATACGACTGAATTAAATTGAGAGAAAGCGACGTGTCAGCTTTATTAAGATTTTTCTTTAATGATTTGAATTTGTATATAAACTAATATAAATACTCGTATGTGCATGTGTGTATTTCTTGATTAAATTTGGCCAATTATGCACTGCTTGCATACGCCATCATCTATAATCAGCTAAAAGGAAGTGAGTGTAAAAGCAAAGAAAAAGTTTCTGTGTTGTTAGCTTTTTTGCAACGATGATTCATCATTCATCAGCTGGTTAGGTGGGAAGCAGCGTACGTTAACGAGTGCTTTTTAATTTCCTTTTCTATATTCAAGAGTGTGACATTAGTCTATCATTTTTTAAATATTAACTTTTCTAATAAATGTCTGGAAGTTAGTTACGAAAAAACGGAAATATTTAAAATTAAATAAAATAATTAAAGGTCCCGTGAACTAATTTTGGTGATTGGATGTGATTTTAATAATATTTTTTATATTGTTTATTGTTTAATTTATATTTAGTCACTTTTAATGCGAGAAATTACATTTTTAAATAACTTTTGAAAATATATTTTTTATGTTTTTGTTTAAATAAATATTATATCTACATATTATTTTATATGAAACTTTTTATTTCACTATATTTTTAGTTTCTTTCAATTCATGAAAATTACATTTTTAAAGAATTTTTGAAAATATGGGTACGTTTTGTTTGTGTGTTTTTATATACATAAATATACATACCATATACTTTTGTGTATGTACATACTTTTTATTATTTTTATTTTATTTTATTTTTTCCTATTTTCTCATTATTTTTTTATTTTATTATTTTTTTTTTATTTATTAATATTTTTTTATTTATTTTTTCTTATTCTTTATTTTATTTTTTTTTATATTTTTTTATTTTATTTATATTTTTTTTATTTAATTTATTTTTTTAAACAATAATACAAAATTTGTTACACAATTTTATTCATCTCTAACACTTCGCCGGCCTTTAATACTCCGTTACTCTCCAATTTAAAATTTTCCGCTTTTTTGTTTGCTTTGCTTGTATATTTTTTATGACTTTATACCTTTTTCGCACTATGTTGCAAAATTTTCAACCAACAACGGTAGCAGTAATAGCATTACCAAAGTACTTGTTATTATTGTTGTAGCAGCTGCTTACCAAAGCTGTCAGCAGCTTCGGCATCGAACTAATGCTTTCTGCTTTGCGTCGGTTTGAACTGGACTTTGTTGGCTGCGACTGGTGACAGCAAGCATGCAGCAGTTAACTTTGCAGCTCGCAATTTTTGCACCACTCACCTTTTTCTAGAGCCACAACAAACATAACTATGTGTTTGATATCGTATTTTTGTTTTGCAAAATGTTTTGTAAGTTTGTTTTGAAGTTGCAGCAGCTCTAATGCTGCAACTAACACTGCGGCTTACCAGTAAACTCAAAAAACCAGCTAAACCCTCGTGTACAACATTGCAGTTGTTACTTCGCTAAATACTCTTTGGCAACATGTTGACTGCTGCATTACCTTGTCTTTTCAACGTCTCACCTTACAGTCACACCTGCCCTTTTTAACGTGGTTGCTAGTTCTTTGTGCCGTTCTGTGTTGAAAACTTTATTTGAGATTTTTTTTTATCATTTGTTTGCCCATAAAAGCGGTTTTAACTGGAAAGAGTGACTTTTTGCAATGAATGCTCTGCCATCTTTCTCTCTACTTATCACTTATGCCGCTCTCCACCTTTATCTTCGCTCTGCAACATTGCGACACTCATATCAGCTACAAACTACAGAATTGTTAACCAAAACTAGTCGACGGTCGACCAACCTCGCTACCAAGAATAACCTTCCCATCTGTTTTAACAGCTGGTGTTGCTTTTTGTACGTACTTGCTCTTAATTTTACATAGTATATATTACTTGTCCGTGCTGATAACGTAAATGCTGCTGCTTGCTGGTTGGCTGGCTTGCTTGGTTGCTTCTAACTCGGTTCGACCAATTTGCACCGGTTTGAAGTTGTGCCAACTCGTATTTGGCGAGCAACGAAGCATGAATGACAAGAAAAAATTGCTTTTCAAAAACAAAGCAAAACTGAAACTGTCTTGAATTGAATTTATTGCAATTTTTGGCAGTGGGTTTTGTTATCAGTGCTGCGGGGGTTAACACATTTTATTTGGAGACTAAGTTACAGTGTCGTTTTTTGTACAATTTTGAACAAGTCTCTCTAAGAAGTTGATCATTTGTCAGAACCGCCGATATCTGATCACTATAGCATATAGCTTCCATACAAACAGCGAATAAAATCATGTCCTAAAATGGCCGCCCAAAAACAAGTTCTTTTGTGGAATTTTTTGTATGAGTGAAGGTTTTATTACAGCTTCGTTGCAACCAAGGTTAACATTTTTACTTATTTTTAATTTTGTTTTGTAAAAATATATTTCTTCTTCAATAATATATGTTCCAGCTAATATAAATTTCGTTACTTCCTCTCATTACAGTAATGGCACAAGCATGATTTCATTAATCATACCGCCAAAGGATCAAATCTCACGTGTCAGCAAAATGTTGGCCGATGAATTCGGCACAGCGTCGAACATTAAGTCACGTGTTAATCGTTTGTCCGTTTTGGGCGCCATTACATCGGTACAACATAGGCTTAAATTATACACCAAAGGTTAGTTATTTTTTAATTTTTTCCCAGACGCAATTTTTCTTTAACAAATTATCAAATCTTTCATATTTATAGTGCCTCCAAATGGTCTGGTCATCTACTGCGGCACCATAGTCACAGAAGAGGGCAAAGAGAAGAAGGTGAATATTGATTTTGAACCCTTCAAGCCGATCAATACGTCGCTGTATTTATGCGACAACAAGTTCCACACTGAAGCGTTGACCGCTTTGCTGGCCGATGATAATAAATTCGGTTTCATCGTGATGGACGGTAATGGCGCTCTCTTTGGTACACTACAAGGTAATACACGTGAAGTACTGCACAAATTCACTGTCGATCTGCCGAAGAAGCACGGGCGTGGTGGTCAGTCAGCGTTGCGTTTCGCACGTCTGCGTATGGAGAAACGTCACAATTATGTGCGTAAAGTGGCCGAAGTAGCTACGCAATTGTTCATAACAAATGACAAACCGAATATTGCGGGCTTGATTTTGGCCGGTAGTGCGGACTTTAAGACCGAGTTGAGTCAATCCGATATGTTCGATCCTGTAAGTGCTGAAAATGCAATAATGTATACATGCCTATTTTAAATACTATAATGATTTTTTTTCAACTATTTTATATAGAGACTGCAATCCAAGGTTATCAAGCTGGTGGATGTCTCATATGGCGGTGAGAATGGTTTTAATCAAGCGATAGAACTGGCGGCCGAGTCATTGCAGAATGTCAAATTCATACAAGAGAAGAAACTCATTGGTCGTTACTTTGATGAAATCTCTCAGGTGTGTTGCAGTTATTTAGTGAAATGTATAAAAAGTGTAGATTACGAAATTACATTTCTTATAATGTAAATACTGCGTGCTCGAAAAGATTTCATATATTTTTTTATTACGTTTAGGACACTGGAAAATATTGTTTTGGTGTAGAGGATACCTTGCGCGCCTTGGAATTGGGTTCCGTTGAGACTTTAATCTGTTGGGAAAATTTAGATATACAACGTTATGTGTTGAAGAATCATGCGAACTCGACGTCGAACACAGTATTGCATTTGACGCCCGAACAAGAGAAGGACAAGTCACATTTCACCGACAAGGAAGTGAGTTGACATATAAACAGAGAAAACAGCGTGGTGCTGGCTGTTATATCAAAGTTATTTTTAATTTAATTTTTTTTGTTTTCCATTTTTTTTTTTAAATTTTTTTGTATTTATTTCCTCGATTTTATTTGATTATTATTTTTAATTTGATTATAACATTTTTTTTTATTTTTTATATTTATTTCTATTATATTATTTATATATTTTATTTATATTTTTTTAAATTTATGTTTTAAACTTGCTTTTTTTTATTGTTTTATTTTTTAATTTTTATTACTCTTGTTTTAATTTCTATTATTATTTGGAATTTTTTTATTATTTGATTATAACATTTTTTTTTATTTTTATTTCTATTATATTTTTTTAAAGTTATGTTTTAAACTTGCTTTTTTTATTGTTTTATTTTTTAATTTTTATTACTCTTGTTTTAATTTCTATTATTATTTGGAATTTTTTTATTATTTGATTATAACATTTTTTTTTATTTTTTTTATATTTATTTGTATTATATTTTTTGATGTTTTAAACTTGCTTTTTTTATTGTTTTATTTTTTAATTTTTATTACTCTTGTTTCAATTTCTATTATTATTTGGCATTTTTTTTATTACTATTTATTTATTTGAATTTTATTTCCCACTTTTTTAATTTTTTTTTAATTCTATAATTTAAGTTTTTGTCATTTCTTTTATCTTTAATTTAATTTATCCTTTATTTATTTTTTAATTTATTTTTTTATTCATTTGTTTATTTTATTTTATTATTTAAACTTTTTTTTAGGTGCCATTCATTATTTATTTTTTTTTATAATTATTTATTTTATGTTTGTTTTTTAATTATTTTTAAATTGATAATTTTATTTTTTTTTTTAATTTTATTTTAAACTTATTTTTTATTTCTTTTTTCGTATATTATTTTATATTTTAATTTTATTTTTTATTGATATTTTTTAATTTTCCATTTTTTAATTTTTTACTATTATTTTTTTATTTTTTTAATTAATTAATTAATTAAAAATTAGAAAAATAATTAAATAAATTAATTATTTTTTTAAATACATGTTTTATTTTGGTGTTTAATCATTATTTTAAACGCCTTTCACTATTTTATTTTATTACTTATTTCATTTAATTTGTACGTATATTTTTTTTATTTTTTATTATTTGTTTTTTGTTTTGTTATTTTATTCTTTATTTATATTTAAATTTTATTTTAAACGCCTTTCGTCATTATATGTCCATTTTTTAATTTTTTACTTTTATTTTTTTAATTAATTAATTAAAAATTAAAAAAATAATTAAATAAATAAATTAATTAATTATTTTTTTAAATGCATGTTTTATTTTGGTATTTAATCATTATTTAAAACGCCTTTCACTATTTTATTTTATTACTTATTTCATTTAATTTGTACGTATATTTTTTTTATTTTTTATTATTTGTTTTTTGTTTGTTATTTTATTTTTTATTTATTTTTAAATTTTATTTTAAACGCCTTTCGTCATTATATGTCCTTATTTTCTGTTTTATTTCTTTAATTTTTTATTATTCTTTTTATTTTTGAACTTTTTAAATACTTTATTCTGTTTTCTTTTATTCCTTATTCTATATTTTATTATTTTTTTGTTTATTTTATTTTTATTTTTTGTTTTATTTTTTTATTATATTTTTATTATTATATAATATACATATATTATATTGTTTTTTTATTTTTTAATTTGTTTTATATTTTTTAAACTTTTAAATGTCTTCTTTTGTTACTTATTCTATTTAATTTTTTATTTATAATTTTTTTTATTTTTTTTGTTTATTTTTATTTGTTTGTTTTATTCATTTTTTTTTTATTTTTATTTTATTTTTTTATTTTTTTTTTTTATTTCATTTATTTATTATTATTTCATTATTTTTGTTTTCTTTTTTTTGTACAAACATTATTGTTAACGCCTTTTAAACATTTCCAGAGTGGCGTTGAAATGGAATTAATCGAGTCTCAGCCGCTGCTCGAATGGTTGGCGAACAACTACAAAATGTTCGGTGCTACACTTGAGATTATTACGGACAAATCTCAAGAGGGTAGTCAGTTTGTGCGCGGTTTCGGTGGCATTGGTGGTAAGTTTCATGCGGCTTTTTGTAAAAGTAGTAACATTTTTATTTTCTATGTTAGAAAATCTCACAGAAATTTAGCGCTTACAGCATAACTTGTAATTGTAATGGCATTTAAAGATTTTAAAATTGACAAAATATTTTTAAATTGATTTTAAAGTAACTGTATGTTCGTGTTTTGAACATCTAGTAAACAAACTACAGATGCTCTTTATTATAACCTAACCTCACTCTAATGCGTAGCGTTTATAGGTTAGTCGGTTTCTTAGCATAAAATTTCTGTGAAATTAGCGCTTATAATTTTTTGCTTTTTAAATATATAATGTACTGTAATATTAAGAAAAGTTTGGCTAAATGACGAAATTTCTCTTTCTCTCTTTTTATTCCTTGTCGCTGCTTATGTAAATGGCTAATATAAATACAAAAATTATATTAATTGTGGCATTATGCGAATAAACACAATTATTCCAATTATGCTCCCAACGACGCTCCCTTTTTGCCTTATCAAAAATTATTTTTCCCATTTTTTATTTGTTGACTTATATTTTGTGTCTCCTTTTCACATGTATACACTGCGTTTTACACCTCCTGACCTGACCATATTCGAACTATTTATTTGGCGTGCATTTTTTTTTTTTTTTTTGTTGATGCATATTAGGGATTTTACGCTATAAAGTCGACTTTCAATCACTGCAGGCTGACGAACCATTGGAGGATGTTGATCTTGATGACTATTAAGCGAAACAACAAGATACACCTCCATTTCATCTCGAATCTATTTCTCACGTTGCTACAATTTATATATATACCATTAATACATAAATTCTTTTGCAACACACTCGGCAACAACAAAGCAAAATTAAAAAAATATTACTGTAGTGATCATATGTAGCAGGTTTTTTTGTGACTTTTTCGCATAAACTAATTTTAATACACTGTATGAAAACCAATGCTAACACGAAATCAGTAGTTAAGTTAGTATTTCAGTTTGAGATTACACAAAATGAGCGCGCACGCAACCACAATTGCAAATTTCTTCAACGCAATACTTTTTGTTCAGCTAAATGCGTCTTGATAACTTTTCGCAAATTCTTTGTTTTTAAATGTAGAAACGCAATAACAAATTCGATTCTTAAATTCACTTTTACAATTGGCGTGCAAACGTAAAACAAACAAACCAAACAAAAAACACACAGGAAAAAGGCAACGACCTCGTAAATGATTTATTGTCGCGTCAAAGGCCGCCTAGAAGTTGGTTTAAATGAAAATGAAAACAATACTAATTATATTTATATGACAAAATACTAAAAAAAAATAGTTAATGAGAGCCATACGTTCAAATTCAATTTAAATAAATCAATAACATTTAATAAATAATACATAATAAAAAACTGAGAGTAAAAACGTAATTTATAAATACATACAAAACACCTATATTACCTACCAACGTAAATAATAACACATAAATGCAGAAAAAAGTAATAAAAACCATACGTACACATATACAGTATATATACATAAATATATATTTCAACAAGGATAAATAAAAAGATGAATGCATTAAAGAATACAAAGTAAACAATTTACGTCTACAAAATTCTTGAACTTGCTTACGTACGCTCAGTGCTGAAAAATTGTTCAGATACAAAACAAAATAAAAAAGTTCACTTTGGCGGCACCAAAGTTGTAATACCCTCCACAAATAAAAAAATTTTCCATACAAACACTTGATATGGTCCGTTCCGAATTGTTCAGAGATTGCCTTGAACAATAAACCATGCCAAATTTCACGAAGATGTCTCGTTAAATAAAAAAGTTTCCATACAAGGACTTGATGTTGATCGTCCAGTTTGTATGGCAGCTATATGCTATAGTTATGCGATCTGAACAATTCCTTCGCAGATTATACCGTTACCTTGAGCAATAATCCATGCTAAATTTCATGAAAATATCTACTCAAATAAAAAAGTTTTCCATACAAGATCTAGAGTTTGATCGCTCAGTTTGTATGACAGCTACATGCTATAGTGGTCCGATCTGAACAATTTGTTCGGATCTTATGGCGTTGTCTTGAACAATTGTCCAAGTGAAATTTGTAGCAAAATATCATGCAGGAAGTATTTTCAAAAAATAAATATATTTTTCATAATTGCAAAATGCCCTGTATAAGGTATACTAAGGCTATATGTGCAAAAATTTCTAAAGCTCATTATTATTTCAGGGATTTTTACGTAGTTTCTTTTCAATATTTATTCTAAATCTAATTTTTTTTTAACTTTATTTTTTTAATGCGAAATTTTTTTTAGTTTTTTTTTAAATGTATTTTTTATTTAATATTTTTTATAATGAGTTTTTTAATGTTTTTTTTTTTTTCATTTCTATTTGTTTTATTATTTATTCATTCATTTTGTTTTTATTAATTATTTATTTATTTTTTATTGCGAGTTAAATTTTTTTTTAACTTAATTTTTTTTGCAAATTCCGATTTCTTATTTTAGTTTTTTTTTATAATGTATTTTTTAGTAATTTGTTTTTTATTTATTTAAAATAATTAATGTTTTATTGCAAAAGTTATTTTTTTATTTAGTATTTATTTATTATTTATTTTTTTTATATTGTTATTTTTTTAACTACAAAAATCGAAGAAATGCAGTTTTCACACATTTTTTTTTCACTTATATTTTTCACATATTAAATATGATTTTTCTTATACCAAAATTACAAAAAAAAAAGCAAATAAAATTTAATTTATTTTTTTAATATTTTTTTTTATGTATAGTATGTCTTCAATATTAAATTGTTTAATACACGGCAAAAATTTACTCATATAATATAGTAAATATGATTTTTCCAATATCAATATTTTTCTTATTAGGTAATTTTTTTTTGTTGTAATGATTTTTTATACTTTCATTCATATAGTAAATTTTATTTTTTCTAATAGCAATATTTTTGTAAAATAATTTTTTTTATTTAATAATTTTTCTTAAATTGCAAAATTAATTCACATTTTTCTCATACCAAGATATTTTTTTCGAATACTTTTTTTAACATTTATTTTTTTTAGCAAATATGTATGTTTTTTTTAATTAGCAAAAATATATTTTTTTAGTTAGCAAATACATTTTTTTTATTTAGCAAATATATTTTTTTTATTAAATATTTTTAGGAAATATTTTTTTATATTTAATTTTTTTATTCAATCAGTTTTTGTTTTTTTAATTTTTCTTCTACTGCAAAAATCGTACAAACACAATTTGTACACGTTTTCCTTTCTGACTTCTATTTTTATTAGCATAGCAAGGATTTTATTGTGCAAACACCAATCAATTTCTTTAGAATCCTTTTACTTTTTTTATTCATTTAAATTTTGTTAAAAATCCTTACCATCCTGTCCGTTTTCCTTTGCGTTTGCGCTCCCGTGGCTTGTAAATCCACATAAACTGTAAGCGTAAAGATTAGCCAAGTGCGCTAGTTTAACTGCTAAGGCAACCAAATACATATGTATGTATGTATGTACAAGTCTTAGAGGTAAATATTGCTGCGTAAAAATCATTCACGCATTTTATTTAATTAATTTCATCATTTGTAGCATAATGCATACAATTTATTGCATTTTTTTTTTTTTTATACTTTTTTTCAAGTAAATTCTGTCATAATTTTTTTGTAATTCGTATGTGTAAAATGCTATTTATTTGTATACATGTGCATATACATATGATTTATGTACATATGTATGTACGTAAGTGGACTGTGTTGTTGCTACAAAATTTATTAGGAAGTAATAAAAAAAAGTAATTAGCGTTTAATTTTGTAAACAAATATTATTTATTTATATGCCTAACACACGGTCCAGTTTTTGTTTTATTTTTATTTATTTACATATTTTTCCATTTATCAATATTATTATTTTTGTGCGCTCATTTGTACACTATCAACTACAAATGAAATACTAATATAAATTTTTTTTCTTTCAAAATTTCTTGTCTCTTCTGCAGGTATTTTACGCTACAAAGTGGACTTCCAGAGTATGCAACTCGAAGAAGATGGGAATGATTACTACGACATAGATGACTATTAGACAATTATTGTTTTTTGTTTTTTTTATACTTAAAAAAATTTTCTTCCATTTGCAAAAATAATGAAAAATATATTTAAATTTAAAAGAACAATCTATTAAAAAAACAACATCCACTTCCAATACAAGCGTATTTCTGCTGACATCACAAAGTGAAACAGCGTGCGAATATTCATCGAATTGTTGATGTCAAAAGATAATTGTTAAAAATCATCGAAAAAATAGTAGTATACTATATATATATGTATGTAACTAAGAAGAAAAACAAAACATTAAAAAATTCCCCAATCCAGAAGACTCATAGCAAGCAATACCTCAAATGGAAGTATCGTGTCGTATAATGCCAGCAAAGCGATAATGTCGTATCGTACAACCAACAGCGAGCAGGAATCTTATTTCAACAACACCACCGCATATGAACCGGGACCAACAACCACAACAATTTTGGTAAAAAATCGGAAAGTTTCGTCGCTGCCTTTTCATATATTATGTTACTGGATATGGTTTGGTTGGTTTATGACTGGCGTGTGCCCTGTGGTCGTTTAAACAATTCATAGTGCACACAAACCCCACACACGAAACTACATTGCGCTTCGTCTACCTGTCTGTCTGTTACTGCCTGCACAGCAGACGTCACGTTTTCGACGTCAGCAAAGCATTTTTTGCGTCTAACAGCATTTTGGATTCTAGGCAAATAAATTATAAACAAAAAATAATATGTTTAACAATTTAATTTGCGAAGAAAATAATTTTGTTAATTAAAACAAAAAACGGATGTAATTTATATACACATATACAACAATATAGAAATATACAGAATTAGAGAAGGCAAAAAAAAACATGTATAATAAAAAGAACTGCTACCAATAACAACAAACATATATGAGGAAACAAGAATTTAACGGCTAATAAAGTTAAAAACAAAGCAAAAAAGCTGTCAAGTTGCTGTTAATTTATTACTTTCTTTGGTATCCAAAATTTTTTTAGGTTATAATACGGATTTTAGTAAAGGATAACCAACCCACACTGCGTTGTTGCTTTTATAGTAGCTGCAAAAACTGTTGTGGTTGATTTTATAAACTCGATGGAATGTTTTTGCTGTGGCAACTTGTCAACTGCTCCAAGTATAGGTTGGGGAATTGCAAGCTGTTATCAAGGTCATATAATAAGTGGCGAAGGAAAGCTTTTCGTATCGAAACAAATTGGACTACATTTGTATTTAAACTAGTTTTGTTGTTGTTATAGCTAAATTTGTGAACTAGAAGTTTATAAATACAAGCTGCAAGGTTAATGGGCATGCCAGATGTTGTCAAGGTCACCACGAAGTCAATCGATTTGTACACACAGAATGGATTGTAGAGCACATGAAAACCTTCTTGGCGTTAGATGGTCACAATAGCAATATATAATCCTATTATATTGTATAGTTGTTACCAAAATTCAAAAATTTCATCCCGAATTTCAAATTTAACAAGAAAACTTTCGATTTCCCTATTTATTCACACAGCACTTTCCAAAGTGTTAGTCAACAACTCTCAAACTTTTTGACAGCATGATAAGCTTGTTTGCAACCCTGTGTAAATAGAAACAGCTGTTCACTTTGACAGTACTTTTATGTTTACATATCCTTTGCGCAGTTCAATTGCTGATAGACACAAATTTGTTTTGCACTATTTAAACGTTTAAATTAAAGCTGCGTAAATTTATTTGCATAAAAGTAGTTAAATAAATTCTTCAACATGGGGCGCGCAGAAGTCGGTACACCGAAGTACCTTGCCAACAAAATGAAGGCGAAAGGTCTGCAGAAGCTCCGCTGGTACTGCCAAATGTGTGAGAAACAGTGCCGTGATGAGAATGGCTTTAAGTGCCACACAATGAGTGAATCACATCAACGGCAACTGTTGCTGTTCGCCGATTCACCAGGAAAGTTCTTGTTTAGCTTCTCTAAAGAGTTTTCTGATGGTTATATGGAACTATTGCGACGACGTTTCGGCACTAAGCGTGTCAATGCCAATAAAGTGTATCAGGAGTACATTTCCGTAAAAGATCATATTCACATGAATGCCACACGTTGGCTTACGCTGTCAGACTATGTTAAATGGTTGGGACGTACTGGTCAGGTAATAGCCGATGAAACGGAAAAGGGTTGGTATGTGACCTACATCGATAGGAGTCCAGAAGCAATGGAGCGACAAGCAAAAGCGGAAAAGAAAGAGAAAATGGAGAAAGATGATGAAGAACGTATGATGGAATTTATTGAGAAACAAATTGAAAAAACGAAAAGTAAAGATGGCGCAAAAGAGGATGAAACAGAAAAATATACTGAATTGCGGCGAGAAGAAGAACAGCCATTAAAATTGGATATTAGATTGGAGAAAAAATTCAATCCGGACACAAAATTAGGACCATCTGCCTTGATATTAAAACGACCGAAAGTAGAAAGTCGTACCGATAACGACTCGGAAGGCGAGGAGTCCGATGAAATAGAAGAGAAAGTGTTCAAAAAACCCAAAACACCTAAGTTGGATAAAAGGAAAGATAGTAGCAAGGAGGGCAGTAAATCAGCATTAGATGAACTAATTAAAGAGGAGGAAGCGAAAAAAGAACGTGCAAATCGCAAAGATTATTGGTTGCACACAGGCATTGTGGTGAAATTCATAAACAAGGCGATGGGTGAAAAATTCTATAAACAAAAAGCTGTGGTGCAAGAAGTGATTGACAAATATCGTGCGAAAATCAAATTCCTAGATACAGGTGATAAACTGAAAGTTGATCAGGTAAATAATTACAATTCTTAAAGTTTATTGAAAAAGTAATAAGGCAATATTTTATTTTTTTCTTAGGCTCATTTGGAAACCGTTATACCAGCGCTTGATAAACCAATATTGGTTGTAAATGGCGCATATCGTGGCTGTGAAGCTATATTGAAAAGTTTAGATGAACGTAATTACTGTGTTACCATAGAGATTTCACGCGGTCCACTCAAAGGACGAATTGTGGAAAAAATACAATATGAAGATATATCGAAAATTTATTGAGCATAAACGAAGGCTTTTCTGTACAAAATTAAATAAAGGACAATATGCTGAAATAGCATATAGTCTACATAAGTAGCTTTTATAGCAACTTTCAGAATTTCAAATATCAACTTGAAATATTTTATATATTTGTAAAAAACACTAAACAAAATCAATGAAAGCATTTAAAAACCAAACAAAGTATATTTATCTACTTCGTAATGTTATTTGTAATGTAGGGACACTGAAACCATGAAGCATTTTTTTAAAACGTGAATCAAATGTACAATAAATTAAAGACATACTCATTTCTCCATAATCTCTTTTTCTTCATTTTGTTATAATTTACTAATTTTGTCTTACATAATAACAATTTAACCATTAATGAGTATCAAAAAGCTATACTACTAAAAATAATCGCTATCAGGTACTTGTGCTTAACTTTGCTTTGATAATCTCTTTATTAGTTTGCCGTCTTCCAACCACGTTTAATATTACTGTAATTCAGGATTTTTTGTTTATTAAACTATGTTTTTGGTTGGCTACGTTAGGCATGCGATTCAGTTGGTGCAATACCAATATGCTCTAAGGAACGTCGCAAACGTTTCCAAAATTGTTTACGCTCTTCTGGTTTGACTTCACGTCCCTTTGCGCCTGGCCACTTGATATATGTTTTTACTTCCATTAGATATTGTAGCGTTTTTGGCCGTTTACTGCGTGGTATGTCTTCAAGAAATACGACAATTAGATGCTCTTTGCTCACCTCGAAAATGCTGTAAATAAATGAAGTGAAGTGAGGTTAGAATTATTTTATGTTTGTAGTTGTAGTTTTTATAAGTTTGATCAGTAAACTCACCGATGTTGCGCCAAGTGCATTTCAAATTGACACCAATGGCTCAGTAGAAAATTGGAGGACACAATTAACATTAGAGCACGCGATCGATCCATGCAAGATATAATGTTTTCAAGAACGGCCACACCGATCTGGAAGCAAAAGCAAAATAGTACATTTTATTTTTTTATTAAATAATTGTCCGATATTTCTAATATTTGTGCAGTTTGGTCAAGTAAAAAGTGCAATGTAGGTTGTTCCTGGGATATTTTATTTTTTTTTTTGTGTACAGAAATCGCACAACGATTGGGTGTGTTGTATACAATGGAGATATTAACACCTCCACCGACTTCCTCTCAAACCACCACCCAATGCAGACAAAGAGCTCAAATTGTGTGAGAAACGAGAGTGACCTTTGCGCAGCTTCATACTGTGACAGCTGAGGTCCTACTTATTCGGAATAGGAATTGGTCGAATTTATTTACTAACAATTAGTTATCGGATGACTTTTTTGTTACCAATAAAGTAGCTCAAAGTCCGGAGATTTGAGTTAGGGCTATCGACTTCATGGAGACCTACTTTACAGATCTCCAGAAAACCAATTGGAAAACCGAGTTAAACGGAGTCTATTTTGAGCAACAAATCGGCATATTTTCAAAACTTTCGTTTTATTTTGGCTTGTAAATTTGAAAAAAAGTCTCATAATGAGTAGAAATTTTAGTTGGATGAGGAAGTTATCGCCTCCATAGAAGCCTAATTTACTGATATCCAAAAAAATCACTTGGAAAAAAGAAGTTCGAGCATCGTTGGGTCAAGCCAAACACACACTGCTACAAATGACAGCAGAAGAGTGTTGCAAAGGTAAGATAATCGCATCCCACCGGGTGAAAGAATTAAGTGGTGTGATATTCTTGGCTCTTCTCCCAAGGGACAGCATTTCCAAAAGTGTAAACTTCATTAAGAAGTTCAGAAGTAATACTGAATGGAACGAGTCCGCTTTCGGTCTACTCGGGATAGTACAATCGGCTAGAAAACGTCGCAGGGACCAAACTCTCCATACCTATGAGAAGTTTTCAGAGCATATTCCAAGCAGAGGTCTATAAGCCAGTGCGTAGAGATAAACCGTCAACGCAACTATCGCAATGAACGTATAGTTATACCCAGCGATAATCAAGCGGCACTGAAGGCGATCTCTGCGTACGATATCAAATCGAATTGGTGCAGGAGTGTATAGAACGGTTGAACAGTCTATCAGAACCAAGTGCACCTTATCTGGATGCCCGGTCACAAAGGTATAGCCGGGAATGAACTAGCTGATGAGCTCTCCATCAGCAGACAGAGCCCGAACTTTTTATTGCG
Organism: Bactrocera zonata; assembly: GCA_037783105.1. Lineage (NCBI taxonomy): Eukaryota > Metazoa > Arthropoda > Insecta > Diptera > Tephritidae > Bactrocera > Bactrocera zonata. The sequence goes on along the minus strand of JBAWJQ010001889.1, from coordinate 140,272 downwards.
GTTGGTCCCCAAACCATAAAGTAGCTGCTTCGCAAGGAAGAAGTAGTAGGCCGGCAAGTTGTTAATGGGTGACTACAAACCTTAAAATGTTTAAGTATGTAATCTACCTCAAAATAGACAAACTCAGGCTACTTGTCGCGTTCTACACTGGCCATTGTAAGCTCAAGAAGCACTTGCTCTGGAACCTGAAATTCCAGAACACCTATTAATTGACTTAACAGCAGTCTGTAGGCGCAAGATTCTTGGATCCATGCTTCCAAAGAGGGATTACATCGCCTCAATAGCACCTAGCAGTATGTGTATTGAAATTAATCAATATGCTGGGGCTAAGTAAGTCAATGTAACTTAGGAGAGCGCACAATAGACATTGGGTCCCGGTACAATCCTCATTTATTTATCTAATCTAATCGTTGGGTCCAGTGTATCGAGCTAAACGGATACTATTTTGAGCAACAAAGTAGTATTTGTCCAATTTCGTTTTCTTTTAGAGGTTCTGACAGCGTTATCGAAATTGGCCCGGCCCCAGGATGTAATAAAATATTTATAAATTGATCTATATCTTCCAGTCTCCCAGATTTCTAACTATTGATCATTTTATATATCAATCGAACCAATACCCAAATTTATATACCATACTACATACTACATACACATATCATTTTTCAACTCACCTGAAAATCTCGCTCGTGCAAGCATATCGATATGTTGCCCGTTTCCTCCACATTCGGCAGCAATTCCTCCAACACCCAGTCACGATCACTCTGACAGTAGCTAATGAAAATGTCATACACCATATGCGGGTCACTCTCGGCCAACTCATTGAACTTGTTCACCTGATCCTTCGTGGCCATGGACATTAAAGCGGCCGACTTCAGCGACGAATAATAGTAGTAAATATGCCAACGCTTCATATACAAAAACACGATGAGCAAGGTTAAACCCAACAATGAACAAACCGAGGCAATAACAACAATCCTTAATTTTTGTATGCCGTCCTCAATGATGCTGTCTAATGACGTCATCTCACAACTCAATTGCTCGAATTGCATACGTTGTGTGCCATTAAAGCACCAATAGTCATCGTCCTCGTAGTCGATCAAACGAAAACTCGGCATTGAGCCATTCCACAAATCGCTAGTATATTCAACAGAGTTCAAGGTCTCGCATTCATCGTCCGATGCTTCGTATGCTAAACGTAAGTAAGCTTTGGGTGTGACCGTGAGCAAACGTGTCGCAGAGCGTCGCGAATAGTGTAGACTTCCATAGCTTGGTTTTGATAGTTTCTGCGGTAGTTTCTTTAAGACTGCTGTTAGCAAGGTTCTAATTTCAGTTACATTCTTCTCAGCATTATCTTCAGCGTTGGCTGTGTTATTGGCCGTGTTATCCAATATTATGTCTGGGTTATCGGCGGTGACATTGCCTGCGCACTCGGCCCTTTTATTGTTGAGCACCGCCAAGGCTACCAAATCGCTTAATAAGCAATCACATGCAAAGTTATTCTCACTTAGACCGAGAAACTCGAGTGTTTTGAAATCGCTCAGCATTGCATAATTCAGTATATTTATGTTGTTGTTGCGCAGATTTAGTACACGCAGCTTGGTGTTATTACCGAATGCTGGCTCATACCAATTGCCGATGTTATTGTAACCCAAATCGATAAGTTCCAAATTCTCCAGTGAGCCAAAATAATCCGTTGTTAAAGTGTTGATGTTGTTCTTGCTTAAACTAAGTACACGCAATTGCTTAAGATGCTTCAACCAATACAGCTCTTTCAGATTGGAATAATCGAAGAATAAGTATTCCAATGAATCCGCAAGGCTTTCAAAAGCATCATCGATGCAATTAAAAGCCGCATGCGGATTACCCGAGAGATCGAGTGCCATCAGACGCGTATTCTTGAATAAAGAATTGTCTAACAATGGAAAGGCTGTAAAACACAAGCTCATCAACTCCAACTCAGGACCAAGTTGTGCGAACGACACGGCGCTGTTGCGTGTTATCTTCGTGTGTGACATATCGAGAAATCTGAGTTTCTGGAGTCCTTTGAAAGTGCCTGCTTTTACGTGCACACCGTAAAGTAAATTCCATATAGCATCGAGTGTTGGATTTGGCATCTTGGAGTCGAGCTCTAACAAATTAGTGTAGGACAGATCGAGATATTCCAGTTTGGACAGTAGCTGAAAGGTGTTTTTTGGTATGCTGAGCATTTTGTTACGCGACATAAAAAGTTTATGTATGCCGGTGATGTTACGAAAGACGTCACGATCTACCATTTCGATATTACAGCTGCTTATGTCCAACTCGAGTAGCAGTGGCATCTTCGGGAAGGTGGCCCAAGCGATGCGATTTTCTGTGCGCCAGAAAAATAAAAAAAATTGACAAGGATTAGAACTAGAGTAAGTATATTTGTAAAAGCGGCATATGGTCTAAACTAGTCAAGAAATCATGGCCAATTTTAATGTATGTGAGATATTGAGCTACATAATATGATTCATAGACATGTGACCTGGTCTACGAAAAGGGGGCTTAGGTGTCAAAAAAAAAAAAATAAATAAATAAATAAAAAATAAAAAAAAAAATTGAAAAGAAAAAAAAAAATAAAAAAAAAATAGATTTTTTGACACCTAAGCCCCCTTTTCGTAGACCAGGTCACATATTATAATTTTCTACAAAATGTACAGAACGAAATATGTTTTCAAGTTGTTGGAAGCAAAATGGAATTTATCCATCTGAAAGATAAGAAAAATCACAAAAACCGTTAGGCGGAAGACTTTCGATAATTAAAGATAAAAAAGATAATTTGTTCTTCTTTAAACCACCCTAATATATAAGACGACACCCTATCGTGCGACTTCTTCAATCTACTTACTCCTGGAAAAAATAATTCGCACTGCAAAGCTAAATAGATAAGGTATAATCTTCTATAAGACTGTACAGCTGTTGGCGTACGCCGATGATATTGATATCATTGGCCTCAAGTATCGCGTCGTTAGTTCTGCTTTCTCCAGACTATATAAGGAAGCAAAGAAAATGGGTGTGGTAGTGAACGAGGGCATGACGAAATATCTCCTGTCATCAAACGAACAGCGTCGCACTTGCGACTTGGCTCCCACATCACTGTTGACTGTCATAACTTCGAAGTCGTAGATAACTTCGTCTATCTTGGAATCAGCAACAACGTCGGCTTCGAGGTCCAACACAGAGTTACACCTGACAACAGGTGCTACTACGGAGTCAGTAGGATATTGAGAAGTGAAACCTCTTTCGACGAACAAAGACCAACTTCTACAAGTCACTCATCACCCCATTTGGTCATTTGCTCATTGGCAACGGCGAATACCACAGTCGATGGAACGATGAGCTGTACTAGATATACGACGCCATTGTAATAGTTCAGCGAATTAAGAGACAGCGGCTACGATGGGTTGGTCATGTCGTAGGCATGAGTGAAAATACTCCAGCTCTGAGAGTATTTGCCGGTGGAAGCACAGAAAGAGGAAGACCTCCACTTTATTGGAAAGACTAGGGGGAAAAGGATTTGGCTACACTTGGAATCTCCTACTGGCGCCAAATAGCGATAAAGAAAAACGAATGGCTCGCTGTTGTAAACTCGGCCATAGCCGCGTAAGCGGTGTCTACGCCTTTCAAAAAGAAGTAGCTACTGCAAAGGCACTCGAAAGTACATACCATCGCCCATGTCATTAGTTCTACTTCCTTTTCATAAAAAACCGGGTCTATATAACTGGAGCGTACCCGTATTTGTAACCGATCAAGGACTGTGAACTCGGTGGTATAACACGAAATTATTTAAAATCTATATTCTTCCGCTACAGAAACTAGAACAACCCTCGACCTTATATTATGTTATCCGATTTTTGCCTAGCGTACGCTTCTATTGCCTTTTCTTTTTCAAAACTTGCCCAAATGACCTAAGTTCAGTCAAGAACTACCCCTCTTCTAAAGCATTCGTTATTAATCATAATTTTTATAGAACTTGCCGAAATCATTATCTTAAGGCGCGTCACATAAGTAAACTCGATAATTTTATGCTCTGTCAGAATAGAAAGATAGCAGCACAATTAACAAAAATATCTAAGATCGTGTATTTGTTATAATTTCAACAAACGAACTGTAGGTCTTAAGTCTATTTTTTATCACGAGTAATTGTAAACATATGTGATTACAAATTCGTTGCCGCGTGCCACTCGCTAAGCTATAAATAGTATAGTTAGACAAAATTAATACCCGACGATAAAATTCACATCAATCAATCGTGTATTAACTGTTGTTTTAAACTATGGAATGTGAATCATAAGGCTACGTGAATCAGCACGAGTGCAACGAGTACGAGTATGGACATTATGTAGTACATATATGTTTAGTGATTAGTACTTTATTTTACTGTTACAGCCGATTAGATTGTTGAAAGCCATAATAAATATCTACAGATCATTCAACCTCCAGGAGAAGCTCTGAAAAAAAGATACGAGAAAAACGCATTTTAAGTTCTGGGAGCATAACATTAAGTTAAAAAAAAATACAGATAACTCCTCTCATCTATCCGAAACTATTTGCCGCATCAACTTCAAATTTTCGGAGAATATTTTCGAATGTACTATATGTACATTTCGTAGATGAGTACAGAAAGAAATACGATTTTTTTGAAATTCACTAATGGATATAACCTCATAAGAGTTGCTGAAATCAATTTTATCATAATCCGATCTCTTGGCGAAATAAGCTGCGGTAACCGGTCCGTAGGAAACCGAAACCCTACTTCGCCGTGGGCCTCCACACTTTCCTAGAGGAGCTACGAAAAGAGGAGAGGGTCTTTAGAAAACATCACTGCCAACAAGTGCCAGTGTAGGCTTCGTCAGGCGAGGCTTTTTCAGGGAGAGTTTGATACAAACCGGTTCTAGAAACTAGTTTCTCTTACCAGAAACAAATTAATGTAGCTTGTTTGATTTTATAGGGTACTGCTCTATGGAATTGTGTCGCTTCTGTGGCCAAAGCGCAAAGACAGCAATGCACATACTGCTGGATTTCCCCGCAATTGCTAGATGAAGGAGTCAGGTTGTCGGGAAATCCGATGAGAGAACACATCACAATCATTAACCGCGAAGCTTTACTAAACCTCTTCCTGTTCCCACGATAGTCAGGTATAAGTAAACGGAACGGATCTGGATTTTTATTTTGCCAAGGACTGTCAACTCGGTTACGTGACTCGAAATTACTTCAGGAATGCTTTCTACAGCAACTAAGCCACTTTGATCTCACTTGGTTAAATGTCGTGTTGTAATAACAGGAGACGGCACAATAGATCACATGACGCAGTGTATTCCTCAAATTTCAATCTATCTAACTATCATAATCCTAACCTCATTAAGAGCTGCCAACATTTTGCTTAAACCTTGCAATATGTATATAACCTTTTTGCACAAAAAATTTTTCCGTTGGAGTTAAAGCAAAAATCTTAAGTAAACAGTATATTATATAAGCAAACTCGACCTTATGTACCTACAAACATATAAAAGTGGGTTCTAAAGTAGGAGTTTCCTCATTTGAGGTGTGTGAATTTGTTTTATAAACGTTTTCAAGGTTTAAAAGCAACTGCTTTTGGTAATAAATTTTCGTTGAATAAATGAATGGAGTACTCGAGCAAAATAACAGTGTTAAGTGGCTAGTGAGAGGAAGTAGTTCAGTTGGAGAAGTGTTTAAGAAATATGCAAAAATTAAGAAATTTAAAATTGTACGAAAATTAATTAATTATAAAGGAAATGTGAAAATATGCAAGAAAAAAAATATTAATAATAACAAAACATAACCTTATGAAAGTTAAAAAATGCATAAAAAAAAAGTTGGGCATTATTTTAGTAAAAGTATTTTATAAATTGCAAAATATACAAATAAAACTAAATACAACAATATTAATTAAATAGTTCTTAATAAACAATCAAAATAAATTTTGTAGAAGAATATTAAATAAATAAAAATGTCAAATAAATATAATATGAATGTTAAATCAAAGTGGGCAAAAAATAGGAAGACTTTTCAATTTAAATTTCGCGCAAAACTCCAAATGTTGATATATTTTTTTTTCTAGATTGGTATGACTGTCAGTGACAACTGTACCAAATGTCACATTAAAATAATCATTATTGGCTAATGTCCGCTTGTCTTTTCGAAATATATAAAGTGCATTCAGCGATTTTTACGTTGAGTGAGATTATTCAACAAAGAAGTTCCATTAAATTTTGTGTGCGGAATCAAATTTCTGGCGCCAAAACGTTCAGAATGTTAGACGATAATTGTTTGTCGTGAGAAAGTATTTTTAATTGCTTCAAAGAGGGTCGATAACGCCTTGACGATGAACCATATCCGAGATGGCCATCAACATAAACTGATGATAAGCAGGTCAATAAAATGAAGGAATTGGTGCTTAAGAATCGACCATTAACAGTTATAGATCTTACTGACATCATTGAGATATCGGAAAGGTCAGAGAAAACCATTTCGAAAGATCGTATGGCCCTAAGAAAAGAAAAAAGCACAATTGGTTCCAAAATCACTAATTATTTTGGAAAAACAGTGTCGCGTTAACGTCTGTGAAACAAGTCTTTCCGACGAGTTTTCGGTCTACGCTTACGACCCGGAAACAGACCGTAAATTGGCCGAATATTGTGGCAAAGTTGAGCCGAAGCCGAAAAAACACGTCAAAGCAGGTTAAAAATCAAGGTTACGTTGATTGTTTTCTTTGATTATCGATGTGTGGTGTACTACGATTTCCTTCCGATCGTCCAAACGTCATCAGGGAATATTATTTGAGTGGTATGCGTTGTTTGTACGAAGCTATTCGTAAAAACAGGTCGGAATTATGGGCCGACAACTCTTAACTTTTGCACCACGATAGTGCACCATCGCATACTGCACTGATTCTTCATGAGATTTTCGCGAAATTTTAAACCAATATCGTGTCACAACCACCGTATTCGCCTTATTTTGCTCCGTGTGACTTCTGGCTATTCAGAAAACTCAAAGGACCGCTTCGAGGAAACTCTTTTGAGTCTATTGTAGATATTAAAAGTGAATCGCTTGGATAAAATGTTGGCACAAGTGTATTGGGAACGAGAGGAATAAATAACAGAGGGACGACATACATAGATTTTGAAGAACAAATTAAGAATTTTAAAATTATGAACAAAGTCTTACTATTTTTTGCTCATAGTAGTATAGCGCGCAACTTTTCAAGGCTGTATCTCCCGAACTAGTACTTATTACTATTTTAGTTATGTTATAGAACTAAAATTTTTCATAACTTGATTATACTCCTTTCAGTTGAAGCCCGGAAAAACTTATAAGAATTAATTATTAAATCATTGGTCTCTATTTCCAAAATGAGTTACGCAATCATATTCGTTTTCTGCGTAATCCTTTCGAACACTTATCAGACGCAAACTACTGCCGCCTCGAAAACTACTGAAGGCCCGGAAATTACTGCTGCCCCGGAAACTACTGCCGCCTCGAAAACTATTGAAGCCCCGGAAACTACTGCTGCCCCGGAAGCTACTGTCTCTCCGCAAACTACTGTCTCTCCGCAAATTACTGTCTCTCCGCAAACTACTGTTTCCTCTCAAACTAATGTCTCCTCTGAAATTACTTTCGTCCCTCAAACTACTGTCTCCCTAACGAACTCTACGTCGTCAGACGCTGACAATTTCACAGCCAATTCACGGGCTCTCAGTTGGCCGATGTTTTCGTCGTTTTCATCATTATCGAACAAAATTTCAGATCTACTTGTGGCGAAGAAGAATGTGTTAGCTGCATATCCACTGCAACTTGCCTCCACCCTAATCGATAAGCTATGTATGTAAGCCGCATAAATACAAAAATAATACAATGACAAAATTTAAATCTAACCTTAACCGTTTCCGGCAGGTTCCAACACGCTTTTCATGACGCATGTACCAGCCAAATTTACACCAGATATAAGCAAAATGCATTTCCAATATATTACCAGCTGTAAGAATTATAGCGTACCACTTATGAAAGCGGAACAACTTTGGCAACACATGAGCTTTAATAAGAAGAGAAAAGTTGTCATCTTAGCTACCGGTTGGACCAATACAGTCAATGATTCTTCCACGTTGGCGTTGCTTTCGAAGGCGTTTCTATGTCGCAAGGATGTGAATTTCATTGTGAGTGAGCAAGTAAATCGTAATTATATATATATGAATATGATTAACTACTTTTTCTGTGAATTGTTTGTTGGAGGCTTTTTTAGAATCTCATTAGAATAACCACTCTATTTCCGTCTATAAAAAATACGGCACTTTGTTCAGAAGTAGAACGGCCAGAAAGCCACCAACTTCAACTAATGATCAACACGTCAATAAATTGGAAAATAATTATTTCCTTCTATTTTTCTATTTTCTATAGAAATTGTTCTCCTGAGTTTTCATTTTATATTTCCATAGTTCCATCAAAGATCTTTAAATGATCTGAAAGTCCGTTTCCGTAAACCAGTGAAGTGACATCTGTCAAGAATTGCAGTAAAACAGTTGTAATTTGACCTAATCTATACCATCGAAAGGCAGATAGTTTATAGTTTTCGGAAAATAAATATTTTTCAGTATCGATGTCTTTAGAAAAGCCATAAATGAAACTCTCATCTCAAGGAGTGACATGTATAGTTTTCGTTTTCTTAGGACGGAAATGTTTCGACTGTCATTAATTGCTTTTAAGAGGAGAGTAATGTGATGATGACGGGCAGAAATCGCTTATAAACACACTACATAATTTTAGAAGTTTTGCTTCTATTTACCGTAAGTTTTTAAAAAAATGTTGGGACCTACATTATCTGAAGAGGCTAAATCTAAATTTAAATCTAAGTGCAAACCTAAATATTCAAGCCAACCATCTTAACATCGCGTCTAAGATTTAATTGAGCCTCTTCTATGATTATTCTAATTTCAGATTGTCGATGCCGCATACTATGTAGACACATTATATAAATGGGCCGCATTAAATACGGAGGAAATTGGCGAATATATAGCGAAAGGTCTTAGGCATTTGTTAAAGGTAGTGCCGCTAAAAAACATACACTTAGTTGGTGAGTAAAATACTTAAAAGAAAGCCATGTTTCAATAGAAAATATTTAGAAATGAAATGTGTATTTTATTATACTTTACTCCTCCTATAAATAGGACACAGCCTTGGCGCACATATAATGGGTAAAGCTGGTCGTACTTTCACCAAATTAACTGGAAAGAAAATACCACGTATTACCGGTTTGGATCCGGCTAAGCCATGTTTCTACAAAAACGATACACTCTATAGCCTACGACGGGGCGATGCCGATTTTGTGGATGTCATCCACACAAATATCGGTATATTGGCGAAGAAGAAACCGCTCGGCGATGTCGATTTCTATCCTGGCGGTGCTAATTCGCTGCCACCAGGTTGTTTGACTGTAACCTGCGCGCATATACGTGCCGTCGAGTACTTTGCCGAGAGTGTTTATCCGGGAAATGCAAAAAATTTCATTGGCTTCAAGTGCGCAGATTGGAATGATTTAAAGACATTAAATTGCCCAGCCACCGACAACTCACCCATGGGTTATGCGGTGGATAAGCAAGCTCGAGGTATTTATTATGTGCCCGTGAATCGCAAATCACCTTATGGCAAAAATGCGAAGCCGAGCAGCGCACGCTGGGAGAATGCCAAGTGTAATAAGTGTGAGAAAGTGAGGAGAAGAAAGAGGGCAAAAAGAAGGGAAAAAAGTAAGGAAAAAGGGTTTAACAGTTGGTTAAGTGGTTTTGTTGTTAATAGTCAAATATTTAAAAGAGTGTGATTATTATAATTTTTGTGAATGTCGAATTGGTTAAATATAGTATAATCGTCAATAGTAATGTATTTAAGTTTTATATACTGAGCAAATAAAATCTAGACATTAAATTCGCTTGCCAAACTCGACATTGACACAAATCGGGTATGAAGTTATTGTATAACATTATTTAAACAGCTATTTAAACAGCTGTCTGCGATCTGTTTATAGTTTTCGAATAAGCAAGCGTTTTTTTGCTATGTCTAGAATTTGCTGAATTTTGGTATGTGATTGATTTATGTTGATTTTGAAATAAAAGGAAACTAGTTTTTAATAAACATATTTTATCCATCCAAGGGCTTTTACTTCGAGGATCTAACCATGTTTGGATAGGTAAGTAAAATAAAAAACTTCAATGTTATTGTTTATCATGAGAATCACTATTTGCTGTTGTTTTTGGGGCTTAAATTTATGCTGGTTAGAGTAGTGATTGCCATGCTTTTCATCGACGCTTCTTTTCTTCTTGATTATTTGTAGAGGTAAACGCAGGAGGTAAAGGATCCCAGACATGCCTCTCTCGTCTTCAATCAGTAGATAAATTGAAATACCTAGTGCTAATCCTTAATGAAAAGCTTTCATGCAGACCAAATGTTGAGAATAGAGTAATGAAGACATGGCCTTATATTACTCTCACAAAAGGTGGCTTTTGGCTCTACGAAAGCATAATCAAGCCAATAATACGCTATGGTGTACTATATTCGTTTGATAGAAGACGCTCTAAGGCTAAAAGAAGCTAAGCATGTATAGAGGGTAAGGGACAAACACAAACCGAAATTTCTCCTCTAGCTGTATCCCGGAAAACTTGAACTACTGCATCGCAGAGGCTGATTTTTATCTGAACTTTTTTTGTTCTGGAAATCCGTTAGCATCTTTAGCTTTGAAACAATCGACATCGTATGCGCTTTATAGCCGTAGTCTATGACCCGCGCCTGTTCAACTGCAAGATCCTTTTGAACTATAGAAGAACGCGGGAAATCAACCAAACTACCTGCCTTTGGAAAAGCCTTTTGCATCATCATTCAACTTGCCGCAATAGTAGGGGTTCTTACTGGACATTGTCCAATAGGCATTTATGTGGAACGGTTAAAATTTTTAAAGGACGCAAGTTGACAAATTTGCATGGTGGATGGTGAGTTGGACACATCTAAGCGCTTTCTCTTCTATTCTTCAGCCTTTGCGATATTGATGATGAAGCATCTCGGCGTAGTAATTTGTGATAGGCTCAAACCAGTTTGTCGATTTGTAAGGGTCTTATGACATGTTACTATATATTGGAGTTTTAGGAACCACAACGGACCGGTGTTCTAAGCTGTACAAGTTAGATAAGTGTTCGGATCGCACTCCTAAGCTAACCATGTGATAGTAAATGTGAGGTTAACTATAAAAATTAATCGCGATTAGCTTGTGCAAGAACTGAAGTCGCTCGACCTTCGGTCTATGGGCTCTTGATAAGTTCCAAGAAGATCTGACGTTTTCTAGCCAAATTTTGTATAGCGATTAAGCCAATTCTGGCTAAATGGCTATGTAAACAAGCAAAATGGCCACATTTGGGACGAAAAGCAATTTGAAGAAATTCAAGAACTGTCATTTCATCAAAAAAAAAAAAAACAAAAAAAAAAAAAAACAAGAAAACGGTTTGGTGTGGTTTGTGGACCGGTGGAATCATAAGTCCATATTTTTCAAAAATTGTCCCGGTGGGAACGTAATCATCAATGACGACCGTTATTGCACAATGATAATCGATTGAAATTGAAAATCGTGATCTTGGTCACATTTGGTTTCAAAGAGACGGCATCACTTCTCACACATCGTACCAATCGAAGGATTTTTTGAGAGAACACTTCGGTGAGCAGATAAATTCACGTTCTGAGCTGGTCGATTGGCCACCACGTTCGTGTGATATCGCACCGTTAGACTTTTTCCTGTGGGTATCTCTAAAGTCTAAAGTCTATGCGGACAATCTCGCTTCGATTCTTTGGAGCAAAACATCACGCGTGTCATTCGCCAGGTACCAGTCGAAATTGTCGATGAGTCTTCGACAATTAGACTCAACGTGTGAAACATCTGACCCGTGGTTGTGACCAACATTTGCAAGAGGTAATCTTCAAATGCCAAACAATGTTTATTCGAATGATGATAAACATTCCCCATTCTACTATTTGAAATTTCTGTGTTTTTGCTTTAAGAAAATAGGGAACTTAAAAATTAATCATCCGTTTCATATATGAAACTCACTTCTACCAAATCATAACCTCATTTCTTTGGCAAACAAAACATTTGACGTTTTCAAATAAACAAAATTACTCACTATCTTGATTTTTTATCTTCGCCTCGATTCCCTTTATAAAATCACGATAAGTAAACGGTGGAATTCCGGCTAACATTCCTGTAGTTGCGTTCAGATCGGTAGCATCGAACATTTCTAAAATTAAAAAAAAATTAAAATAATATTTATTATTAGTGTCTGTGTTGATAGTCGCCAATTTTTGGCAAAAGTTTTTTTTTCATTTTAATTTATTTCTTCTTTAACTCACCATAGGCTTGAGTCGGCTGCGTGTAAGTATTGAAATTATTGCCTTTCAATGTTAGAAACTGTAAAGTAGAATTGATTGTGGATAACGTTCGAAATGGTATTTGTGTAAGATTGTTATGTGACGCCGAGAAGACAATAACATTTCGCCCAACTCTCAATTGCTTTTCCAAAGTCTGGTTATAGAGCTTATCATCGTCGTTGAGATCGTGATAAGATAAGTCCATACCCATAAAGTTCTTTGACAAAGCTTTGGTTTCTACAATTAAGAAAAGAAACAAATAAGATTTATCAGCGTAGAATTGAAGTTATTTCAATTTTTAGTATTACCAAATATAAGAAAAGGTGTTTATTTACAACTGAAGGAAGGTTAAACAAACTTAAGACTTAAGGGGTTACATGGGTTTCCTCGTGCAAAAAACGGCCTTTTTTCAATAATTTTTTTTACATATAAAAAATGAAATATTTTAATGAAATTGTTTTTTATTTAAAAGACTCATATTTAATAAACATTTTGTAAAATTTTCAAAAAAAAAAAAATCAAAATGACAGTCATTACGACGGCATTTCCGGCAGTCCCTCAAAAAAAAGGTGCATCCGCGTTGTAAGCAGAACTTCTTTCAGGATCATAAGAAATAAAAATAAAAAACACGTGTTTTATTAAAAACAATAAACTAGGTAATGGATGAAGGAAAAAAATGAAAATTGGATTTTTGGCAGACGTTTTTATAAAACGCGTTTAAAGACGGCGCAGTTAGCCTAGCTAGCACAAGTTCTGAAAGGCTGTATTTCCGAAACTATTAGTCGGATCAACTTGAAAATTTAGGACAATATTCTAAAGATGTTATAGAATTTAATAAGACAAAAAAAATTTCGATTTTTTTGAAATTGTGGAACCCATGTAACTCCTTAACAAATACTCCAGAGAGATGACATCCACTGCGTGAAATATTGTTTGAGAGATAATGTCGCAACATTTTGGTAAATTTTTCCCTAAAACTATAAAAAAAAACCTAACTTTGATTTTACTGAAACCAAAATACCCTTCTGAAATAAAAAAGTTTTCATATCTCCGTTCTGGAAAACGTCTTCAAATATTATAGTGTTACCTTAAACATTAATCCATGCCAAAATTCGTGCAGATATCTTGTCAAATAAAAAAGTTTTACCTATAATAACTTGAGTTTGATCGATCAGCTCGTATGACAGCTATATCCCCTAGTAGTAGAGATAAAGAACGTGTGCAAAAATTCAAATCGATATCTCAAAAACATGGAGTATATACAGACCGCTAAAGTTCATCACGTTGATCATTTATGTACGTATATGGGGTATTCCATTCCAAATCGACCACTTTTGAACCCGACCCCTTTAGATTTTTCTGAAACTTATTCATCCTTTTCTACCCTTTGAAAAACATTTTTACGAATTTTATCCAAATTTTTTGTCTAACTTCAAAAAAGTTATGAATTTTGCTATTTTTTGCTAAAAAAAATAACTTTTTTATTTTCAAATAGCCATAACTTTTGTAGAAATTGACTTTTGGGGACCTTTTTTTTAAGTTTTTGTTTTTGAATGAACTTTTCGAAAAAACACACGAAAAAAATTGAACACGATCAACTATATAAAATAATCGACTTTTTTAAGTAAAATCGTAATTTTTTGTTTTTGGAAGTTCGCCATTTTTTTTTTCTTAAAAAAAGCTTCAATTAATTTCACAACTATCCTAGCTAATCCCGGAGTGGGTCGATTATTTTTATATTTTTTCTTATTTATTTAAAAAAAAAATTTAAAAAAAATTTTTTTATTCTTCAGATCTGGTCCCAGCGATTATTTCCTAGTCTTTGATATCAAAAGAATGCTCGCTGGGAAGAAATTTTAGTCTAATGAGTAGGTGATCGCCAAAACTGAGACCTATTTTGAAGCAAATAACAAATCGTACTACAAAAATGCTATCGTAAAGTTGGAGAGTCGCTATAATCAGTGTATTACCCTTGAAGGAACCTATGTTGTATGAATAAAAGGGAATTTCGCCAAAAAAAATTGTCTTTTACTTTCACCAGGGACTTTTCAGTTGATCTGTTACCCCCTGTGTTTGACATTTGTGATGCAATTAAAACCTCTTAGAAACACCCTTTATTTCTATAATTAATAATTTCTAAACAATAACATTGAACATAAATTACCTCCTAATGTGTTTATGAATCATTTCCATGGTTTGTCCAATGTACTTATATTAGTCACCGACAGATGGAAGATAAACTCTGAAATTGGGTTTTATTACCAGCGTGTCTACTACCAAACAAAATAACTTTATCTAGCGCGAAGGAACCAATCAACATATAAAACATACTTGAAAAAAAGTAGACAAAATATAAACAAGTCTTTATTTTTTTTTTTATAAAAGAGAAAAAAATATAAATATATTTTTAATTAGCTTCAAGTGTAGTAAAATTTTAGGATGATGGCGCTTTCGTGATTGACTTACAGATTTAAATTATATATTTAATTCAGGTTTTTCTGTATCCCAAAATCGGAGCGGAGTTGTATATATTCTTCAGAAAAATAAAATAAATATCACTTGCATTTTTTCCCGAATGAAACTGCTTGAGAATTCGGGTAGCACTAAAAATATTTATGGATATTTTATGAATTGCCCTTTACTCTTTTCACGAAGAAAAGGTTATATTTCATTAGAGCTTATCATTAATCTACACGAAGCTTTCACATGCAACCGATTCGATCTGTTCATTAGAAATATACTTAATTATACATTTTTCGATTTTTTTTTTTTCTAAGTCTAAAATCCAGTAAACCTGGCTAATCTATGGCTAATGATGTTATTTATGGTGACGATGTTTCAGAAAAGATATTTATGGTAGTTTTGTTAGATTTTATAAATTTCAGCGATTTTGTTTTGAATTTGATCTTAGGGTATTCCAAAGAACATAATCTTATCGGATTAAAAGTCTTCTATATGGGAACGATTATTCTGATTATATGCTAATACCAGGTTTTCCAATAGTCATAATATGATTTATAAGTGTCGTTTCGGCCATTTTTAATATTTCATGATCTACAATTCAGTAATGTTTACTGAATACAATCTATATGTTGAGAAAGAATTTGGACTGCTTCCATATAAAATTGTTCTCACCCGAAAACTGAAGCCATTGCACCACCCGTAAACGTCGTGCACTTGCTAATTTAGCCTTGGAACTACTTGAAAACGATAACGATTTTTTTAAAGAAATATTCTACTCTAAAATTTTGAAAAATTCGATTTTTTTTCATATATTTAAAGTTTAGACCCTGAAGAACATATTCTCCAAAGGATTTTTAAAAATTAAAATTGTTTTAGGAGCTACAGCTACTTTAGGGACGCAGTACCTAGTCCGGTAGGTAGGTAGACTCACTTTTTTAAACGCGTTTTTCTCGAAACTACTTTTTTCCACACGGTACCGGCATTACCTCAAGTTCTATACAACCGATTTACTTGAAATTTTGTGTGAACCTTCTTTATATAATCTTTTATCGTTCCTACCAGCATCGTGTTTGTTTTTAATATTTTAAAAAAATTCAGGAAGTTCACAAAAAAAGCGTAAAAAATGATTTTTATTTTCAGGCAGTCGCCATTTTCAAAAAAAAAAAAAAATTTCGTGTTCCCTGAGGTAGGGACTATAACAGCATCCTTACTGATTAAGAATTTTTTTGATATTTTTTTCAGACCACCAGGAGAGTCAGGGTCAATGTCACCAGGATGCGCCATTTATTTTACACCTGTCTCTCCAACTAATTATTTTAATTATTATTTTTTTTTTGTAAATTTTTTTTTTCTGTATTCTTCAGATATCAATAAAAACACCATAAAAAATGGATAGTAAAAATATTTTTTGTTTTTTTTTTTTAAATAAAATTCAAAAAACTGCCCAAAATTTGATTTCTAGACTAGAATACCCCCTTAAGAAAATCATCTTCTCCGATGAGGCTCATTATCAATTCTGGTGTGAAGAAAATCAACAAATTATTCATGAAGAACCTTTACATAAACCTTAATTGACAGTTTGGTCTGGTTTCTGGGCTGGTATTATCTTTGGTCCAAACTTCTTTCGAAATGAAACTGTCAGTGAAGAGCGGTATAGATCAATGATAACAAACTTTTCATAGCCGCAAGTGGCAGAAGTTGATCTTAACAACATTTGGCTACAACAAGACGGGGCAACGTGCCACACAGCATGTGGAACAAACATTGCGAGAAAAGTTTAGGGATTCGATTATATCAAGAAATTGTGACATTGAATGGCCTCCAAGCAGTTGTGGTTCAATATCATGAGATTACTTCTTGTGGGGTTATTTGAAGTCATTGGTCTTTAGCAATAAACCAAAACATCTTCAAGCTTTAGAAGATTATGGTGTTCTTCGAATTCGTTTCTGCAGATTTGAAATTCCTTAGTGTATTTTTTTAAGGAAATCATATCACACTTATTGGAAACCCGAGTATATGTTTTTGGTATACGAGGTTTGACAATTAAGTAATGAGACTGATTTTATTGCGGCGCTTGTGATAAACCTGTGACCTTCCCTTTTTCTTTTTCCGGCATCCCTCCCCTCTCCATTGATATATGTACCATCGCTCTAGCTTGTTTAGTTCGCCTTCTGCGTCAAGTTGAGTAGACGCGTGTTTGTAGTGCTCGTCACGAAAATGGAAAAAACGAAATAAAGAGCAACGCGTCGCGATAAAATTTTGCGCCAAATTGGGCGAAACAGCTTCGGAAACGTACGCTAAAATTGTAAGAGTGTATGGTGATAGTGCTGTTAGTCGTGGAAACCCATCGCCAAAGCTCACAAAGGTTGTCTCCGCGCGCCCCCCGCCCGAAAAAAGCTCGCATGAGCAAGTCGAAGGTGAAAACGATGATTATTGCCTTTTTTGATAGCCGTGGAATCGTCCACAAAGAATTCGTTCCACTAGGAAAAACTGTGAATCAAGTCTACTATTGCCAAGTACTCGAAAGATTGCGAAAACGAGTCAACAGTGTGCGCCCAGACATCGCTCGTAACTGGATCCTTTATCACGACAACGCGCCGTGCCACACCGCCCTCAGCGTGTACCAGTATTTGGCCTCTAAAGGGATCGCCGTGTTGCAACAGCCGCTTTATTCGCCCGACATGTCACTCTGTGACTTTTTTTGTTTCCTAAAACAAAATCGGTCGTCAAAGGAACCCATTTTGAGTCGATGTGGACATCCAGGCGGCCGTGACGAGGGTACTCGCGGTCATCCCAGTCGAAGCGCTCCAGAAATGTTACGAAGCAAGGAAAACGCGCTGGAATCGCTGTATAGCTGCTCAAGGAGACTACTTTGAAGGGGATGGCCGAGTTTGTAGAATAATTTTTTTTTTATGGAATCAGTTTCATTACTTAATTGTCATACCTGGTAAGTATTTATGTACCGTTTATGGCCAAATCAAACACTATTTTAAACAATCTGAATCTGGTAGCTGACATACTATTAATGATTGATCAGAGGTAAGGTGGGCATAATTTTCGAATGTAGAGGGAGCCTACTTTAGTTTACTTGTTACTTTCATATTCATAAATCTAAGTAGATTTTAAGCAGATTTGCTTCGTTCCACAAAATATAATGGCGAAAATTCAAATAATTTCATCTTGTATTTATTAGATAAGAAAGTGTATATTGAGAAGAAGTATGGTTAATGCAGACTAAAGGATTATCTTGTACCATCAATTAGAAAACGATCAACTTTCAATATACAACGATGTTGGTGCTGCGTTTAAATACCGATAATACAAATAGTCTGAGAATATTTATACAAGTAGTAAGAGATATGTTAGAGCATTAGTGGTAAAAAGCACTACTTTGGACCGGGTGGAAAATTTTGAACCAAAATCTCTATCGAGGTGTCTTAAGACAAAATTGCTACCTATCTATATATTCGAAAGAGTAAGATTTGAATACTACTAAGATTTTACAAGAGAGATGAATCGGATTTTTTTCAAGGGTTTCAAATCTGAAGGTAACGAAGAGGAAACTGTATTACATATAATATGTTCTTCCAAGTAAACAAGAACTGCATTAATCACGGAGTTTCTTGGTAAGTACAATAAACGTGGGTCATGTTTCAGAAAACTAATTTAAATAGTTTGGTCGATTATAATGTCAGACAAAAGGAAATAATGTAATATATTATCCAAGAGTATACTCATTTCTTCTCGGATAACAGGGTGGCGATAATAGCCATGACCTCATTAATAGTACGTTCAGGGATGGTCAATCTCGTTATCAATAGCATCGAGTCTCTTTGTGATAAGACTGGTATGAGTACTAGGCCACAGCGGGATCGCAACCAATTTTAAAGCTAGCGTAGACATACACCATAGGGTCGCTATTAGCAGAATAGTCGGTGCTCCCGGATCCTTTTGTGTTCTACTACTAGATAGCGGAGCTTCACGGGAGCTTGACCAGCGCTGGGTTACCATCGGTATATACGCTGTCACATAATCCTTTTGAGCCAAGATCGATCGCAAGAAATCCAGTGATCAGTAAGGCTACCCTCTCCCTAGTTGTGGAGGTTTTAGCAGGTCATTGGCCTATTGGCGTCGATGCCAAACGATTTTGAGGTTAGTTATTCTAAGAATATATGTATATGGCGATATTTGTTTAAATTTTTTCGTTTAAATTTTTTTTGCTACGAAATTTATAACAGCCGGAAGGAAATGTCGGAAACGCTATTAAGGGGGAGCCCCAAAGTTTTAAAGTGGAATTCGAAATATTTGCGAAGCTAGAAGGGAAATAGTGACCGAGTGTCTAGCGGATATATGAGCGATTGGGCAGAAAGCGAAAACTTTGACGCGCGATTTCCCATTTTTACGATTTTTCTTAATTGGCGGGCAGGATAGGAAAAAAAGTAAAGGTCCTATCGAAACGAATCAAAATGCGTTGCATTTGGAATTAAATTTTCTCCTAGGTGAACCTAAAATACCTCAAGAAAGTTAATATTAATCCGGTTTTTAAACGATTTAAAGTCAATTTTTTTTGGTTTAAAAATGCATTTTTTTTTTCAATCTGCGAAAAATTGTTGAATTTTTCACTTTTTGTTGAATTTTCTTGGTTCACCTAGGAATTACAATATTGAAAATTAAAAATTTCTTTTGTGTTTTTGTTTCAGATGAAAATTGCGACCTGCATCTTGCCCGCCACACACAAACTGCACACTCGAGGCGCCTCCGTAAATGTCGTCAAGCATGAAGAATATCTCATGTAAAATAATAAAAAAATTTGAGAAGACTCTTCAAGTATATACAAATAAATCCTAAAAGTTTCATTTCAATCAAACATTTCTTTCCTTTACAAAAAAAATCCTTGAAAATATAGATTTTTTGACGCCTCTAAAGCAGGCTCCCCCCTTAAGTATATACAGCGTCTACTAAGAGGGATGACGTTATTTTGACAGCTCGTGGCGACCATGTTTGCTTGCGGATTTGTGTGAAATTGAATTTGATTTAATGTGGAATACTTTTTTGTTTGACAAGGTATCTTCTCGAAATTTGGCGTATATTATAATGCCAAGCAACGCTACAATCTCCGAAGAAATGGTTCAGGCAGGACCGCCAAAGCATATAGTTGTCATACAGCGTGGCTAATCAAAATCAAGTTCTTGTATAGAAAACTTTTTTATTTGACAAGGTATCTTCTCGCAATTTGGCATGGATTATTGTGCAAAGCAACTCTACAATTTCCGAAGATTTTATTAATATCGAACCACTATAGCATATAGCTGTGCTATAAACTAATTGATCAAAATTAAGATAAGGAATTTATAATACCTTTTTATGTTATAAAAAGTGCACCTGTGAAGGGTGTTATAGCTTCGATGCGGCTGAAGTTAAGGTTTTTTTTAATGATTTTCTAAATATTGTATATAACTAGATATGTGACCTGGTCTACGAAAAGAGGGCTTAGGTGTCAAAAAATTAAAAAAAAAAAAATAAAAATAAAAATTGATTTTTTGACACCTAAGCCTCCTTTTCGTAGACCAGGTCACATATTATAATGTAAAAATCTATCTTACTTTACTTACTTTGATCCTGAAGTGTGGCAAAGTTTAGTGAACCATTTTGGAAGCTCCACCATTGAAATAAAATCTTTACTTCATCCATAATACAAGTTTTATTCAATTCACTTCTATATTGTCGTAGAAAAGTTACAAGATCATGAGCCGTCACAACATCATCCCAACCGCGAAATAGACCATGCAACATATTCGGTTCGAACGGGTCATCTGTTGACGGTAACTCTGTGTTGGTTTCAGTAGTAGAAGTAACCGAAAGGAATTTGTGGTTTTCAAGAATCGCTGCATTCTCCTCATCATCGAACAATTTCCGTTCTGTGGTGTTATTGCCAACATCTGGTATTAGATCGTATTGAAAGTAGTTATTTGTCCTCAAAGTTTGCACCTGCGCGGTTGGCAGAGAATTGGTGTTATTTGTTGTTACTTCTTGCGCCCCTACCCCTGCCTCGGCGGTAACAAACTGAACCGATGATGCGTTAGCCGTTTCGTTGTTGTTGTTGCTGTTAATATTACTTATCTCTTTAACATTACTGATTTCTTGCTCCGAATTTTTATCATCGCTGTGAGCATCGCGCCCATTGTCGCAGCTGTTGCTACCACTTTTGCCATCATTATCGCATGACAATGTCGTCTGTTGGACCGATAGTGTATCGCTGTTGTTATTTTTACTAACATTGTTGCTACTGTTTGTGGCGTGCGGCAGCGGCAGCGGCAGATACTTATCACTCATTTGCCAATCATATGTTGTTTTTGTTGTTGTGGGCGGTGTTGTTGTTGCATACAATATGGTTTCTTCAATTATGGCATTATTGGTGTTGTTATTACCATTAAACAGCATGTAATTGTTTTTGTTAAAGTTGCTGGCATTGTTGTTGTTGTTAACGCTGTTGCTGCCGTTGTCGCTGATAATCGTTTTATAGCGATAGATTATGGTCGCCGCGTTGAGGCCGTGCAATTTGAAGTGGATTATCAGTAGTACAAGCGCCAATTTTAGTGCGAAACTCATTTTTGGCGTCCGATCAAGTTCAATACCCGCCTCCCGCCACAACACGCTTCGTTTGTATTGGTGTATTTTGGTAATCTATGGACTGTGCAGGGGTGTTGTGCTTGTAATATATGCACTAAAGTCTATTTTTATTTATTTATTTTTTTTTTGTTTAGTTTTTAAGTGTTGTTGTTTTGTGTTTATTGATTTCACTGATTATTTATTGTTGTAATAAATGGTTCACCGATAACTGATTTTTTGTGGTATGTTTTCCGAGTTTTACGTTCTTTTGCGTTGTGGTTTTCTAATTTAATATTATTTAATGTTTATGCGTTATATTATAAGCGGTCTTATAAAGTTTTCTCACTTTCGGTACTCTGTTCTGCATTGTTTGCTCTGCGTAAGGAGTAAAAAAAATAATTGTATTTTGTTCAAAACTTTATTTTTTAATGCTTTATTTGAGTTTCTAGATATTTTTACATGTATTATAGTTTACGTAGGTTGCTATATATATTTCTGGACTAGTCAACACTAAGTGTTGCCAGGTGCAATCTGACATTTCCATTGGAAAGTTTGACATTTTTTGGCATAACATCACTCAGAACGTTTTGTCATTTAATCGTGAATTGTTTTATTTACAGGGAATTAAAAAATTCATCTGGGCCAAAAAATGGAATTAACTCGTAAACATTTTCGTGCGATCATTTTTCACAACTTTCGACGTGGATTCTCACGACAAGAGTGCATCGATTAACTAAAATCTTTGTATGGCTATGAAGCACCATTCTATAGCACTGTGAAAAACTGTTACAACGAATTCTATCGTGGCCGACGCTCGCTCAAAGATGAATTCCGTGAAGGTCGTCCAAAAACAGCCGTTGTGCTAGGAAACATCGATGCCGTACGTGAACTGATAATGCAAGACCGTCATGTAACATACCTTCAGATTGAGGCATGCCTATGCATATCTCCCACCAGCATACATTCGATATTGCATTAACACCTGGCCGTAAAAAAGGTTTGTTCTTGTTGGATCCCGCACAATTTGACAATCGCTCAAAAAAAGGCTCGTGTGGATTGGTGTAAAGAAATGCTGAAAAAATACGATCGCGGTGCTTCAAAAGACGTTTATAAGATCGTCACAGGTGACGAATCATGGATCTATGCATATGAGCCCGAAACAAAACAGCAATCGACCGTATGGGTCTTCCAAGACGAGCCAAATCCAACGAAAGTTGTTTGTGGAAGAAGCACTTCGAAGCAAATGGTCGCCTGTTTCTTCGGCAAAACTGGTCATGTGGCGACTGTTCCGCTTGAGCAACGTAGGACGGTCAATTCTGAGTGGTACACCACCATTTGTTTGCCTGAAGTCTTCTGAGAAATTCGAAAAACGAACAAGAGAAGACGAATCATTGTGCACCATGACAATGCGAGCTCTCACACATCAGCTCAAACCAGCGCCTTTTTGACCGGCCAAAACGTCGAATTGATGGGTCATCCGCCGTACAGCCCTGACTTGGCACCCAACGACTTCTTTTTATTCCCACACATCAAAAAAATAATGCGTGGTCAACGATTTTCGTCGCCAGAAGATGCTGTTGAA
Source organism: Bactrocera zonata (assembly GCA_037783105.1). NCBI lineage: Eukaryota > Metazoa > Arthropoda > Insecta > Diptera > Tephritidae > Bactrocera > Bactrocera zonata. The sequence continues at coordinate 117,183 of JBAWJQ010001889.1, read as the reverse complement.
GCATTCAAAAACCATGTTTTGGAGGTGTCTCAATCGGAGTGGAAAAAGTGCTTCGAAAATTGGTTGGAGCGCATGCAAAAGTGTATAAATCTTAATGGAGAATAGAAACAATAAAACCATTTTCGTTGATAAATATTCCTATTTTCATTATTAGGCCAGGAATATACATATATAGCAGCCCTCGTAAGACGACTACATTTACAAGCATAATACTAGGAGATGATGAACGCGATTCTCCAATCGGTGACCACGAAGCAGACGTTTCATTGCCCAACCATAAAGATGTTCGAATAGCCATCTGAGGGACAACAAAGCGCAAAGCTGATGGATTGCTGATAGATTGCCTGCCGAGCTATTCAAAGGCAGTGGCGAAGAACTGCTAAGGAGCATGCATTCGCTTCTTTCTAGACTATGGTCAAACGAAAATATGCCCGACGATTGCAATTTAAGTGTGCTTTACGCAATCCACAAAAATGTAGACTCCACAATCTATGCCAAATACCGTAGGATAAGAGTCTTCCACATCGCATATTAGGTTCCATCGAGCGTATTGTGTGAAAGTCTGAAGCCCACCGTCAACAAACCGATTGAACCTTATCAATGTGGCTTTAGATCTGGAAAATCTACAATATACCAGATTTTCACTATGCGCCAAATCTTTGAAAAGACCCGTGAAAGAAGATCGACACACACCACTTCTTCATCGAAAAAGAACTGCCTCTATACCGCTACGTCTAAACTTACTATAAAACGATCCCTGCAAAGCTAATAAGCTGACGTTGAGCAACACCAAAAGCTCCGTCAGGATCGAGAAAGAACTCTCCCTATCGTCAATCTACTGCTGGAGAAAATAGTTCGAGCTGCAGATCTGAATAGAGAAAGTACAATCTTCTACAAGAGTGTACAACTACTGGTGTATGTCGATGATATCGATATCATTGGCCATAATAACTGCGAGGTTGGTTCTGCTTTCTTCAGGTTGGACAAAGAAGCGAAGCAAATGAGTTTGGTAGTGGTATTTGGTCCAAACTCGAAATCATTAAAACCAACAACGTTTGCCTCGAAATCCAACGCAGGTGCGAAAAGGTGCTACTAGGTCTGACGTCGAGAGAGGAATTACAAGTCACCCATCATCCCCGCTCTGCTATATGCTGCAAAGGCATGGACGATGACAACATCTGATGAGTTGGCGTTATGAGTATTCCATATAAAGGTTTTGCGCAAGATTTATGGTCCTTTGTGCTTTGACAACGGCGAATACCGCATTCGATGGAACGATGAGCTGTACGAGATATAGCACGACATTGATGTAGTTCAGTCAATTAAGAGACAGCGACTACGCGGGCTAGTAGATGCCGTCCGAATGGATTAAAACACGCCAGCTCTGAGAGTATTCGACGCAGCAGCCGCCGGTGGAAGCAGAGGAAGAGGAAGAACTCGATTCCGTTGGAAAGACGAGGTTGAGGAGGACTTGGCTACACTTGAAATCTGCAATTGGCGCCAAACAGCGAAAAGGAAAAACGACTGGTACGTTGTTGTAAATTCGGATGTAGCCGGTAAAGCGGTGTTTATGGTAATAAACAAGAAGAAGAATTCAAGTCGGGTGTTTTTCCTAACAGCTGCAGAAAGTTCAGACAAGAAATTATGATTGTAATTTCTTTTTTTTTTTTTTTGACTAGTTTGAAGTTGGAAGGATGGAGTCATGTATAGAACGCAAGTGAGAAAAGTTTTCTGAGCGCCATTCACTTGTGAGTGGCCAGAAAAGATTCACTTTCACTTGGTGTTTCACAGCAGAGATATTATGAAATATCTCATCATGGAAAAGCTGACATATTGTCAAAAAAGTCTTGCGGTATTTTCACTAGTTGGCGCTGAAAGCGCGTAGTTCTAGTTTTATTCGTCGCATCGGGTCATGCTATACCTTTTCGGAAAGCTCATTTCACGCGCTAACACGTGTTTGATTGATTGTCGTTTCTTTTAAGTCGTTCGTGAGTTATAGCGTCGCAAACATGGAGCAAAATAAAGAGAAAATACGGCTTATTTTACAGTACTACTACGATAAAGGCAAAAATGCATCTCAAGCCGCCAATAAAATTTGTGCAGTTTATGGACCCGATACAGTTTCCATTTCCACCACACAACGATGGTTTCAACGTTTTCGTTCTGGTGTAGAGGTGGTCGAAGATGCGCCACGCTCCGAAAGGCCTGTCGTCGAAAATTGCGATAAAATCGCTGAATTGATCGAAAGAGACCGGCATAGTAGTCATCAAACCGTTATAAGCCATTTGAAGAAGCTTGGAGTCACTAAGAAGCTCGATGTATGGGTGCCACACGAATTGATTTAATAAAAAATTGTTTGACAACCCATTATATAAATGATCAGGGTGACGAGTTGAGTCGATGCAGCCACCTCTGTATATCTATCTATATTTGCGAGCGTATCTCAGTTTTCAAGCTATCCATCTGAAAATTTTTCACTCGTCTTTTTCTCTCCAAAAAACTTCTTAATCGTCAAAACCGCCGCTATCGGCTTGGCCTACTACACAATACAGCTGCTTTACAGCTGAGCTATCAAAATATTCATGAAAGATACGTGGCTACGTGGCTAGAAAGAAGTAGCAAAATCTTTTCCGTCGAAAGCTAGCCGTTGGCAGGTTATGTTTTTAGATTTAGTTATACATATAGTTGCTATAGGAAGTGCACATTTCAAGGTAGTTTAGCTTCAGTGTAGAAGAAGTTAATACATTTTCTTGTTTTAATTAGATATGCACTTTTATTTCATTAATGGAATCACTTTGTAACTTTTCATCGATTATTTATAATTTCTTCTAAAAATCGCTTACTTTTTTCACTCTTCTGCATGGCAATTTTAACAGTCGCAATTAACGTTTTTATTTACTTATTTTGTAAATTCTTGTTGCCATTTTTTATCACTTTTTGTTTTGTCAATATGTTTATATACACATATATACCGTTTAACGTTTTTCATACCCGCACACTCGCAGTTATACGTCCGCCTCGAATCGCTAGTGTTCAAACACTAAACCAAATATTCTACCAAATTTGTTAAATTTCTGCAAATGGTCAATGGGCGAGGTGCTGGGCAGGTGGGTTGGCTGATTTGTTGCCGATTTAGCGGCGTATCAGTAGCGCGCGCTTATCAATTTTGGCAATTATTACTTCCATTTTTCATATCAGCTCGGTATGCGGCGCACCACTATCAACTTTTATTATATTTGACTATCAGTCGCTGTCCGCCCTTACGTCCGTCCCACCAATTTTGGTCATAACACCTGGGCATGATTACTTTGCCGCTGACTCTAACGTCTGATCTATAAATCTTTTTACAGACGTGCGCGTGAATTTTTATTGCTTTGGAAGGCATGCCACTTAAGTCTCAAAGCAGCACCCATACAAGCATTCGCGTATTATCGTGTGTACTCGTCGGGTAAATTCAATTGCCTCGTTATAATGTGAATTTCCACATGATTCCTGAATGAAAATGTCAACGATTTCTGGATTTGCTTTGTGCTTGTTACATATCTTCCTTCTTTACTGTTATCTACATTATTGTAAATATATTTATATGTGCTATATAATTATCAGTATTTTCTTGATTTATTTTTGCAACGTTCGAAACTCGCTCAGGCTTTTAATAAGATTGGAAACAGAAAATTTAATTAGGCAAAATTTCAATAGCAAAAAAAACGATTTGTTATCTATTTCTTTTTTTGTTATTTTTCATATAATCAACTTAAACGGTGCGCTTAAAAATTTATAATTTTTGTCTTCTAATATCTGTCGTCTGCAAAAACTAAATTTATAATATTTTAATGCCCAGCTGTCAGCAAGGAATACATGCATTTATGTAGCATGTGTAAATAAACTGCTCGAAAGCCCCGTAAGAAAAAGTCGAGTTAAGTGGGCAAATGAATTAGGCTTTGTAATGCTTCTATTCGCTCAAGGGCCTATTTCGAAGGCGATGATGAAGATTTTTATCACACATTTTGAGACCCAGTATTCATTATTGGATAATATTCGACCGAATAGCCCACGTCTAGCAAGCGGTGAAGAAAATATAACAGCCACAGCTGAGAGTGTACACGAAGACCGTCGAACGTCGATTCGGCGCCATTCGCAGCAATTCGGACTGGCATATGGAATGACTTGGCGCATTTTACGTCGAAATCTTAAAGTGTAAGCGTACAAAATACAGATTGTGTGAGAACTGAAGTCGCTTGACCTTGCCAAGGGACATCGCTGAAGAGATTCAAGAGCTGCCATTTTATACCGAAAAAAAAACAATGGTTTCGTGTGGTTTATGTGTTCATATTTCTTCAAACAAATGATACCCGTAAAAACGTATGACGTCTAAATTTGAAGGTCATGATCTCGGCGATATTAGGTTTCAACAAGACGACGCCATCTCACACTTATCTCATCAATCAATGGATATATTGAAAGTACACTTCGGGGAGCAGATAAGTTCGCGTTTTTCGCCGGTCGATTAGCCACCAAGATCATTTAATATAACGCCGTTAGATTTTTTCCTGTGGGGATATGTAAAGTCTAAAGTCTATGCGGCCAATCCCGCTTCGATTCGAGCTTGGAGCAAAATATCAAGCGCCTCATACTCCACTTACTAGTCGAAATACTCCAACGAGTCATCGAAAATTGGCCTCAACGGATGGACTATCTGAGACGTGGCCGCGTCCAACATTTGAAAGTGGTAATGTTCAAAAATAAATATCAAAGAATGTTCTTTATAATAATAATATACATTCCAAATTAAACTACAAGTTTCTGTATTTTTTCATAAAAAAAAATTAGGAAACCTCGAAATGATCACTCTTTATATAATATACGAGTAGAGTTATAAGCGATCTCCGACGACGCATAAAACGAAGGTCCTCCACTACTGCAGTGTTTCCTCCTAAACTTATCGAAATCGATTTTTTTTTTTCATTTTACATGGGGTGTGCTCTAAGGGTATGCTCTACTCTAGAAATCAAATTTTGGGCAGTTTTTTGAATTTTATTAAAAAAAAAAACCAAAAATATTTTTACTATCCATTTTTTTATGTTGTTTTTATTGATATCTTAAGAATACAGAAAAAAACTTTACAAAAAAATATTAAAAATTAAAATAATTAGAGGATGGGGGGAGGAACAGGTGTAAAAAAAATGGCGCATCCTGGTGACATTGATGCTGACTCTCCTGGTGGTCTTGAAAAAAAAATCAAAAGAAATTCTTAATCAGTAAGGATGCTGTTATAGTCCCTACCTCAGGGAACACGAAAAAATTTTTTTTTTTTTTTTGAAAAATGGCGACTGTCTGACAACAAAAATAATTTTTTACGCTTTTTTTTTGAAATTCCTGAATTTTTTTTAAATATTAAAAACAAAAATTTTGACACGATGCTGGTAGGAACGATAAAGGATTATATAAAGAAGGTTCACACAAAAGTAAATCGGTTGTATAGAACTTGAGATAATGCCGGTGCCGTGTGGAAAAAAGTAATTTCGAGATAAACGCGTTTAAAGTTTAGGAGACAATTCTAGTGAACACGGACGCCACCTCACAAAATCGGCTGTATCTCCGAAAATAAGTCGAATTTTGAAAAATCCTTCCAAGGTCATATTTTTGAAAGTCTAAACTTTAAATATATGAAAAAATAAACCAATTTTTCAAAATTCCGGAGTAAATTAATGCTAAATATTCTTACATACCAGGTGTACCGGTATGAAGTGAGTTTTTAATATTTAATGGCAAGCCATTTTTTTTTTTAAATGAAAATTTTTTAACCATAACATTGAATTATATGCTTTTTATTTCTTCTTGAAAACCACAGGTCTAAAAACAACAGTCTTTATAAAGTTTTTTGATAGTGTTCTATTAGCCCAACAACACACACAACATTCTACTTGTCTTGAAAGCTTGTGGCGCTTACAGGGTATTCTGTGTAAGTTCTAGTGCAAATAGTGAATGAAAAAACATCGTGAAAACATAAGAATATTTACATTCATTAATCGTAGATAATGCAACGACTTAAACCTAGTGGCTACTGGCACTACTGAAATAAATATGGTGTTTAGTACTGTATTAGAACACATTAGAAGTTGTTGATATAAACCCATAGACTTATTTGAGTAAGAGGTGGTGCCAAAACGGAAGTCATAAGGCATTGTAATGATATGAAAAATTAGCGATAAATATGTAGTATATGTCTGCTTGTGTGTATGTATATATTTACGCTTTACAACTTTCTCTATCTTTCGCTCAGTTGTAAGTCCTTTATTGCAAAGTTGTGTTAACAACTTATCATGTGTGGAGCGTTATTAATAGTTTGCGTAATTTCAATTGGCTTAATTCTCTTTATCGAATTTCAAATAATTCTATATTCAGTTATAAGTTGTAATAAAAACATACACACACCAGAAATTTAGGGGGGTTTCGACTGCCTTAAATTTTCCAAATTTTCGTTGGCAACTTTACAGAATAAAACCTTTCTAATTGATTGGGAAAATTTTTTAATTGGTAATTTGAGCTGTTCCACATGCCTATAAAACCCATGCCAATGATAATTCTATTACCATAAATTTGGCAATAGTTCTTTGGAATTCCATTGAAGAACCAGATAGCAATACCATAGAGTATTTAATAATCACAGCCATTCTACATAAATCAGTTAGTACGTACTACATATAAAGCACTTGAGATTACTTGTGGGAACTTTATTTTCTCAGCAGAAATGACCGAGTGACTCGGGAAGATAATAATCTCATTTCGTTTTAGGACTTCATTTTGCTGTACAAATGTGATCCTACTCCATCGGCTATAGATTTGTGATTGGTAATTTAAGTTAAATTTTTTTATTTATTTTATTTTATAAAAGTTTACATAACAATAAAATTATTACATAAACTAAAGATAACGCAGCGCTAGCATCGGAGGCTTTCGGCTGGAGGAACACAAATTAAGTTAAATTATTTTAAGAGTATAGCATTACAAAACAGCCCGATCTAGTCAAACAGTTTTTTTCAAAAATTTTTTCAAAATTAACCATTTTTAAAATAAATTATTTGATGCCAGCTCTGAAAGCATTCGACGCAGTACCCGCCGAGGGAAGCAGAAAAAGAGGAAGACCTCCACTCCGTTAAATAGATCAGGAACAGAGAAGGACATGCCTGCTCTTGGTATCACGAATTGGCGCTGTTTTAAACTCGGCTATATGTATAATCGACAAATTCAAAATTACGAATGATGCATGATAAATAAAGATTGCTAGAGCCATCTACGATGCTATAACGTTTTTAACACACAAAGAGAATCATCCGCAACACTGTAAAATAAATTGGCTAATCGAAAAGTCGAGTCTTTTCGTATTTTGTTAATGGATGTCGTTAAAGTCATATATCTTCCGTGCTATCAATCACTTTGTGTAATACCATACATAATGACTCTATATAGTCTTGGAAAGGTGAGATTGTAAGCTTCATTTAACAAAAAAAAAATTAATCGAGGAAGTTGAAAAAAAGTTACGGCTGTGCAAAAATGAATGAAAATCATGAAGAAATTGGCTATATTTTCAAATTTTTGTATAAAAAAGGGAAGAATGCCACGCAAGCCACCAATAAAAGTTGTGAAGTTTACGAAGACGATGCAGCACAACATTGGTTTGCTCGCTTCCCTTCTGGAAATTTCGATGTGAAAGATGCATCTCGCTCAGGTCGAACAATTCCTGAAAAAGTCAATGAAATTATGGAAAAGATTGAGCAGGACCGTCACATAAGCAGCCATTACATCGCTAAGGAACTTAATATTCATCATCAAACGGTTTTGAATCATTTAAAAAAGGCTGGCTATAAAAAGAAGCTCGATGTCTGTGAAAAATTTAATGGACCGAATTAACATCTGCGATTCTTTGCTGAAACGAAATGAAATCGGACCATTACTGAAGCGAATGGTAACAAGATATGAAAAGTAAATCAAATACGACAATAATGTGTGAAAAAATTATGGTCCAAGTTTGGTGAAGCTCAATAAATGGTCGCGAAGCCATGATTGACGCCTCCAAAGGTTATGCTGAGTGTTTGGTGGGATTGAAAAGGAATCATCCATTATGAGCTGATCCAACCTTTACTGTCAACAACTGATGAGATTGAAGCAAGCAATCGAAAAAACGGCCAGAATTGAACAACAGAAAGGGCTTCGTCTTCCATCAGGACAACACACATCTTTGATGACTTGGCAAAAACTGGTAGAGCTTAGCTGGGAAGTTTTGATGCATCCACCATGTAGCCCTGACCTTGCACCATCGGACTATCAGTTGTTTCGGTCAATACAGAACTCCCTTAATGGAGTAAAGTTGCCTTCAAGAGAAGTCTGTGAAAATTACTTGTTGCAGTTTTTCGCAGAGAAACCTGAAAAGTTTTACAAGACACCTTGTTATTTCCGAATCAAATTACAATGCGCCGCGGGAGTCACCTAATCCCCTGTCAAACACGGTGACTTCTTATATAGAGCCAGCTTCCCTGAAGTCATCTTGTGACTTTCAACTTACCCGTACATCACAACGAGGCGTAGGGACACCTAAGCATTGGCCAGGCACAGTGCTTGCTTTTTTTTATAGAGCCAGCTGGCAGTTACTTTCCTCTGAAGTCTCCTTGTGACTTCCAAATCCCATCAGATGCAGGCGCGATAGTCACTTACGCACTGACCAGGCGCATGCCTGCTTTACTTATGGGGCTATTCTGGTTTAGGATTTTGAAAAAATCGATTTTTTTTGCATATTTTGATAGTTTAGACTTTCAAAAATATGACCTTGGAAGGATTTTTCAAAATTCGACTTATTTTCGGAGATACAGCCGATTTTGTGACGTGGCCTCCGTGTTCACTAGAATTGTCTCCTAAACTTTAAACGCGTTTTTCTCGAAACTGACTTTTTCGGAACGATACCCACGATTTCTCAGGTTCTACCGGACCGATTTACTTGAAATTTTTATAGAGTCATCTTTATAGGCTTGTCTATGGTTGGAACTAGCCTCATCCCCAAATTTTTTTAATATTATTTTTTAATTTTTTATTTTTAAAAAATAGTCAGAAAAAGTGATCCAAAAAAACTTTTTTTCAGGCAATCGCCATTTTGTGAAAAAAAATGTTTCCCCACTTTTCCGTAGTTCCAGCCATTGCGACATTATTCTAGATTAATAATCTTTTTTTTTTTTGGTTCCAGATAACTAGGAGGGTTGAAATCATGGGTATGGTCACATGGAAAATTTTAGAGACCCCCCACTTTGTCAGCTCATAATTTTTGAAATTTTTCAGTTTTTAATTTTTTTTTTGTACTCTTTTAAAATTAACAAATAGCTAATAAAAAAAATGGATAATAAAAATATGAATTGCCTTTTTTTATGACACTTTTAAAATTACCTGAAATTCATGCATCTAGACCGGAATACCCTCTTATATAGAGCCAGCTGCCAGCCTGCGATATTTTCAGTTCTGATTACTATAGCGTATAGCTGTCCTACAAACTGAACGATCACAATTAATTTTTTTTTTGTCAAAAGGATCGCTATAATCTCCGAACATACTTTTTCAGAACCGACCATTATATCATATAGCTGTCAAGCAAACTGACGGAAGAGTATACTAGCTTTCTTCAAATTTAATCTTTTATTTTTCAAATTAAAATATGTAAGTATAATTCACTAATTTCTCTCTATTTTTGGCTATTTTTGGCAATGAGCACAATTGACATTTAACGGCAGAGTTGACATACTTTTAAGTGCCACTATCTAGTTAAATGCATCACGAAAAGTAGGTAAGACTTGCAAATCGTTAGTGGCTATGCAAGCAATAGCCTTACCAAACCGCGAATAAATTGGCATTGTGGCACAAACAAAAGAGAAATAAAATACTGTTATATGTGCTCTTTCCCTAACTAGCAATAAATCTATATTGCTACACTTTCAGAGTGTACTATATTTATGAGCAGAGAGCCTAGCGAACAGCGCAAATACAGAGCGAGGCTTAGCGTGATAAATAAGTTATTATATAATTTTATATATGCAGGTATATACATTTGCTTACTGTTTACATGCAACAACACAACCAACAATTCCGGCTGGCCAAACCTTTTTCATGTTTTGCCCTGCACACACACATTCCATCAGCGCCCAGCCGAACGTGTGCGGATCACCGCCGTCTGAACTGTAGGTTAACAGAAATATTTTAAAGACATTGCCAAGTCGAAGGCAAGCTGTCGGCGACTACCTAGCATTTGGGGCACATTTTTGCGGCAAAGTCGAGTGTTGGCCAATAAGCAATTGTCTGGCAATGCTGAGAAGATAAACCAGTTGCATGAGAACAACCCAATGAAGCACGATGTGAGGGTGTGAAATCGGGCAAGCGGCGAGCGACAAGGTAGACAACAGAAAAGACAAGGGCTGGACGCCGTGTGGAGATGACGCGCAATAGAGCAGAGAGTACGTAAAGAGCGTATGGATACATATCAACGTTTTGGCCAACACAGCGCGCGCTTAGCAGCTGTTGGAGCGCTGACTTTTCTTTAGCTCAGACACGGAGCGTTCAGTTGTGAAGTGAATGGCGTTTTGGTTAGATCAGCGCTTCGGCTAAAAGGCGTTTGATTTAGTGTCGATGTGGCTTGGAAAGAAAACAAAATAAGATAGACAAGAAGTTTGTGTTTTATATATACATATATAAATATATATATTTGTAAATAAGTTTGCGCTTAGTTTTCTCGTGTAATATTTGGCGTGATGCGCAAATCACAGCCACTGCTGCCGAATGAACAACACAATAGCGCACGTTTAGGGCTGCACAGTGCGGAAGGTGGCTCCGAAAGCTACTCTTCCGAATCTACATTTAGCGACTCATACACGGATAGCAGTGATTTGGCCAATTGGGAAGAATATGTAGCCGATAATGGCACGCTATTCTACGCCGAGTATCTGCCGCAAGCGCGTCGACCGCTACATGAGAAGCGCATTGAGTTTGCGCGCAGCAGTTCGCTGCGCATGGGCAAGAAGACAGCGCGACGACAACAACAACAACAGCAAGAGCAGAAACAAACAAGCCAACAGCGACAGGCGCAGCAGCCAGCGCAGCAGGGCAAAGCGCACGGTAGCGGCCGGCAGGCGCAGACAGCTGCACAGACACCCGCGCATGAGCACCGTTTCTCACACATTAGCAAGTCGCACGAAACGCCGTGCTACAAGCAATTGGAATTGGTAATTACGGCAGCGGATCGTTTTCGCTTTGGTCGCCGCTCTACCGCCGTCGAGTCGATACTTGGCTTCCGTGTGGTGCCGTTCCCAGACCAGCCGGAGTGCTTAATGGTTGACAGCTTCGTGCATGCCATGCCCACCATGCTGCAACAGCAATACCAACAACAGCAACAGCAACAACAACAACAACAGCAGTTACAACAACATCAAACTACACAATCACCAAGCGAGACAGCGGAAATCGAGCGTGGCGATTGGTTTAAGTCTTTGGATGACATCGAAGTGCGCACCAGCAATGTAGATGAACTGCTGTTGCAGTTCGTTGAACCCACTAAAGTGTGTCTAAAGTTTCAGGGCGCTGCGCGTCAAGCTGACGGCGCTGGCAGTGCGGCGCATGCAAATGGCAACGCGGGCGCTGTGGGTGGCGCGGCTGAGCTGCAAAAGGTGGAAAATTTCGCAATGTTTGCGCAAATATTTGAGAAATTGCAACCGCGCGCGTTAACCGCAACCGTCGAAGCTGATAAGGGCACAACTGCGCAGTCAGTCACAGCTACCACGGATGCCGCGCCAGATGCTGCATTGCCATTCGCGCTACTCATACTGCCGCCTGAGTGTTATCAAAATGATCAATATAAGGACTCTTTGTACTATTATCCCGAAGATGCGCAAACGAATTTTCTTTATAAGGCGCGTGGCAGCTTTCTCACGCTGAACGCTGTGCTCACCGAGGAGCTGCAAACGAAACCGCTCATCTCACGTCTACAAGTCGACAATGTCACCTACTTCGTCTGCTATCGCTCACTCAACGGCCTGCTTGTGCTCTTCGCCTATGCTGCCGCTTATCATTCACAGCCGGAGGCTGGTCTGCGCGCCGATGAACTCATCGGTTATATACGTTTCGCCTTTCCCACGCTCAATTTGGAGAACTTCACTAATGGCAATGCAACGACCGCCGCCCTGCGTAGTTTTCTACATGATTTCTGTGGCATACAACGTGTGCGCATATTGCGCGCACACCGCAAACAGCCGGTACTCTTCGAGGAGTTGCTCAAAGAGTCACGCCATATGCCGTTGCCGAAGGAGGCGCAGTTGCGCATATTCGATGCGTTGAGCGAAATGGAGGCCATGGATTACAGAAATTGGAATGACGAGCCATTGAATACGCATCGTGAGTTTTTTATACACGGCAGCGCTTTGTACTACGATCATTATTTGCTTGCTTCACAAATGCCCTTGGAGGTGCGCGCAAGCGTGGAGCTCTTCATGCGCTGTCGCGGCATATTTGAGTTTATCAGCGAGCAGAGCGTAAAGGAGTTGTATGTGTGGGAGGAGGTCGCCTTGCCGCAGGCCACCGGTCGTTATTTTCTCACAATTTGCAGTCGCAGTCATTTGATACTGGCGGTGATACTGAAAATTTTCGATGCGCCCGACTTGTCGCCGGACGATACTGTGCCGCCATCGCTATTCTACATCGAAGAAATTCAGGAGACGCTTGATCATCTCATACAATGCGGCATTGAATCGTTAGCCATTTTTTGGTCCATCTCTAATAAGCGTCCGGAGGTGCTGGATAAAGTTGAGCAGCCTGATGATGCCGGCGCCGAGAAGGAGTCACGTAAAATAGAGAATTTTATAAAACAAAAATTCTCCGCCGCCGCATCGGCCGCCACTGGTGCCACTACAACACAGGCAGGCGCCGGCAATCAACGCACACTAGGTTTCGATGAAGAGACACACCTCTGCTCGTCGCTTGGCGGTTCGTCCATACACAGTCTCACACCGAGTGAAGATGACTCGAGTCGCAAGCGTCTAACCGCCAGCAGCGTCATAAACGCCACCGCCAGCAATGCCGGCAATAATGAGGACTCGGATAGCGGCGGCTCCGATTGGGATAACTTTGGCGAACAAAATCCCTTACATTATGGCTGCGACTCGGAGCTACAATCGCCAATGACCGAATCACTGTGGAAAGAAATAAATAATGTTGTGCCGGTTAAAATCTCCGCCGGCTGGAAGAACGCTGTCTTCTATTATGTTTATGTGGACAATACAAATGGTTCGGTTTTCTGTCCGCTCAAAGCGAACTCCGAGTCATTTCCCTTTCTTGCCGAAATGCGTAAAGCTTGCCATACTATACGCGCCGTTTTGCAGAATACCAAACATTATCGGCGTCTGTTGGCGCAAGAGAACTCCAAACCGGCCGTTGGCAAAGGTATGCTGGCCATTAAGGAACATGGTATGACAATACAAGTGCGTGAGTTCACTGATGCCACGGCAACCAGCACATCGGATGCGGAGAGTGTTGTTAAGGGGCGTTTTGTAGTCGTTGGACGTTTATTTAATTCGCCGTTGAAGGAGGTTTACGTATGTCATAAGCCCGATGTGCCACAAAATATGGTGGAAATGGCTTTCCGTCTGTCATTCTTCTCGGTGGGTTAACAAAGGTGGCAATAATAATTTTGCAATATATTTATTGATTTTTGTAAGTATGTATATGTGTAGGAGATTGCAGTTCTGAATAAATCTATATGGAACTAACAGTGAGACCTAAGTTTTTGTTTTAGGCTTGATTCATATACAACATGAAGGGTAGAAAGGGTTCCGGATTAGGAGCAATTAGTTGATATAGATTCACAATAAAAAATAATAAAACATTGCTCAGTATAATAAATACAATTTATTTTCATCGAATAAGGGGGATTTTTCTTATCAGCGAGAATTTAGACCTTTAAGAATCGTAAAAAAATTAAAGGCGGAGAATGGCATTGAGTCATATGGCCACTGCTGTCGACTTTTTAATGGTGGTACTCATAAAAGAAAGCTATGCGTCATGTGATACCCCAAAGGTAGGTTAAAATTAGAAAAAAAAACAATGGGATCGTTGGAGCTGAAATGCTGATGACCTAGCTTACCGATCGATGGCCTCACTATCGAGGACTACTAGCGAAAAAATTTCTGCAGAACCGGACTGTTATTAGCTGCGATTGCATATGGAAACAGGCGTGTCGGTGGAAATTAGAAAAACAAAAAAAAAAAAAAAAAAATTGCCACTATCAGTCGGCGATTGGATTGTTTTTTAGTAGGAAAATCGTGCAATGAAATCGAAAAGCAGTGCGTTTATATAATTTGTTTGGTAAGCCTCAGAAATTTTTTTTAAACAAATTTTGACGTGTTTGTGGTCGGTTTTTGGTAAAATACGCCGAGATGACCCGAAAAACACTACCAAGGAGGATGATCCGATATATCGTGTTAACAGATCGCCGATTGAAAGTGAGAAATAGCTCAATGAAAGTATGCATTACAAAAGACCGAGTTTCATATATCCTGCATAAAATTTTGGGCATGAGAAAGCCGTCGGCGGTACGAGTATGGTTGCCACGTTTTCTTACTCCGGATAACAAGCGCAACAGTGGGACCACTTTACACTGCCTGAAACTGACTCATTGAGAGAGAAAACGTCGAAACATTGAATGTCGGAATCTGTGCCGAAGAAGCCAAACATTGTGACTGCACAAGTAACGACCACAGTTTTCTGGGATTCATAAGAGAAGAAAACGGTCACCGGAGTCAACTTTGACGAATTATTGGGCTGATTTGTTAATGAGAAGCAAAAAATGGTTCCCAGTTTGACGAAAAAAAGTACATCTACTCACACCTCCGCCGTCGCCACGGCCAAATTGTTGAATTGAGTTTCTAAACTGTTGTCTCATCCACCGTACTCTTCAGGTTCGGTGCTGTACGCCAAAGGCCTACAGAGCATATACTTTTTAGGCAGGGTTAGGAAAGTAGAATATGACGACCTGACCTGAAGAGATTCAAGAGCTGCCATTTCATCCTGAAAAAACAACGGTTTGGTGTAATTTATGGTCCGGTGGAATCATCGGTCCATATTTCTTTAAAAATTGGGCCAGTGAGAACGTAACCGCCAATGCCCAACCTTATCGCGCCATAATAACCGACAATTTGAGGTCTGAAAGATAAGTTCATGATCTAAACGACATTTGGTTTCAACAAGACGGCGTCACTTCCCACACATCGCATCAGTCTATGGATTTATTGAAAGAACATTGATAGATTTCACGTTTTGGGTCTGTCTTTTGGCCACCAAGATCGTGCGATATCACACCGTTAGACTTATTCCTGCAGAAGCATGTGAAGTTTAAAGTCTACGCCGACAATCCTGCTTCGATTCAGGCCATGGAGCAAGTCATCATTCGGCAGTTACCGGTCAAAATGTTCCAACGAGTCATTGAAAATTGGACGAATGAAAATAAATAACAGAAAATGTTCTCTGGAATGATAATAAACATTCGCCATTGAATTAAAAGTTTCTGTGTTTTTTCTTTAAAAAAGTAGGAAAACGCGAAATGGATCACGCTTTATATGGAGCTACGAGTATAAGGATGACATAGTGGAAAATTAATCGCCATTTTTCCAAATTTTCGTTTTTCTTTTGTAGGCTAGATACTTATCAGTTAATTAGTAGATGATGATTGATTAATATCTGACCACAAATGGTCGCACTTAAGTCTTAATTAGAATTATGGTGTCCTCAAAAGGCTCACTCAATTACTTGAAAACTATTTCAAGAACTCTCACGAATATTGTCTTCTCACCATGTAAATATATATAAAATTTATTTTATGCATACTTTTACAATAAATATGAAACATGTGAAATTCCGTTGACATTCGCTCATTCCTCAACCCATTAAATAAAATGTTTGGACTATTTTTAACGTCAAGCATAAATCTCGGAGACAGGCCTAAAATATCAGCGACATGTTTACGGGCTGCCTGTTGAATTGTTGTGGGTGGCAGCGTGTGTATACAGACAACTGTGTATATATACATATGTATATATGTACATACAGATGTTGAGGATGATGGACGAAATCTCCGAGACTTTAGTGTTTAATCGGAAAGCGACGCGTGTGAAGGTGACAAACCGCAGACGGCTGAATGCGGCAAAAATGTGCTTTTAGCCATACATACATATGTATATACAAATTATGGATATTTATAAATATTAAAAAAAAAAGCAGTTAATTTTCAATTGCCGGCATTGAAAAATGTATGAAATGAAATGATGAAATACAGAAGACCGTTAAAGTGCTACAAATTAATATTGTGTTTATTAAGATTAACGGCATTTATCACGGGAAATCAATCAGTAACAATAAATTAAGTGATCAAGAAAGTGCGAAATACGTGATCAAGTGTTGAGATTGATAAGCGAAGTAAAGAAAAAAATTAAAAGAGTTGCAAATAGAAATATTCCTCAAGTGTTCGCACTACTACGAAACAAAGTCGAAATAATCTTTAGCCGCAGACACGTTGGCTCGTGTATATTTCAGGGATTAGACCAGTCTAGGTTTTTTTTAATATATTTTTTTTGTGCTTGTTTGACCATGAAAAACTTTAAACGTATTTTTCACGAAGCTGCACTTTTCAGATCGGTGAACAATGTTGCTCAAAGACCAACTCACATATCCATTTGGGATTTTATCTGTAGCTTTTTAAACATACACTGCAGCTATTTATGCTAGACATATGTATGTAAATAATCAGCACGACGAGCTGAGTCGATTAGCCATGTTCGTCTGTCCGTCTGTCTGTCTGACTCTTTATAAGTACACGCGAACTGGTCTCGCAGTTTTCAGATACCGAACTGAAGTTTTGTAGCTATTCATTTGTGTGAACCGCAGATACCGAAGAACTATAGGATACAGCCGGCAAACAAGTTTATCGATCCAACTCAACATCCAACTTAGAAGCAGAGTGTCATTGGAGGGAGTCTACCGAAGAGCGATTCAAAGTACCAATGTCATTCCCTGTGATAGTCAAGTGACACTTCAGGCAACCTCGTCCGTTGAAATCAAATAAACAATCCGCTGAAAACACCCATCCTTGAGGAGTTCTTTCGTAGAGACACAATGCAATGGTATGTAGACGGTTCGAAAGCGGCAGCTGAAATTGGGGTTGGTATAGTGGTTTCAGTGCGTTGCGTTGTCCGAGGTCCGCGACGCCCATGCCATGTGCAGAGATCGTTCAAGACAAACACTCATCACGGGGAACGAAATGTTATTCTCAGTGTTAGTTAAGTGGCACATCAGGCAATATTTTTCGTTGAAATCAAATCAACAATAGTACTGAGGTGCAGAAAATGCTTAACAGAGTTACCACTGAAAACAATATCCTACTAGCAGGGATACCAGGGCATAGAGGCATTAAAGAAAATGAGCTAGCCGATCTTCTGGCGAAAGAAGCACTGACAATCAGTCCGATAGAACCGGTGCTGTTTTTTGTAGTGGGCTCCCACATTTTACTTGGGGATGTACGAAAAGAGGTCACTGAACATACTTGGGCATAGAGATGTTAAAGAAAATGAGTTATCATTGAGTCCGATCTCCAGACGAAAAAAACGCTGACAATCGGTCCAATAACACCAGTAGTGTACTTCGCCGTGGACTTTACTGAAGGATCTAAGGAAAGAGGAACGGGTCTATAGAAAACGGTATTGGCAACGAGTACATGGGATTCGACAGGCGAGTCTGCTTTTGGGAAGTTCTCTACAAAACGGCAGCTTGTGGGATTTTATTCAGGTCGCTGCAAGCTAGGGACTGGGGGACTAAGCCATCGATCTGTGTCGCTTCTGTGATCAAATAGCAGAGACACTTGCCTTGGATTGCTCCGTAATCACAAGAAGCAGCAGTCAGGCTATCGGGCAATCCGGTGAGAGAACATATAGAGGAGCAAGAGTTTTACCAAACCTTTAGGATTTGACTGGGTTAAACAAAGTGTAATGACAGCTATAATAACAGTAGAGCGCATAGTAGACCACAAGCAGAATTCTGCCGAGTTGACAGTCCTTGGCCGGATAAAAATCCAGGTCCGTTCCGGTTACGTAGACCCGACTGTCGTGGGAACGGAGTAGACATATAGACAAATACATTTATAGTAGACATATAGATATATATAGACGGCATATACAACAAAAACGCAAAAAAGACCACAGGGGCCCTATTCTGTATCTCGATTCGAAAATGTAATCTATTCGAAATTCGGATCTACTTTATAATTATCCGAAAGTTGTACACCCTGTGCCAGAATAAATACGTACAATTTTCGTTTTTGCTTTCTACAACTCAAAAGCTAACGAATATTTTATTCGAAAATTGGCTTGAAAATCCGAAAATCGAGTTACAGAATATAAAAAATCCGAATTCGAGTAAATTTTTTTTTGAATCGAGTTACAGAATAGGCCCCCAGGTCGCAGAGCATGCCTCGAATTTTAATCCATCTCTCTGACTTAGGAAAATTTCTTTACTTGACAAGATAGCTTGGCGAATTTTAACATAGGTTATTGTTCAAGGCAACACTAAAACCGCCGAACAAATTGTTCAAATCGCACAACTTTAGCTTAAAGTTGTATATAAAAGTTTTTATTTGACATAATTTTCTGAATAATTAAAAACTAGCTACTCTTATGTAGATTTAGAAGCCGTTTTTTGTTTTACTTTAGGTGGCAGAAGCTACTAGCATCACCACACCCTGTAGAGCCCTTCTTAAAACAGTATTTTTTTTGAAGATTGGCTCGGTAGCCGCCTTTGGAATCAAAATATCAATATAATTTTTTTCATAAGCTCAAATAAATGCTTCACAAAGCCTGATGGCGATACCTTTTTTCTTCTCCCAGCTTAAATTGTCAAAGTTATACGGTTTTTCAGCGCTCTAGACTGGCCTAACCCCTTAACTCAACTCAAAGCTCTTACGATAACGGTAGTTGTTAGTAGGATTAGAAATCATATAAAAATATAAATAAGAAGCAATAATAACATATTTCATATAAAGAAAGTGCTGGAACGCGCACACGCACACATAAACACACATAGACACACGCACACATATAAACAAACAAACAAACAAACATTGTTTATGTCGGCGTCGTCATCATGATAAGTGTTGTAAAATATGCCCGTTTATTATTATTGCCATGGCTATTATTTATGGCCAGCAATTGTATTGTCAACTTTGTCGTTGCAAACGGGACGCCAACAAGTCAGCAACAAATACAACTACAACAGCAGGAAGCAGTATTTGCGCCACAACAGCAGCAGCAACAACAGCCACTGCAACAACAACAACAACAAGAACAACAGCCACTGCAACAACAACAAGAGTGGTATCATCAGCAATACCAGCGACTACAACAACCACAACAGCAATCATATAAACCCACTATAGCGCTATCAGCACCCACAACTGCTACCAGCGCCCAGCTGCCACCTGAAGCTGCCAAAACAACAGCAGCGGACAACTTTATAACCACAAATGGAGTAGGTAAACGGAGCTGAGACGCATTTGCACGTAATATGAAGGTCGAAATGAAATTATAGCCGAGATAATGCAATCAATTTAGCTTCTCATTAGTCGTACAATTTTTTGTTGTTTCGAGTATTATTTTTGGGCTCTCATAACTTACGGGTACTGGTGGGTGTAATTCGACGGTAAAAATACATATGGTATTTCATTCAATTTGTTGTTCGCTACTTTTCCAGATAATTTTGTTAGTTTTCTGCAAAAAAAAGTAGGCGAAATATATTATTTCATGTGCCGCAATTTCAACCCCAACAGGGTTAGTCGGGAAGTGTGTTTTAAGCGATGAAAACATCAATACTAAATGGCACTTAGATTTCACCAGAAGTTGAACCAAACTTTTTTCTCACTTTATGGCGTATTTTAGCAGAGCTCTACGGGTTTTACGGTCTCTAAGTAAGGGTAAAACTTTTTACATATCAGGAAAACAGTCGAATAAAATTAAAAATCAGTCAGCAGCAAAAAAAAAACGTAGAGATAGTAGAAGTTAAGGGGGTGTTTTAGTCTAGAAATCAAATTTTGGGCAGTGTTTTGAATTTTATTAAAAAAAAACAAAAAATATATTTTAAGAATAAAGAAAAAATTTTTTTGAAAAAAATATTAAAAATTAAAATAATTAGAGGGGGGGAGACAGGTGTAAAAAAAATGGCGCATCCTGGTGACATTGATCCACACTCTCCTGGTGGTCTGAAAAAAAAAATCAAAAAAAAATTCTTAATAAGTAAGGATGATGTTATAGTCCCTACCTTAGGGAACATGAAAAAAAAAAATTTTGAGAAATGGTGACTGCCTGAAAATAAAAATCATTTTTTATGCTTTTTTTTTAAATTGCTGAATTTTTTTAAATATTAAAAACTTTGACACGATTCTGGTAGAAACGATAATGAATTATATAAAGAAAGTTCACACAAAATTTCAAGTAAATCGGTTCTATAGAACTTGAGATAATGCCGTACCGTGTGGAAAAAAGTAGTTTCGAGAAAAACGCGTTTAAAGTTTTCCGTTATACGATATTCGCTCAACCGGTCTAGTTGCCACGTCACTAAAATGGCTACAACTTTGAAAATAATTTGAGTTTTGAAAAATCCTTGTAGGGAGATATTTTTGTATATCAAAACTATCGAATTATGAAAAAAAATTTCGATTTTTTCAAATTTCTAGAGTAGAATACCCTCTTAAAAAAAAGTCGTATAGAATTTTATATTTTGACCACATCGACGATTTTGCTCGACGGCAGGGAACCGAGTTCTTTAGTTATCAACAATATACTGCCAGAACATCCATAACAAGATCATACAGCATAAGTCCTTTAAAGCCTCAAAAAATCGGTAAGAAAAATAGCGGCAGGCATCCGTAACCTAATTTGTCCAGGCAGAACTTGAAACGCGTTGTCGAATTTGTGGTCATATATGTAAATCAGAAACACTTATCTTTAAGACTAATGATCTTTTTCTCGGCTATATTAGGCTTTTGCCATCCTTTCAAAAAAAAAAAAAAAAAAATAATAATAATAATAATAATCAAATTTTTTTGTGGCCGCAACTCTTGAAACCTTTTTAAGCCCTTAAGGGGTTAGTGGTAGTTAGAATTTTCAAAAAAAAAAAATTTTTTTTTTGCATTTTCGTTAAGTGTAATATCTTAAAAATATTCTCTAAAAATTTCACGTTGATCCGACAATTAGTTTTTGAGTTATTCGGGAAATAAGAAAGAGAGCTCAGGCACTTCAAAGCGTTAGTGTGAAACTTTAAACGCGTTTTTCTCAAAACTAAGTTTTTTGAATCGGTGACAACTGTAACTCGAAAACCGTTCAGTAGATTTTAATGAAATTTATACAGCTTTTAGAATACACAATAAACTCGGGCCTGATCGAAGGATTATTATTTTTTCGAAAATTTCAATTTTTTAAGACCAATTAACTGTTTTCGCAAAAATTAAAAAAAAAAAAAATTCTGAGGCCATATGCATAAAATCCTTCTATCAGGCCCGAGATTATCTATGTATAAAACTAATTTTTTTTGTCCGATTGTTTTTAGATTTTAGAATCTCGAAGGACTTATGCTTATCACCGCAAGTACCTTTTTTGGAACAGGGTCAACACAAAGAACTATAACTTCGGAAATTAAATTTTTTTTTTGAAATTTTCGTAATGCCATATTACTGCTTTTGTAAAATAACATGATTTAGTAGCAAAAAAAAAAAAAATACTGAAAACTCTCATTTTTTCGTGCCTCTGACTACCCCTAACCCCTTAAACCGACTACCACGGAGTGGCTCCATCACGGCTCCTTCTCTCTTAGCCACAATTATGAGTTCAACACAGGTTGATTACCGCACCTCACATAAAGTTGTTCACATTGTCAGGGTCGATCTCGCGAACCTAGAAGTAGTAATTCAGTAGGGTAGCTCAAATATAGCTGGATACCCAGAGTGATCTAACACCCTATTTACACCCTGATGCTCCAACGAAAAGCTCCTCCGTTTTGAGACCCATAGGTGGACAATGAAAGCAAGGGCGCCCAGGCATCCAATGGAAGAACCAAGAACATAGCGGCCTATCTGCGCTTGGGACTTACAACTGGAGTGACCTCGCAAAGTTGTTGAAAGTCTCGAAAAAAGCCAAAATAAAAATAGTGTGAGACAAGCATAACCTTATTCGTTCATACAAAATTTTAGGATCACTTTTCGGACCAAAACGAAGATGGTTCTCATAATGCTGTGACGCTTATGTTGAGAGTGATGATCTCTTGATGTGATTTTCTAAAAACAAGTCCCCAAACAATAACTCATTATCGATGTATTGTAAATATTCCAAGTTTTTATTTATTTGATTTTGTAAGAGGGCTATGTATCAAGTCATAGAACGCTTGAAGCTGGAATCGGTATTTACTGAAGTTAAGCAAAGTGTTTTCTGTATTTCATAACCAGTGAAGGATATGTCGATAGCCCGGTGGCAATAATCTTATTAGATCAAAGAGTGTACTTAGAAGTAGGGAGATAAAAGATGTAGTGGCTGCCAGAAAGCGGCTGTATACGGTTCTAGGCTACAAAGCGATTTCGGGGAAGAAGACAGCTGATGAAATTGCCAAAACTGCCATGCGTCTGGTTACCGAAATGTACTGGAAATCACTAAAAACGATAAACAATGAAATTTCCGAAAGCACTGACAAACAGATCAGGGCGAGAGCGAACGTAGCGAAAAAACACGCATGCTTCTTACTCGCACGGTCTCGAAAGAACTACAGGGAAGTTGTTGGCTTGATGATTAGTCACAACTTACAGGCATCACATGTATAGCTTGAGAGAGAAGCTGGAATACCTCCTCCTGTTCTGTCTGTGTGTCTGACTAGATGAATTATCAAAATTAAATATCAAGTCACTCTTAAAGTTAGTCAAAAGCGTTGACATCCGGTATGTCACATACTTCACCGAAAATTAAACTGAACCTCCATCTAGCATTACTGAGGCCCACGCAATACAATGGACCACATGGAGGCTCAGTTTAACTTCTGGTGAAGTTTGTGTATCATTTCATTGGGTTTTTTTTTCACGTGGCGGGTCCCAAACCCAGCGCACAACCCTAAGTAGGGAATATTTCGCCTTCTCACTTTAGCTCGCCTTCAAACGGACGTTCTTAGGCTACCCAGAGGACACTTGGTCAAAGACCGGAAGTCGTGAGCTGCTTGAGTCATATGTAAAAGAATCGTTTCTGGCCACTCCCAAGTGAATGGCGATCAGAGAACTTTCCTCACTTGCGTGAACTTCTACATATGCGACTTCTACGAAGAGAAGAAACGATTGGCGCGCTGTTGTTGATTCGGCTATAATCGCTTAAGCGGTATCTACGCCAGTAAAGAAGAAGAAGTTTGTGTACGTATGGTGTAACCGCCGGCCAATATAAGCTTACCTAACCTAACCAGTGAAAATGACACATCCAGATTTTTTCTTACAATTCGCTACAATCATCCTCTGGTCCCAGTTTTCACTCCATGGTCCTGTTCATAACCATCGACGAAATACGAACCTAGTGCAGTAGAGAAAGCTCACTATCGCAGAAAGTTCAAAACAAAAATTCAGAGTACAAGGGTTTAAGCGAACTGAAGTAGCTGAAGGCGGACTTATTGGCAGAAATAACAGATTGTTTGGACGTACAGTCGTTCTACTCCAAACATTTTCTATATTTTGGAGTAAAAAGTAGTTTCCGAGGGGATTTTTTTTTGTTGGCGTATAAATTTAATACAAAAAAAAAGTATTTTAAAGGTTTAGAAGAAGAAAAAGCATTCCAAAGGCTTTTTAGGGCATATCTGCCGAAAATTATAGTTCTCATAAATAATTTTTAAAAGTCTAGAAGTAGACTATGGTAAAGATTTAGAACGCTGGGTACCTTGTCATGCGTCAATACCCGCTATTTAATTATTATTCCAAATAAAAAATGTGTTCTTTACAGGTTATGGAAACGAAACTGTAGGCTATGCCGAAGAAAACGAGAGGGATGAGGACGATGAAAAGTTACCAAGCGAAATACAAAAGGCTGTATGTACAGTGACCGCCGGTGAAGTGCGCGCAAGCGCTGAGGCAGTCACCACGAAGAAGCTTAAAGGGGTTTGTGGATCAGGTATATATTACGAAACTTGTATTCAAATAATTTTTGAAATTAAAATTCTCCAACCGTAAATTGAAATAAAAATTATTTGCAGCCGAGTTGAAGCTCGCTTTTAGTGATTTGGAAGCTAAGCTCTACAAAGAGTTGCAAGACATAAAAATTTTATTGCAACACATAGCGCAGCAGCAAGGCATTAACATGCCACAGTTGCTGCTGCCACCAATGACCTTCGCAACATCAACAATTACACCGCCTGCTGTGCCACATGCACAACAAGCAACCAGCATACCGGCAACACCATATGCAGCCGCGACATCAGCTACACCGTCACCAACTACGCAAACAACAACCACATATGCACAACAACATAAGCCACCGCAGCGTGCCAAACCCACAACAGCCAATAAACCGAAATTCCAACCGATTGTGGAGCCCAAAGATAATGCTGTGGACATATCTTCCGCCGAAGTTAGTTATGAATATGAGGAGTCCTCAGCGGCCATGGAAGCTGAAGATGTTTTACCTAAAAAATTGCCACAATTGAAATCGTTTCACACAAAGAGTCAAGCCACGCCCATAGCCAGTGAACTGTTGCAAGAAGTGCGGAAGTTCAATAACACTTTGCTAAGCGATCGTGAGCTGAAGGTGTTCACCTACTATTGGAAATTGGAAAATTTCACCGAACGGATTGAGAGCGGCAGTAGTTCGGTGGTGGAGAGTCCGGTGTTTTCGATAAAAGGTACATATATTTTTGAGTCCAGAAGATTGCCACGATGTTTGTAACAAACTGAAAGAAACGTTGGAGACTGTATTTAAATGATCATCTGAGTCGATTTAGTCATGCAGCTTCAGTTTTTGAGGTAACGATCTGAAATTTTAGAGATCGTTTTACGAAATTTGCCATTCACTGAGCGGGAGTAGGTGAAGATGTTAATGGCTTCACTGTGAAAGGCGGTCTGAAGCTTGTTGCGTCCTAAGTCTGGTTGACATATTGTTTTATGTCAACGATGTAGTTGAGGAAGAACCTCTTGATGCTCCTAGGAGGCGGTTCCGCTACAAGCAGGTGACTTCTTCTTCTTCTTAATTGGCGTAGACACTGCTTGCGCGATTATAGCTGAGTTAACAACCGCGCGCCAGTCGTTCCTTTTTTCGCTACGTGGCGCCAATTGGATATTCCAAGCGAAGCCAGATCCTTCTCCACTTGGTCCTTCCAACGGAGTGGAAGTCTTCCTCTTCCTCTGCTTTCCCCGGCGGGTACTGCGTCGAATACTTTCAGAGCTGCAGTGTTTTCGTCCATCCGGACAACATGACCTAGGTAGCGTAGCCGCTGTCTTTTAATTCGCTGAACTATGTCAATGTCGATGGAACTCATCGTTCCATCGAATGCGATATTCGACGTGGCCAACGCGCAAAGGACCATAAATCTTTCGCAAAACTTTTCTCTCGAAAATTCGCAACGTCTACGAGCACTCTAGCCGAAACTGCTGGGAGAGGAGTTCATTACGTTTCTTAACTGGGAGCATGCGGACTTCACTGTAGAGATGTTCGATGGAAAACATCAAGAGGCATCCCGTTGTAGTCCGGAATGCAATTTCTGACAAGTCAATAGCTTTCTCGTCTGCGTTTCACTGCATCCAGGCGACTATATTGGTGCGGCGTAGTGAAGGACCGACCGGCCCATTGCCTTGTATGTTGTCAACCACGTTTTTTTTTTTGTCTTTTCCTCATGTACTGCCAGCTAGCCACTTGAGGGTTTTATTGCGGCTCTATACTTTGGCAATAATCGCGACGTGCGAGGGGTGAAGGAGTCGAATGTCACACCTAAAATCTTAGTGTTATTGACAGTCGGAATTTTTACGCCATCGACGGCAATATTAAAGTCAAGACTGTACTCCATCGTCTAGTGAGTGTGGATTTAGTGGTGGAGAGTATTAGGTTTCGTGCAGCGAGGAAGGTCGGAGAGATAAGGCAACGCTGACGCTAAGTGTTGTGGTGGTGCTGTGCATTTTTCGGAAGGTCGGGAGTAACAAGGCCTCAAGTGTCTTCACTACTGGAGAGAGGAGAGTTATTGGACGATAGGAGTCCACTTTGTTGGCGGTTTTCCAGGTGTGAGTGGTGCATCATTCTTCCGATTTTCTGTAAAGGGTATTATAGTATCGGTGCAGCCCAAGTTAGGGTTTTTTTGTTTAACCCTTTAAAATATATATTTTTTCATATTGGTTTTTCGCTAAATTCTAAATTTTCGTTTTAATAGGCAAACCATTGCATCTGATAGCCTATTTCCAACACTTACATCGTGATTTTCTCTACCTACAATTGACGCAGGCGCTTAAAAAATCGAGCAATCGGCATAATATCTTTATCGACATGGGTGGATTATTCAAGGAAATTGCGAATGACAAAATCAGCTTTAAGCATAAAATATCGGTGCTCAATCAGGTATGTGCATAATGTGTTCAGGGTTGCAAATAATGTATTTAAAAATAACACTAGTTCACAAATCTGAAGGAAAAATTCGATACTATCTTAATTAAAAATAATTTTCATGTGTCAAATCCCGGATTCAACAATAAAAAAAGTATTATTTTAAATTTGATATTTTTAATCACAAATATCTTGAATTAAAAATAAAAATTTCAATTTTGTATTCCGATTTTGGAAAACACTTGTACTGCAACAAGAGTTGAGATTTTTGAAATCAAAAATTTTTCATTATAAATATATTATATTTTTAATTTTAATTTCCAATTTTGGAATTAAGAATTAAATCTTCAAATTTTGTAAATATTTTGTATTTTCTGAAAATATGAAAAAAAGTTTAATAATTGAACTAAATATAAAATACATTTAAATATAAAATACATTCTCAATTAATCCCATTTATCTTACATTAAAAATGTTCAATTTTGTATTTCGATTTTGGAAAACACTTGTACTGCAACAAGAGTTGAGATTTTTAAATTCAAAAATTTTGGATTATGAATCACACTTTCAACTTTTATTTCCAATTTTCAGATTAAGAATAGAATTTTCAAATTTCTAATTTCGAAATTAACTACTAATTTTTGAAATTTCTAATTTTCAAAATTAAAAATTAAATTTAAAATTTTTTTAAACTTGTAATTTTTTTAAAATATGGAAAAAATAATTTAACTAAATCTAAAATATATGTATTTTCAATTTCCAAACATATTGGATAAAAAATTTTCACTTTTGAATTCCTCTTTGGGTATTGCAACCAGGTGGATATTTTTAAATTCAAAAATTTTCTATTATAAACTATGTACATATATTTAAAATTTTTATACCCAATTTTGTAATTAAGAATTAAATTTTCAAATTTCGGAATTAAGTATTAGATTTTAATTTTTTTATATTTTGTATATTTTGAAAATGTGAAAAAAGTTTAAAAATTTAACTAAATTCGAAATAAATTTTAGGCTAATCCCATACATCTTGGATTAAAAATTTTCAAATTTGAATTCCAATTTTGGATAGTGTAACCAAGGTCGAGATTTTTTAATTCAAAAATTTTCAAATTTGATATTTCGGAATCAAGTACTAAATTTTTAAATGTCTAACTTTGAGATTAAGAATTAAATTTTCAATTTTTTTTTTGTAAATTTTTTATTTTTTAAAATAAGTAAGAAAATTTTATTATTTTACTAAATTTGAAATAAATTTACAATTAATCCCAAATATCCCTAATTAAACATTAAAATTTCAATTTTGTATTTCGATTTTGGAAAAAAGTTGGTTTGTAATCAGGGTTGAGAATTTTTTTTAATAAAATTTTGTCAATTTTGGGATTAAGAATTAACTTTTCAATATTATTTTAATTTACTTTTTGAAAGTATGAAAAAAGTTTAATATTTATGAAAAAATAAATATTTTTTTAATTAATTAAATTTTGGCAATTTTCATACATCTATGTATCTTATTTCACTTTCGCAGCACAATCAACGCTCTAAGGATTTAATTTCACAAGAATTACACAATCTTGAATCCGGTTTTCTCATACCGAACAGCGCGCTACTCAACAGTCCATTCATCAAAAACGATTCGCTGTTAATACAAATATTTCTTTATTTATAACTGCATTCTTGCTAATTTTATATAATTTTGCACTAATTAAATATGTATGTATGTGTGTATAATTTAATAAAACGTTTGTTGTCTAATTTGGAATTGAATATATTTTTTACGACTTTTGAAGAATAACTTGATGAAAATTTGCATTTTAATTACTTAGTATTTTATTAAATTTAATTATAACAAGCGGACTTGAGGTACATAAACATTCAACAGGTGTAAGAAATGTTTGAAAGCAATGGTAGCTAAATAATTGTATTAATTATTTTTTATACTATTTTTCAAATATTTGTAAAAATAGTTTTAAATAGCACAAAATTGAAAAAAAAAATTAAAACAACAAAAATTAAAACAAAAAAAGTAAAATAAAAATATATATTTTTTAATATTTATTTACTTTTTGCTATATAAAAAATAAAAAACAAAAAAAAAATAAAAAAATAAATTTTAATAAAAAAAATGATGCAACTCACCGAAATCAACAGTTAGCTTTAGTTTAACCAATATTTCTTGTTGTTGTTCTTGCTTTTTTCTTTTTTGTCTTGCTATTCCTTTTTCTTAATAATTAAAAGCGAATAATTTAGCCAATAAAGTGTTGTTGTTAGTTTTGTATACATGTTTGTAAGTTATTTATTTATTTTTATTTTTTTTTTTTCAAACTATTTATAATTTACTACGAGCCCCTTTCGCTTTAATATCCAATACTGGCAAGCAAATTGGATATAATTCTTTGCTTGATTTAAAGGTTTCCAAATCGGTGATTTTCTCGTGTCTTTCCATATTTGTTATTTCTTGTTCGGCCGCGTCGGTCTCGTTATCCACTTCATTTGTTTGTGTGGAGATAATATGCACGGAGAGTACGCGGCGTTCGGGACCGTCACGAGTGATAAAGCTCTGTCAAATAAGTGGGAGGAGAAGTCATTATTTAGTTATAAGCATAGATTTGTAAGTGAGAGGAGAAGTCATTACTTAGTTATAAGCATAGGTTAGGTACAAAATAAGAAATTATATAAAGAATCTGCCCACAGCGGTTATTGAATACAACAAAAACAACATTTTATGGGTCTACCGACCGCTGTATCCCAAGATATGGTTGTAACACTCAGTTAACGAAAAAAATGGGAGATGATTCCTTCCGTGTTCAGAGTTCTCAGGGGGGTGCCGGTGCTCTATAACAATATTTTTCTCTAAAAATTCACCACGCTCATCCCTGTACCCTGTTTTCTTTTTATGGCCCTGGTAAGACTATAAAAATATGTTGATTCCTCCTGTGTTCATAGTTCTCAGGGCGCTCCGGTACTCTATAACAATATTTTTCTCTAAAAATTCACCACACTCATCGCCGGACCCTGTTTTCTCTTTATGGCTCTGGTAACACTACAAAAATAGTCCCCCTTCGTCTTTATATTTCCGTATTTTCACTAGTTTTTTTTTCTCATACAGTCTGCTTCCATAATTTAAGTAAATATTTTTCTTCCACAAATTTCCTCCACTTAGAAACATACCTTGAAGCACTCCAAAAACTCCTCCTTCGTAATTTTACGCAAAATCGCCACTTCTGCTTCATCGCGTTCGAAATGATATTGGCCCACAGAGATTTCATTATAGAATTGATGGAACTGTTGTGTAACATTTTTGGCTTTCTCCAACTTTTTCAATGCTAAAGCGTCTTTATGGCGTTCAAATTCATCCAACGGCATTTCCTCCATGGTTTGCTGTACAAAAAAGTAAAAATTATTTTTAAAACTCGCTAAATTTTGTCTTTAAGTTTTTAGTTGTTTACCAAATAATTCTCCAAGAAGCTTTCAATGCGATCCTCGACGAACGATGGATGCTTTGAGGATTGTACTATAATGCGTATGCCATTAGCGCCGTTTACTTTGCGTATGCCACTGAAGACGATGTAGCCGAGTTGTTCCTGTAATAGATAATTAATTTATTTAAGTGAAAAATTAATACTAAGTAATTAGATATTTGAACAGTTTTATGATGAATAAATTGTGTAGTAAATTTAACATTTTTTTCCTTTCAAATATACAAACAAATACAATAAAAATTATTCATAACCTCAAATTATTGTATAGCGTGTTCGTACATCATCATTTATAGATTTGTGCTGCATTAGCAACCAGATTGATGTCTCATGATTACTTTATACAATTTGTCAACAAAATTGTTAAACAAAGTACCATAACTGTTGTTTGTTGACTAGCGACATCTTGAATATTTTTGATTGCAAATTTTTAATGCGGCTTTTTATTTATTGACTAATGATGGCAATGTAATTCACACGAGTAATTGACGAAGTAATTAATATTGATATATTTATTATCAGTGTGTATTACAAACGAATAAAAAAAAAAAACAAAAAAAAAAGTTAACTTTCGTTGCATTGAAGCTATAATACCCTTCACAAATACAAAAAAAAAAAACCATACAAGATCTCAACTTGTTCGTAGATTTTACCGTTGCCTTAAACAAATGAATAAATAAAAAAGTTTGCCATACAAAAAGTTGATTTTGACTGGTCCTTTAACGTGTAAATGTTTTACAAGATCTGTCGCAAAAGAAACAGAACTTTTTAAAAATAACTGTTTCTGGTGGCGCCACCTATTGGTGGGTATATGAAATAAAAAGTTTGATCTCTTGTTGACATTTCGTAAAAATTTTGAGACAATTGGATAACTACAATCGATGTTATCGATCAAAAAGTGACAGCACCTTTTGGTCATCGGTCGTAAAATGCATTTTGCACAAAGAGCAAATATTAAATTTTGTTTTAAACTTGGGAAAACTTTTACTGAAACATTTCAAATGATGAAAAAAGTTTATGGTGATCAGTGCCTATCCCGTAGTAATGTGCATGAGTGGTTTAAGCGATTCCAAAAAGGTCGTGAGGACCTCTGTGACGATCAGAAGTCACCGAAAAAATGTCGTCTTCAGAAGTCAAAAATAAAGACATTGCTGATTTGTTTTTACGATTCCGAGGGTATTGTACACCGAGAGTTCCTCCCACCTGGCCAAACGATTAATGCTGTATTTTACTTTGGAGTTATGAAGCGTCTTTTGATACGCATTCGTCGTGCTCGACCACAATACCGTGAGGCAGGGTCCTGGCGCCTGTTGCGCGATAATGCGCCGTGTCATCGGTCGACACTTGTCACTGATTTTTTAACAAAAAAAACTCCATATTAACGACTAATCACTCACCCTACTCACTTGATCTGGCACCCTGTGATTTTTACCTATTTGGAAAACTTCATTTGCCCATGAAAGGACACTGGTTTCAGGACATTTAGCTATCCAAAAGGCGACGACCGATATTCTCAAGAGCATTCCGAAAAATGACCTTAAACACTCATTTGAAATGCTAGTTGACCGGGCTAAACGCTGTCTCGAAGCACAAGAAAACTACTTTGAATAAAAAAATATATCTTTTGAAAAATATTAATTTTTTGTTGTTTTTTTAACAGTCCTGTTTCTTTTGCGACAGACCTTGTATATGGGGTATTCCATACCAAGTCGATCACTTTTGAACCCGACCCCTTTACATTTTGCTGCAACTTATCCATCCTTTTCTACCCTTTGAAAAACATTTTTGAGACTTTTCAAAATTTTTTCTCCAACTTCAAAAAAGTTATGAATTGTGCTATTTTTTGCTAAAAAAAATGGCTTTTTTATTTTCAAATAGCCATAACTTTTGTAGAAATTGACTTTTGGGGACCTTTTTTTAAATATTTGTTTTTGCATGAACTTTTCGAAAAAATACACGAAAAAAATTTAACACGATCAATTATATAAAATAATCGATTTTTTTTTTGTTTTTTTAAGTTCGCCATTTTTTTTTTTTTGTTTCTTTTTTTCTCAAAAAAAAAACTTTAATTAATTTGACAACTATCCTTGCTAATCCCGGAGTGGGTCGATTTTTTTAATATTTTTTTTTATTTATTTAAAGGGATTATCAGATTAGAGTAATACACGGCGGATCCATTATGCCTACTGCTTTATTATAGAATTTCATTTAATAAAGTTGTAGGAGGCTTAGTGAAGCTCCTGGGTTATTGGATCTGGATCTCTCATCAGATTCATTGTGCCGATTGCCTTACCATTCCTCCTTGCGATTGTATGGCAATGAAGGAGTATGCGGCTGGTGTCACTGTCGCTTAGCCGTAGGACCAACATAGATCTATAGAACCCAATTTATGGAAAAAATAGTGGTGTGAAAACTATAAGGTTTAACAAAATTTAACAAGGAAAAAAATTTAGAATTTTACAAAAAAAATTGCACTTATTGCACGTAAGACATACATTGGATATATCAGGGTCTATTCTGGATAAGTAGGAGTTTAACCTGCTCCAGTATCCAGAACCAAGCTGCGCAAGGATCACTCTCGTTTCTCGCGGCAATTCGAGCTCTTCGTCTGCGATGGGTGGTGGTTTGATTCCGAGTACGCCATTCACTGGAAGGGAGTCGGTCAAGGTGTTGATGACTCCACTGTGAATGGAGCGGTCCGTGTTTGTTAGAAGTTAGTTGCGTCTGAAGTCTGGTCGGCGTGCTCACTAATGTCGTCGATGTAAGTGTAACAACGTTTCTTTGTCCTTTTTTCATATGCTGCCGGCTAGCGACTTGAGGATTTTGTTGCGACTCTGTACTTTGGCGATAATCGCGGTCATAAGAGGAGTGAAGGAGCAAAGGCTATCAAAAGTTACACCTAAAATCCTAGGATTATTGACAGTCGGAAACTTGACGCCATCGACTGCAATATTAAGGTTAAGTCTGTACTACTTCGTCCAGTTTGTAAATATGGTCGCTGTGGATTCGTCTATGGGCTGTTTTAAAACTTACCCTTTCAAATAGTTGTACTTTTAGTGCACTAATTTCTTCAAATTGTAAAGTGAACGGTACTACATAATGTAATCATGTAATTAAGATCACGTAATTAACCAAAAGGGTACTGAATATCAGTACACAAATCGCATACACATTGTAACACATTTTATTGCAAATTTTAAACAAATTACCAGAGATAAAATCTACAAATAAGGCAGCAAATATAAAACTTAAACCGAAACTATAAAAGTTTTGGTAGCATCGCCGAGAGGTAGTATAGAGTTGACTATACGGGGTTACGAAGTAACAAAATTTGTGCTAAAACATGCGTAGTCTAATGCTAATTGCTGCTATTTGCACCGTATTGAGCATTATGATGGTAAATAAAATGAAAAAAATAGTAATAATTTTAAGTAGCATCTACTAACAACACAAACTACTTTATGTAGCATCGATGCAATGCTGAAACAACGACTGAAAATCCAGAGATGTCCATTCAAGTCATCAGATACATGAGTCGACGTGCTGCGCAAGGTGGCGGTGGCGGTGCAGGTGGTGGCGCTGGTGCTGGCATGGGTTTTGGTTTCGGTTTCGGAGCAAATATGGGTGGGCAAGCAGGCGGTGAAGGAAGTGGACAAGGCGGTCGTTAAATATTTGTAGCAACAAATCATAGCGGTACTTTTGACAAGGATTTCATATTGAAAAAAACAACGAAACTACATATAATTCGACACTTACAACTATATAAAGTGAAGCTCATCATCCGGATTAACAAACTCAAATGCATGAAAATTTAAAAATATTCTTACAAAGCATGTGAATAATATTAAAGAATTATAATTGCGCTAAATATCAGCGGCAAGTATAGTCTACTTGAGTGATTTTTCTCTTTTCAGCCCTCCCTATTCTACTGTTTAGACGAAGTATGCTACTTTCTATTAATTACAAGTTTAGACAAATACATAGCTATTATCTATCGTACCAAAATTAAATAGAATTTGGCCGATTGAAGGTTTATTTATGATATGTTTATATTTGTGATTGTAACTCTCACGTGTGGTGCCTTAGACTGAAAGCGAGTAAACCTTAGCCTGGACACTCCAAGGGAGTAGTTTGCAGGCTACGTTGAAGCTAAAAAGTCAATGCTTTAGACCAGTGGTTCCCAAACTTATTTTGTATACCGCCCACTTCGAGAATAAATATTTTTTTAGCGCCCCCTTTTTTCACCTATTTAAAGACCACTATAACTTCAAATTAATTATTGTGACCTACATATGTATATTAACGGAGAATTCTAAACGAAACTATTACTATAACCAGCAACTTGAAACCTGAGCGCAGTAGGTAACATACAACGGCGCTTAGGTCTCAAGTTAACTCTTACGGGCTCCACCTGCCAATAAGAATGATTATTGAAACACAACTTTATAGTATTAAAACAGAGAATCTTTTATTAAAAATAAAACTAAAATAATCGATCCATTTATAAAAACTAATGTGAAGGATGAATCTGATGCTGTTTAATAAGTTTGTTAATATCAGGTTTCAATTTACTCAAGAACAGTCGCAAATCGCCACGTTCGGTAACAAGCAAACGATTTCTATTTTTAGTAAGCAGTGTTTTCACAGCACTAAATCCACGTTCACACAAATATGACGATGGGAATGCTATCAAGAATTGTTGAACGATTGACCACAATCCAGGGTACAACGGCGAGATCGGTATTTGTAGCCAAAATTCTTGATAACCATTTTTGAACTTGATTTTTATTTCCTCGTTTGTTGTCAATTCTATAAGTTCTTCTTCCAGCTGAGGTGACATTGCTGTGTTGACATTTGAAAACGGATCCAACACCCAGTCTGGTATTTCCAAGTTCAAAATGTTCTGGTATCGTTCGGTGAAGTCAATGTGGAGGTTTTCCAAATGTTGGCAGTAGGCAAACAATTCGTCGTTACTGCATGATACTGATAAATTCGGAAAATTGTGAAACTCACGTCTGCCCAGGTTCTTTTTGTGTAGAAGCAGTTTGGCTGCGAAAGCAGCAACCACGTTTTTTGTTTTAATTATATTTAGTTTATCGCTTTGCAGATGGAGATTCATGTCGTTGAACAATTTATACAGGTCTGTCATGTAAGCTATATCATTCTTTGATGTTATGAGCTTGTCTTGAAATTCTGTATCTTTAGTTTCCAAGAACTCTATAGCAGAGTCAAACAGGTTATAGAATCGAGTCAGACAATTGCCTCTTGATATCCAACGAACTTCAGTATGAAACAACAAACGATTGAAATCCTCGTCATTAGTAACACAAAGCTGATGAAATAATCTATCATTCAAAGAGCTGTTGCGGATTTTATTGACTGCTTTGATGACATATTGCAGTGATTGAAATAGTTTTTCAATTAAGTTTCTAACAACTAAATGTTGTCTATGAATAACGCAATGTACACCAAGGACATCTGGAATTTTATTTTTTAAGTGCGCTATTAAGCCTTTATGGCCTTTATGGCAAAGGAGTCTCTTTCTCATCGCAAAACTTTTCCAATATATTGAATATGGGTTCGCCTTTTGTATCGGTCTCTAAATTTCTAGCAAATAATAGTTCTTCACATATTTTCTCATCTTTAATAAACCTCACGTAAGACAACAACAATGCTGCATTAGTTGGTAAAGTGGACTCATCGAGCTGAATTGAGAATTGGCTTGTCCTCAGGTGATCGCACAATGACTCTTCAATGTTTTCAGCCATTTCATCAATTCGTCTTTGCACAGAATTATTACTCAAAGGAATTTTTCGGATAATATTTGCGGCCGGTTCATGAAGCACGGTAGTTATTACTTCATTTATTGCTGGCAATATTAACTCTTCTCCAATGTTATGTGGTTTGCCTTTTTGAGCAATTAACAAAGAGATATTGTACGAAGCTCGAAGTCCGTCGTCATCTTGCTTAGCAGCCGCCGAAAATAGTTTTGCTACACTTGGCTGAGTATTATGCTTCTTCCATAGGTCTTGAAAATATGCTACATTCTTGTTTCTCTTATCTGGATGCATTTTATTCAAATGATCTTGCAGTCTTTAAGGCTTCATTGCTTCATTCGAAAATGTTTTTAGACATAGAAGACACAAAGGCGAGGAGGGGTTTGTGGGATTTTCAATGAATCCGAATTTAATGTAGTCCAAAAATATGACTTCTTATTTTTCCCAGAAATACATTTGTGAAAAAAGGATCTTTCTCCTTTTCTTAATTCATATTAGTTGATGTTCACAAGTTGTTGTTGAGAAGTCGAGACCTCATGTAGTCGTTGCCTAAGAGGCCTCCTAGCTAAATAAAATTACAAATAACCCCCCAGGCCTCTACACAACGCCCCCATTTACTTTCTGGGTCTCTTACCGCCCCCCTTGACA
Organism: Bactrocera zonata; assembly: GCA_037783105.1. Lineage (NCBI taxonomy): Eukaryota > Metazoa > Arthropoda > Insecta > Diptera > Tephritidae > Bactrocera > Bactrocera zonata. The sequence continues at coordinate 80,623 of JBAWJQ010001889.1, read as the reverse complement.
CCTGCAGCGCCCACAAGGGGGCGTTATCGCCCACTTTGGAAAACACTGCTTTAGACGATCCATAATTTGTAGACGACCGTAACAAAAGTCTCTACGGGTACGATTGGAATGCTGCTTTTGCTTGTCTGCTTGATCTAAGTTCGACATCACCGCGATCCAAAGGATCTGCTGTATGGAACAAGGGAAACAATTGTGCGTTAGGACATTAACTTCAGCATGAATTGCTGGTCGATTTCGCAAAGAGAAGAAGAATATGTCATCGAGAACTGTCGGTCACCTTGGTAAAGAAATACCAATTAATGTGGCTACCTAGCGGGAGATGGATAACGGCCCTGAATATGGACCCAATAGACATGAATAAAAAAGAAAACAAAAAGAACGAAAGAGATGTGGTGGAAAATAGTTTGAAACCGTTCTTAAAATTGAACAGTGTCTCGATTGGGTTTCTGCCTGGCGCGACGGAAGCGGACTCTGTAAAGGGCAGCAGGAAAATCTCCAGATTGATATGTAGGTAGGAGGGAATTGTGAAGGGGAATCACCAGAACTAACAATGGATTCTAAGAGGGCTAAAAGCCTCGGTAAAATTCAGGCATTGGACGGTACTTCAGCGGGCTCGAGTGAGTTGAGAGACAGAAGTCGCAAGAAAGGGAATCCATCCTCGGTAAGAAGCTTCGTACTGGAGAAGCATCAACGTTTTAGCGAAATCGCTAAACGAGCTGACTTAATAGAACTCGGGGTATGCGATCGTAGCGAAGAAGATGGAACCGTCTTCCACGGGGAGTAGAAGCGGATCGCGACGCTATATCCGCTTTATAAGGTGGTCAAATGAAACCACGGTACATCTCCAAGATGTAGGAATGCGGGATGTCAATACGGCATCGACAAGCTGGTCAAAAGAGGTAGCAATGTTTGGAGAGATCTTGAAGGGAGCCATACTAGAGGCTTTGGCGAAGGTGACACTTCCAATGCGTCCGTTTAAAATCTTCCTCACCTGAGGAGATAAAAGAGAAGTTGCATTACTGCACTCCGGAAAAGTTTTGGAAAGTGAATTAAGGACTTTAAAGTTTCTGTTAAACAATATTGTTTACAATTTTCGTTATTCCGCAACGACTCTTAATCTGAACCCATGTTTTCTCAAAGGGTAACGGTTCGTCTATGGCGGTTTTAAAAAATAAGTGTTCAATTAGTAGTAATAATTTTTGTGGATTGATTTCTCAAAAAGTAAACTAAACTAAATGGTACTACATAACCTAATCATGTAATTAAGATCATGTAATTGACCAAAACGGTATTACATTTCAGTATACAAATCGCATACAAAATATCGGAGATAAAATCTAAAAATATTGTAAATATCAGCCAGAAAAGCAAAACTATAAAAAGTTTTGGTGGCATCGCCGAGAGGTAGTATAGAGTTGACTATACGGGGTTACGAAGTAATAAAATTTGTGCCAAGAATATGCGTATTCTAATGCTAGTTGCTTTTATTTGCACCGTATTGGGTATTATGATGGTAAATAAAATTAAGAAAAAATAGTAAAAATTTCAATTAGCATCTACTAACAACTCAAACCACTTTAAACAGCATCGATGCAACGCTGAAACACCAGTTACAACTGAAAGACCAAAGATCCTATTCAAGAGATATATGAATCGTCGTGCTGCGTACGGGTTTGGTGACGTCGCCAGTGGTGGCATGGGTTTCGGTTTCGGCGCAAATACTGGTGGCCAAGCAGTCATTGAGTATTTCAACTATAAATAAATCATAGTGGTACTTTTGACAACGATTGTAATTGAAAAGGCCAACGATGTTACATATAATTTTACACTCGAAAAGTAACAACCGTATGAAGTAAAGCTCATCATCCGCGGTCAGCAATTAAATTTTTTAACATGAACATTTAAAAATCCATACAAAATATGTGATCAGTAATAACTGAAATAAATTCAAATTAGATAAAAGCGACAAAGCGTAGTGTGTGTCTTTCTTGTCAACGTACCCGACTCATACTGTTTAAACCTAATACATTGGAACAAAAAAACATTGGGAAATTGTAATTAAAATCCCCAGATAAATGATATTTTAAAACATGTATTTTGTTAAGGACTGTCCTTAATTACTATACCAAATATGAGCGCGATCTGTCAATCAGTTTGTTTACAGAGCCTACTTAAGTTGGTACACCTCCATGTTGAGTTACGAAAATATCGAAGAATTTGTCACAAACTTCTCATTTCTAACCAAATTTCGTGTGCGAAATCGTTGTAAATGTTGGAAAAGGCTTACAATCCTTCAGTTTTATCAAAAACACTAGTCAACGAGTGGTACAAAGACTTTAAAGTCGGCCGAGAGATCGTTGAAGATATGCATCGTGCTGAACGACCTTCGACCGCTTCAACTGATGAAAATATTAAAACAGTGAAGGTTATAGTGCTTGAAAATCATCAGGCAAGTGTTAGAGAGATGGCAAGTGAGCTCGGCATCTCTCGCGAGACGTTCGAATAATTTTGGGAGATATTTCGGTTATGAAACTCGTACTAGCTGGACTCATTCTGATTAAGCAGATTTTTTTTCAAAAAGAGTAAAATTGGGACCGAGTGGAGGGACAGACGATCAATGAGGAGTTCTATTTAGGCGTTTGCGTAGGAATATCCGTCGGAAACGGCCAGAAATGTGGAAGAACAATTGATGGATTTTACACGATGATAATATACCATCCCATCGATCTATGATTGTGACCGAATTTAAAGCCAAAAACGCAATTAATACCATCGATCAACCACCGTTTTTTTCTGTGGTGGCTCCACGTAATTTTTTTTGGTTCCATAAACTGAAATAGCCGCTCTGTGAAATCCGTTTTCAATCGATCGCAGAGATAAAACGAAATTCGCTGAAGGAGCTGAAGGCCATGCCAAAAAGTGCTTATGAAAGCTATTTCAAGGACTGGAAAAATCGCTGGCATAAGTGTGTTACATCTAGTGCGGATTACTTTGAAAGCGACAAAATAAATATTGATGAATAATTAAGAACTTCGGTGAGATGCGAGTTGCTGGAGCTACCGTGTGGTGCCTTAGATTGAAAGACAGTGAGCTTCAGATAGGACACTCCACGGTATTTGTTTTAAGGGAACACTGCTGCTAAAATAGACACCATCTGAAAGCTCTGAAAGCAGAAATTTGACTAGGAGCGATTGTTTAAATATTCTCGGGAGAAGGTTAAGTATTGAGCTTGGTACCCCGACATGTAGACAAACAATTCTAATGAAATCGAACACCCCTCTTCGAGCGATCTTTAGTTTGAAGACTATCATAGCGAACGTTTCGAGGGCTACTATTGCTTTTGCTTGGCTGATTGATGTTGTCAGTTGAGCAAGTTCGACATCACCGCTGTCCAAGAGATCTGATGTCTGATGATAAGATGAATAAGGAAAAAATGTACTTTACCACAACCACTTCGGCACGAATTCTGTGTCGCTTATATGAAGAAAGTGAGAACACAATACCGAGCACTGTCGCTAAACCTGGTGCACAAAGGAACTAAGATCTTCAATATCTCATTGATTTAGACCCACTTGCTATTACTTGTAGAAAAAAGTGAAAGAGAGAGAAAGAACGCCATACTTAATATTTTTCAACAAACTTGCGAAAGTAGCAACTTTGAAAATGATTCATATGAGACGACAATATTTTTAATTGAAATACCCTTAATGGATTTTGAGCTTTGCCATGATCAAAGCATAGCCTTTTCCAGGAAGTTTCTCGATCGTCAGACAGAATAAAATCGATATAGGATGGATGCAATGCACAAGTCACTGCCTCAAGCATTTCATATGGTAGTGGTAAAACGGAAAGATCGCGGCCACTTCTACGCTAAAAGTACTCATTTAATTAGTTCTTGCTTTCCCTTGCTGTTACGTATTGGCATCAACCAATGATGAGAAAAAACGACTGGTGCGCTGAACACCGAACTGAACTCGTTCAATGCTGTTTAACTTGAAAAGTACTATTAACTATATATAATAAATATATTCTGATTTATATCTTCATGACTGATTTAAACTAAGGGAATAAAAATTACAATAACGCAAATAACAATACAACGGTTTCAACATTATTTATCAAAATTTGTTAGAGACAAAATCAGCGTTGCATGTTATAGTTAGAATCACAAACAATTATTCCCTTATAAAACGGAAAAAATTCATATTTTCGCGTTTATATAAATCATTGAGGTTTCATCTTCTCTATATGTAGTCTAAAGTAGTCCAACTATAAAAGGGAGTGCAATGACATTGGACTAAGATAGTTTGAAATTCAATACTGTTCAAAAAGGTCAACGAATTTTACTGGAAAAATGAGGTGTCTAGCAATGGTTGCTTTGATTTGCACGGTATTGGCGGCGATGATGGTGAGTCAAAGGATTAAAGAAAGGATTTTGTCGATATGAACGATTTGTTTAATAATTTTTATCTATTTCTACAAATAATCAAAAAGAACCAACTAATAATATTAATATTCAATTTATTTTCCAGTACTCAGCCAGTGCTCAAATACCACAAATGCCGCAAATGCCTCAAATGCCTGGAATGCCTGGTGGAAATAATGGCCTAATCGATCGTGCACGTCGCTCAGCCCAGGGCGGTGGCGGCGGTGCTGGAGGTGGCGCTGGTGCTGGTGCCGGAATGGGATTTGGCATGGGTGCTAATATGGGTGGTCAAGCTGGCGGCGGTGCACAAGGAGGCCAATAATTTTTCTTGTTCAAATATTTAATGCAATAAAACAGAGCAGTACAGATATATATTTAGAGATTTTAATTTAATGGTGTATTTTTTGTTCAATATTCTTATGGTATAAGCAACGAAATAAAGGTAGAGGGATCCCTATATTATTTTCATTGGAGAGGAAGAGCAGTAAGGCTAGCTTCTCATTAATGATGGGGCTCTTGACGGGCCACTGCTCTATTGGTATACATGCGGTAAGACTGGGAATCTTACCGGACGCCGCATGCAGAAGCTGCTTAGAAGAAGATGCAGTAGAAACTAGCCAGCACTTCCTTCTTGACTGCCCTGCTTTTGGGAGATCAAGACTTAGATACTTGAGAGCACATAGCTTCAGACTACCCGCCGACTTGGCGGGCATAGAAATTAAGCGCCTCTGTAAATTTGTATTGGATACTAAACGGTTTGCCGATAACTGGGTCCGAACACGGGAGTTCGATTTTCAATGGCTTCACAAAGGACTACTACTATCGGTCCATGTGCGATCTCTGATCAGCCATCTAACCTAACCTAACCTAACCTAAGAGCAAAATAACGAATAAATTGGCGAGCTTGGTTAAGCTAGGTATAAAAATCGATCGCCAAAACACACTTAGCCCATTACAAAATGGTCCGTTATGGTTTAAAAAATGCAACTGAAGTTAGATTAAGCCTTCATGAAACAACGGATCGTTTTGAGTTCCTTACAAATCTGCTATACTTTATTTTCGACCCCAGCTAGTTCAGCCGCAAGTCTGAAAATGGGGAAGCCAAAGGATTTTAACCCTAACAACTCGTTCTCTTTGACAATTGACAACCGGCAAGATTATTAATCTTACCACTGCCAATCGAACATTTAACAATGCTTGGAGTAATCATTTATATATATGTATATGTGACCTGGTCTACGAAAAGGGAGCTAACGTGCGAAAAAAAAAATTGAAAAAAAAAAAATGATTTTTTTGACACCTAAGCCCCCTTTCCGTAGACCAGGTCACATATATTGTTTCTAATAGGAACAATATCAACTATCTCTTGATTTTGCACGGTTAAAAACTCCCTCAGCTTTGTTCTTCGCTTCGATATTCTACCTAAGATTTTTGGTGCCAAATCTTATGAAAGGGATACACTTAAAATATCGAACTTCAAAATGCCGACACATCAAAATACCGACAAAATTTAAATATTGAGCTAAATCAAAATACCGACAAATCAGACACCGAAAAATCAAAATACCGACAAACCAAAATGCCGAAATGTGAAAAATATTTTATCTTTTCTGCTTTTATTTCTATCGAAGCACAGAAAGAGAATTCTACTCACTAAGGTTTATGATCCTGAGCGTGTTCGTGGTCGGAGGTGTTTTGATTTGTCGGCATTTTGATTTTTCGGTGTTTTGATTTGTCGGTATTTTGACTGTCGGGATTTCAACTTTCGAGATTTTAATTGTCGGCATTACATTATACACCCCTTATGAAAAACGAGATTGATGGATGTGCCTGTGTTTACAATAATATTTCTTCTTCAGTTTGAAGAAGGATTTCTATTCTGTATTAGATTAGATTATACTATTAGACCATTTGATTATAACGACCAAATTGCGAAATATCTCTATTATTTCTTCTCAAAGATTGTCAATTGTGCGGAGAGAGGAACTAAAAATAACACCTGAGTGTTTATGAATACCTATAATATCGATGGTTCAGTTCTATTGACTTTCTTTCCTGTTCTTCGAACTCAATGAATTGGAAAGCTTCAAACCTAGAACACAGGAGATCTAATGAACGACATGCCTTTAGCTAAGTTCATTTCACGGCAATCACAAGGGTTCTTACTGGACACTGTTCAATGGTATGACCATTCAGGCATTTTCTCCTCCATTTTCTAGCCTTTGCAAGACTGAAGATGAAACGTCTCGGCGAACCAAGAGACATTGCCGAAACTAAATTTAGCTGTCTCAACAAATTTGTCATAGGCTCAAAATGCTTTGTAATGGTTTTATGACCTACTATATTATATAGGAGTTCTAACAATCTCTTAACCTAACCTTAAGTATACTTACTTCAAAGGGGCTTAAGTCTAGCAAAAGTATGATGCAATACGGTAAGGTTAAATATTAACCAAAACAACCGTCCCTTTTACAAAGCGAAGATCTCTTCCGGGCTTGAGGCCACTAACACCCGATGGCAGGGAGTTGGATGTGTCCAAAGAGGTCAAATCTTACGATAGTCGAAGTGCAGTAAAAGCAATCTCAGCTTGTGAAGCCAAAACGCTTTTAGTGGCCGAGTGTTAATGAAGATTGAACCACTTAACAGTTTGAAACCTTGTAAGCCTAATCTGGGTGCCGGGGCAAAAGGGGGTAGCCGGCAATGAGCTGGTTGAGCCGCTCGCCGGCAACGTATAGGATGGTGGAGCCAGAACCGTGCATTGCGAGTTGCTCCGTATGGAAGAGAGCATGGGGAAAGATGAGCACTGGTAGCAGGCAGCTGGAATGCTCCACGCCAAGCTACTACTGGGAGGGTAAATTTTTGGTAGGTTTAAATATATGATCATTGATCACTGATCAACCTCCCCAGAGACAAATTCCGCCTCCTTGTCGCGCGGCACTGCAGGCCCAGGAAGCACTTGTCCAACATGGGCATAGTCTCTAGCGAAAATTGGCGGTTTTACGACAAGGAACAGGAAACACAAGAACACTTGATTCTAAATTGTCCAGCAATTTGTAGAAACAGGCTTGAGGCCCTAGGTTCCATCTATTTTCTATTTATCTAGACCTATTTCGAAGCAAAATATATACTGTATAACTATGATTCGTATTAAAATCGGGAATAATGCAAGTTTTATAATTATTTATTAGGTATTGTATGAAATTTCTGGCCAAACAGAGTATTCTTCCATTGAATTACTTAAAAGTAAAGTAATTTCATCCATTTTCATCAGCTATTTAAATTTTTTTGAGAATAGCATTAACATTTTTTGCAAAACATTTCCACTTAACGTTTTTTTTTTTTGAAGAAAAGTTAAATAGCGGCCTTAAAAATTACTATTATTTCAGATCCTTATCAAGATCATCAGCCTAATTACATATTGCATGTCAATACGAAAATCACATGCAATTATTTCTTGACAAAACGTAAACAAATCATAATTACATGATTACTCTGACCCAATGCGATTGCATCTTCACAAATTTAAATTTTTTTTTCGGAAACTAAACTATAAAAATTGGCTGTGAACACAGCGCTAATCTATAGTTCTGAATTAGACACTGGCTTACAAAGTCAAGCTTCTACGGAAACATGAAATTCATAGTATTGATTGCTTTGATTTGCACGGTTTTGGCAGCTATGTTGGTAAGTGCAGGGACTAAAAAAGGACTTGTTCCGGTACTTTCGTTTTTCCTAATTTCTCTAAAAATATTTTATTTATTTTGCAGTCCTCAGCAAATGCTCAAATGCCTGGTGGCGGTAAAAGTTTAACCGGTCGCTTCCGTCGCGCAGCACAAGGCGGTGGCGGTAGTGGTGGCGCTGGCGCAGGTGCCGGCATGGGATTTGGTATGGGTGCTAATATGGGCGGAGGAGCACAAGGTCAGGGTCAGGGTGGTCACTAATGGAGCATATAGCTATATATTTTATGTAATTTGTAGATATATAAAGCAATAAAACAGAGCAGCGCAGAAACAATTAAAGATATTTTATTTAATTTTCTGATATGTACGGGGTATTCCATACCAAATCGACCACTTTTGAACCCGACCCCTTTAGATTTTGCTGAAACTTATCCATCCTTTTCTACCCTTTGAAAAACATTTTTGAGAATTTTTTCAAAATTTTTTGTCCAACTTCAAAAAAGTTATGAACTTTTCAAAAAAATGGCTTTTTTATTTTCAAATAGCCATAACTTTTGTAGAAATTGAGTTATGGGGACCTTTATTTAAAAAATTTTTGTTTTTGAATGAACTTTTCGAAAAAATACACGAAAAAAATTTAACACGATCAATTATATAAAATAATCGGCTTTTTTTAAGTAAAATCGTCATTTTTTGGAAGCTCGCCAATTTTTTTTTTTTTTTTGTTTTTTCCTCAAAACAAACTTCAATTAATTTGACAACTATCCCTCTAATCCCGGGATGGGCCGATTTTCTTTTATATTTCACATATATACATAACCGACTATTTAAAACTGAAGCTTGTGATCTTGGTGACATTTAGTTTCAACAAGACGGCGCCACTTCTCAGACATCGCATCAATCAATGGATTTATTGAGAGAAGACTTCGGTGATCAGATAATTTCACGTTTTGGGTCGATCGATTGGACACCAAGATCGTACGATACCATACCGATAGACTTTTTCCTGTGAGGATATGTAAAGTCTAAAGTCTATGCGGACAATCCCGCTTCAATTCAGGCTTTTGAGCAAAACATCGCGTGTATCAGTCTCCAGCTACCAGTTGAAATGCTCAAACGAGTCATTGAAAATTTGAACTCAACAAATGTGGTGTCGCATTGTCGTGGCTGGGTGGCGGGCCCACAGCACGTCAGAGGTTTTTGACCGGCCTCAAACCCGACCAAGGTGGAAAAGGTGTCCCTTCCAACCGACCAAATGGAACCAAACAATACGAGTACTTGCAACAAACAAGTATTATTTGCGGCGCTGATGAACGTATTGTGCTTTTAAGCACCGTGGGGTTAGTTTATGGGACAACGGCAGGTACTCACGTAAATCACAACAACTGTTTTTTTCGTTCTGTGTAACCTATAGGGTAGCTTCGGTTAATCTGGTAGGCCAATAAGCCACGCATAGACCAGTTTTGGTGCTTTGCGATACGAGAGTGGAGTTTAATCGGAAAGTGGAATTTAATTGCTCCAAGAGCAGTAGTTATTCTTTAAGATGCATGCGTTTTACGGGAATTTTAACAGACTCTGCGGCCTCACCATCGATACCTCCTCCAGTGTATCATACCGGGAGGACACCAGATACTTATACCATAGTCTTGTCAATGCGGGACAAGTGCACAAGAGATGCTCCATTGTTTCCCTGATGCCCTGCTCTAAACATTTCCTGCAGTCTTCTCGATCTGTCAGTCCCATCCTGAGGGCGTGTGCCCCCATAAGATATCAGGTGCTACAGTCTCTTCTATCGAGTGCCAATAGAATTTTGTGTACTTCCGATCTACCGTTTTGCACATGATTTTTGCAGTTATGCATCCATGTAGCTCGCTCCATCGGCTATAAATATAGTCACAAATCTTGAAAGCTCTGGCTTATGTCACTTAGATTATTATTTTGAACCATACAACTGGAAAAAGCTTTAAAATTTCTACCTACCACTAATTAAAAATTATTAAATTAATTATTAAACTGAAACTCCGTGATTAACTCGTTAATCTGCTGTTACTCAAATATTCGAAAATGATTTTTAAAGCGCTTTTTCGAAAATATGTTTAGGTATACATATTGAAAACTCTCCCCAGCATATATGTATATACTATGAAAAATTATTGAAAATTTAATGCACGTAAATTTGTGACAATTAAACAAATATCAGATTATTATGACTTAATTAGTTTTTAAAAATTTGTTCACACAATTTTCAATAAATTATATACCAATAATTGCATTTCGAACGATACGGCATTGCGTGTTGAATTAAAAAACAAATATACTTTCAATATAAGATACGATCTTCACTATGGAAAATTGTTATTTGGCAGCAGAACTATAAAAACTGGGCTGACGCAGTCATTGGGAAGGTAGTATTCAAGTGACGACAGTACAGAGAGGTTCTTGAAACAAAGATGCGCGTATTAATTTTGACCGCTTGTGTTTGCTGTGCTTTTGCAGCATTGTTGGTATGTAAAAAAAGTTCAACCTTTTTAATAATAAGGAAAACCAATAATATGAAGTCCTAATTCACTTGACAGTACACGACAAATGCTGAGCCCCTACCACAAGGACCACCACAAGGAGTACCACAAGCGCCTCAAAAGCCAGCTATAGAGAGTCGCTCTCGTCGTGCCGCTCAAGGTCCACCACAAGGAGTACCACAAGCGCCTCAAAAGCCAGCTTTAGAGAGTCGCTATCGTCGTGCCGCTCAAGGACCACCACAAGGAATACCACAAGCGCCTCAAAAGCCAGCCATAGAAAGTCGCTATCGTCGTGCCGCTCAAGGACCACCACAAGGAGTACCACAAGCGCCTCAAAAGCCAGCTATAAAAAGTCGCCATCGTCGTGCCGCTCAAGGTCCACCACAAGGAGTACCACAAGCGCCTCAAAAGCCAGCTTTAGAGAGTCGCTATCGTCGTGCCGCTCAGGGACCACCACAAGGAGTACCACAAGCACCTCAAAAGCCAGCCATAGAAAGTCGCTATCGTCGTGCCGCTCAAGGGCCACCACAAGGACCGCCAGGTGGCGGTATGGGTGGTATGATGGGCGCTGGTATTGGATTCAGCGTTGGTGGAAGCGCAGGAGCACAGGGTGGTGCTCAAGGTCAAGGTGGTGCGAAATAGTTTACCAAAACGAATGGTTAATATTGAGATATAAAATTTTATGATAATAAAAAAATTTCAGTGCAGCAAAACAAAAAATATGTGGCTCTCCTATTTTAAAGAACGGTGAATAAATCTAGTTAATAATACTCATGTGGCAACGATAAATAATGGACATCACGTGGTGATCCTGGTAGTTGGACAACTTTTCTCAAAAAAATGCATTAATGACTAAAAATGTGACTATAGTGTAAAGATAATGTGGGGTTTACGACTCTCCATCGTCTTCCGGCTCCATACAATTGTCATATATCCCATACTTACATATAATGCAGTATGATGGGTGGCATTGTCGAAAAGTAAGGTATTAAACACCTGGTGCAGATGCAACGGCCTGCTTGTTGGGGATTACGGACGCGATGAAAACTACATCATCTTGCTGGCTCACCGTTCCCATGACAGTCGGGTCTACGTAACCAGAACGGACCCGGATTTTTTTATCCGATCAAGAACTGTCAACCATGGTATCATACTCGACTTTGTTAATGAACTCGGACTAAATTGGCAATGCGATGAGAGGTGGGAGATCCATGAGAAATTAATCACAACGTTTTCATTCGTCGATGTAGCAATGGTTCTGTAATTGAAAGTTCCAAAGACGAAATTGACGGATCCAAGGCTGAAATATGAACAGGATTGGGCTTCTTGTGTAGTAATCCAAAGACAGAAGTTAGTTTCAAACTAAATGGCATTACAGAATGTTCCAAGTGGGCTTCTGTTCAAGGCAACAAGTTCATAAGCCTTCTACTGGATAGCCAAGTGTCAATTATGGCTATCTGTAGCGCCAATACTAAGCCGCACAGCGTTAGATTATGCAAGCAGGTAATAAACATGTATAACTAGACTCACAGTGGGTAACACGGTTAAAATCATATGGGTGCACAGTTATATTTGAACAGAAGGATATGAAAAAGCAGACGAGCTGGCCCGCGCGGAGGCAGTTGGGGACCCTAAAATGCCCTAGAGTATTCAGCTTCTTCGAAAGTTGTTTGCATGTCTCAGGTCTTTGAACACTAGCAACACCACAAGCCGCAAAGTTATTTTGGAATAATCTTGATTAAGATAGACCAAACAGCGTCTACTTCTAGGAATGAGGAAACTTAGTAATATTGTAGGGGTCATCACAGGGCACCTATCCTTACGATCCCACCTTTAGAAGATTGGAAAAGTGGATTCGGCGAAATGCAGAACATGTGCGGAGGTTGATGAGACGCTGGAACCGTTCCTACGACAGTCAGGTCTACGTAACCGAAACGGACTCGGATTTTTATCCGGCCAAGGACTGTCAACTCGGCAGATTTCTGCCGCTACAACAACAACAACATGAGACACTCGTACATTATGTATGCAAATGCCGAGACTTTAGCCGAATGAGTTGGGATATATTACATGGGCTCTTAATGCCCCTACTTAAGGTACATGGCAAGGCAGATGGTGTGGGAAAAAATCAGAATTTTCACCGAATTCACTGAGTTGTTGGCTAAGACTTTATGTAGTTACCAACGCGAGTACAAAGAGCCAAATGATGGCCTAAGTGCGGCCACCTGCGAACTGGCGCTCACTTTCAACCAACCAATCAACCAAATATAAAGTTGTTAGACAAGGATAAAGCATATGAGTGGATATACTATGTGATATATGACACACGAATTAACCGCGCACAAAAAGATTGCCTACATTTAGGCGCATATCATACTTACATATCTGATTTACAGCCTTGAAGAACCGAAAAAAAACTTTTTCATAAAAGTTATATGCAAAAAAAATCAAAAAATTTTAATTAATAAAAAAAATACATTATAACTGAAAATTTAGCTAAAAAAATGCCAATAGACTAGGGTAGATAATTTGTGAAGGCAAAAAAAAAAATATCATAGTAACATGAAAACCATTGGAATGGAGAGATAAAATAACAAAAATTAAAGATTAAATAAAATATACAAGCGATCTTAGGAGGGAAGCAGCTTTGAATCGTTTAGTGTGGTCTTTTTTGCATTTACAGAGAAAATTTAGCATGGCAATGTACATACCATACAAACATATGTACATATATATTGTTATACCATCAGAAAGTAGAGTTTTGAACAAATCCGAAAGCTCGGATATTTTGATGTGGAATTTTTGATTGAAAATTTGTTCTGTTTTATTTTGAGTCGAAATAGGGTCTCCTACTTACATATAAATTCATATAAAAATAAATTTATATAAAAATTTTTATAAAAATTCAATTTGTTAGGGACACAAAAAGTTAAGTTTTCACCAAATTTATTGAGACATTTTTTTTTTTTGTACAAGATAAAAATAAAAAGCCCAAAACTTGGATATTTGAATTTTTCACATAAATTTTGAGGTTATGTGAAAAAGTTGAAAGTACAAAAGTAATAGATATTTTCATTTCTACAACTTTGACTTATAACTTTTCTCTACAGGCCTCGGTAGTTTTGCCGGAAATTGAGCGAAACCATTTTTACCCTCAAAATTTCAACTATGCCCCTAATCTTCCTCTTTCCAACCTCAGATAGCACGTAAATTATTTTTCGTTTAATTTCTGTTATTTTATTTTTCACTGCCAATGAATTTCAACACACTATGAATTTCTTTCACTTTTTACCATTTTCAAAGGCTTGCCCACTGGTCTACAAGTACATTTCTTCGCAGCAATAAAAGGTTACATTTATGTACATAGATGTTCGTTATATATTTTATAAATTGTAAATATAGCAAAGCACTATAAATACAAAAATATTGTTTCCCATTAATTTCGAATATATTATATGAATATAAAATTTTTAATCACTCACCTTTGTACGCAACACATCATAGCATGGCTCCGATAAAACTTGCGCAATTAAATTTAACATAATATTGGAACGATCCGTTTGTGGACCATATTGGAAATACAGTTGCGAACAAGAACTTTTATGAAACTTATTTTGATTCTCAAACAAATAGCTGTCACCTGTAAAGACAGTTAGCAAATATAAATAATTTCCATAAAATGGCTTGACTGTCCACTCACCGCTACACAATTTGTACTCCCGTTTCTTGAGCATCTGCCGTGCCAACAGCGGCAACACAATCGAATTGGTTTTCTCCAAACGTTTATTGACACGTCCCGCAATATCCAGAGCCTGCGCCTTGGTCACATTGCCATAAATAAAACATTCCGTGTGCAGGCGTTGGAAAAATTCACGCGCGAAATTCACGACACGATCATAGGTGACCACTACGCATAGAACAAAAAAAGTAGTATTGTAGAATTTATATAATTTTTTCAATGTAAAATCAGTTCACTCACATTCCATCGCATCCAACAACTCACTGTTGGCCCAAGCGTTCTCGGTAAGTATTAAAGCCAGATAATAAATGGCATGCTGGTAAGGTTGTTCGGCCTTAAAATTCTTGAGCGAGCGTATGAAGTCCTCGCGCAATATATTAAAACGTTTCTCATCGATTTTGAAATCGAATAAATGATCCAACACTTTTTCCAACAGTACCAGCTGCTTGTCATTATAGCCGCGTATAGAAAACTGCAGAAAAGCAAATAATTATATATTTTTTTATTTTCAATTGTTTAGCATGCGCACAAACCTCAATACCCGACGACTTGGTGTTGACTTGTAGCTTCAAGCCCGCTAAAGCTGCATCATATAGATATTCATTCAACTGATCTTTGAGCAGAGAAACCATTAACTGATTCAAATTGCAGTTAAGCGGATCGAGATAGGCAATTGGATTGGACATGTCAAAAGTCATGCAGGCTTTCGGCTTCAAAAAGTGGTTGTCTTGCTTATGCCACACACGTAAGATTGGCGAGTCCTTTATAATGATGGGATGTTTCGATAAATCCGCATCCTCTGGTGCCAAATCGAGATTTGTAGGTATAAAAGCGTTTGGTAGAGGGAGCGCAACGTTCTCATTGAGACCACAATTTTCCCAGCGCTGTGGAATAAAAATATTGAGGTTAGGAGTTATACAAAAAAAAAAGCAAATTTAAAGGTTAGGAATTATAAAAAAGTATTTGAGGTTAGGAATCGTAAAAAAAAAATTTGAGGTTAGGAATTAAAAAAAAAAATAAATAAATAAATTTTAAGTTCAGAAGTTATAAAAAAAAATTTGAGGTTAGAAGTGACAAAACAAATTTTTAGGTTAAGAATTATAAAAAAAAAAAACAATTTTAAGGTTAGGAATTATAAAAAAACATTTGAGGTTAAGAATTATAAAAAAGTATTTGAGGTTAGGAGTAACAAAACAAATTTATAGGTTAAGAATTATAAAAAAAAACAATTTTAAGGTTAGGAATAATAAAAAAAAATAAAGCTTAGGAATTATAAAAAAATATTCCAGATTAGGAATTATAAAAATAAAGAAAAACAAGTAAGGAAGAGCTAAGTTCGCGTATAACCGAACATTTCATACTTTCGCAAGTTGCAATGACTAAAGCCAGGAAAGTATCTTCAGGAATATAAGGGCTGTTAGTTATATAGGGTCTAGGGAGTTAGAAAAAATTGTTTGAGGTTTTGGAATTGTAAAAAAAATATTTGAGGTTAGGAATTATTAAAAAATATTTGAGGTTAGGAATTATAAAAAAATATTTCAGGTTAGGAATTATAAAAAGAAAGAAAAACAAGTAAGGAAGAGCTAAGTTCGCGTATGACCGAACATTTCATACTTTCGCAAGTTGCAATGATTAAAGCCAGGAAAGTATCTTCAGGTATATAGTTATATGGGGTCTTGCGAATTAGAAAAAATTGGTTGATGTTAGGAATTATAAACAAAATATTTGAGGTTAGGAATTATTAAAAAATATATGAGGTTAGGAATTATAAAAAAAAACAAGTAAGGAAGAGCTAAGTTCGGGTATAACCTAACACATTACTTTTGCACCTTGCAAGGATTAAAACGTGGAAAGTACCCTCAGGTACAGAAATCTTGTTAGTTATATCGGGTCTAGGGCGAGTTTTGACTCGATTTTATTAATTCTACGGCTAAAGATGTACTGCTATAAGAAAAACACGCTCTCTCAATTCTAATAAGATAACTCGCATATTTGCCATACATATATGCGGTATAAAGTCTCCTGGAAGTTCGAAAACCGTTGTACCGGTCGGCGAGTCTCGAGATATGGATTTCAAATTTTGCCATTTTTTTTTTTGTTTTTGGCAAGAAACATGTGTACCAAGTTGTATCAATATATCTTAATTTTTATTCAAGTTACAGCTTGCATGGACGGAGATATGGACAGACAGACAGACAGCCACCCGAATTTCAACTCCTATCGTCATCTTGATCATTTCTTTATATATATATATATACAACTCTATATTTATCTCGCTTAGTTTTAGGTGATACATACAACCGTTAGGTGAACAAAACTACGACACTCTGTAGCATCATGTTGCAAGTGTATACAAATCATGTTCTTGTGTATTCGCAGCCTACTCACCCGCAATGTCTCGGCTTCAATTTTGTACGTGCCATATTTAGTTTTGTAATACGGTTCGACTTCGTTACACAATGGCTCGTAACTTTGGCCAATTAGCACGATGCGACATTTTTCCGGCACGAGCTCATCAAGCAGTTTGGTAATCAAATCTGGACGCCATTCATTACTTAGATATGGTGCGGTAAGCACTTCCTCAAGTGGATAAATCTATTGAATGTAAGTTTGATTTTCAGGTTATAAGGTTGGCATGTTTTATATTTCGCTAATTACTCACCTGCATTGCGGAAACTGCATTTGTGACCATATTTTCTGGCTGCTCTTTGTCCTTGAAGCGGAAACGTATTTCATTTATTTTAACATATTCATCAAAAATCCACTTCTTTGGACCCTCCTTGCGCACCATTGCCAAATACTAAAACAATTATAATATTTAAATAATTTTATAAAATTCTTTTATAATTTTTTTTTTTTAATTTGTTTTTTGATTTTTTTTTCCAATTATTATTTTTAATTTTTTTTTTTAATTTTTTTTGATTTTTTTTTCCAATTATTATTTTTAATTATTTTTTTTTTGATTATTATTTTTAATTTTTTTTTTTAATTATTATTTTTAATTTTTTTTTATTTGTTATAAAATGTTTACGCACCTGGAAAATAATATTGACGATGTCATCAACATGCTCCATGCCCTCCTGCGTGAGATCAACAACGATCTCGAAGAAACCAAAGCCGTTTAATGTATTCTGATGACCAGCCATTAGGCTAAATATTAAAATGAAAAAAATTAATAAAAATAAATTAATAAGAAAAAATAATAAGAAAAAACGTTAACTTCGGTTACACTAAAACTAGAATACTCTTCATAAGTAAAATTTTCTTTAATTTATAACTTACTCATTACACCAACCCAATTTACGCAGTTCAGAGAGTATGCTACCTTTGCCCTCATGCCCAAGCAAGTGCGAGAGATAGCTGTCGGGCTAAAGTTGCGTAAAAAAATATATATAAATAGAATTATTGGTATTTAATATAATCAAGTTTCACCAACCGCAGATTTATATAACTCTGTTAGATCGGGTGTTGTAAAGCTGATTGTTAAAGAGCGCAAGTCTTTTATTGGTAATATATGCACTTTGCGCGCGTATTTATCCTCCGAGAAGGGTTCAGGCTCAAATGTTGGTATTTCAACATTTTTATTCTCGATAGTGGAGAACTTGTCAATGACCATTTCTTCGAGCTCGTTAAGTGACTCTGAAAATAATTAATAAATTTTATTGTAACAATAACGTGCGATTTTGTTTTATATGTTTTACCTTTGCCTAGTACCGCCAAGCTCATAATATTCGCGGAATACCATTTCTTATGAAACTTTAAAAGTTCTTCACGCACATCAATGTTCTTTGATTTGGGTATGTCATGGAGTGTTGCTTTATTGCCTGTTAGAGGTTAGAAATTTAATTATTTTTAATAAAAAACTAATTTTGATAACAAATCAGCTTGCTTACATTAATTATATATTGGTATTTTATTATAGCATTACTTACCAGTACCAAATTTGCTATACGGATGATCCGGCTTTGCTAAATGCTTATGCACTTGCTTAATGCGCCATAAATCGCTTGGTATATTTTTCTCATGCTCTGAATTGACCTTTATATGCAGAAGAAGTATATAATTAAGTTAAGATATTATTATTTATAATTTGTACTATTATTTATTCTTTTTATAATAAACAAACAGCTTACCGCATTAATTTCACGCTCGGTGGCACTGGCTGTAAACAACGGTCCTATAAAGAATTGCGCAAAACGATCGAGTGCACCATCCAAATGATCTGGCGCGACATGAAAGTGATACTTGGTATATAATGGATATGTAGCTGCATTGCTGCTGCCGCCACTTTGCGATAAATAGGTGGTATAGCCATTCTCATGTGGATACTTTTCGGTGCCCAAGAACAGCATATGCTCAAGAAAATGTGCCAAACCGGGTAGATTATCGGGATCGGACATATGGCTGCATGTGCGACAAAATTTGTGAATAAACAAATAATTTTAATAAATTTGTATAAAAAAATAATTTTAATAATTTTGTATTATAATTCAATGCTTTGCCTTCATAATTCGACTCACCCCACTTGTACTGCCAGCGCTGCCGCCGAAACATCCGTTTTGGGATCACTGATCAATAGTACCTTTAAGCCATTTTCTAATTGCAGACCACGGTAGTCTCTTGTGTCTTGCTCTGATTTGGTAATATCATTTAAACTGCGTAAATAAAAGTGAACAAATTATATGTGGGTATACATAACTGGTTTGTACGTGCATTGCTGTATTAATGTTTATTTGTTGTTGTAATCGATATGCATTAAGTCATTGCGTTTGCGCGAGTGCCGAGTCATAAATTTATTACATACATATTTACTCACCGTACTATAGCTTCTATCGCTTGTGGTTTCTTTAGTGGCATCTTATTAAGACCGCCTGATTCGCCTGCCGCGGCAGTGCTTGAAGCGCTCATTTTACGTTGGAATATGAAGTTTGATTCAGCACGCGTAAACAATAAACTTGAGTTTGCCCAAACGCTAAAAATGTTGTGAAATACAAAGCAATTCGCATATAAAAATATGTATATGTATATAAATATGTACATATCTATATTCATCACACAATAATTATAATGCCATGCAGTCGGATTTGCACGCACATATGTACCTTTTTGTGTTGTTTGCGTTTATTATTGATCGGGTCTGCAGTTGTTGTCTACAGCATAATACTAAGGCTTGTCTAATAAACATTAATGTTCTATAAAATTGTTGTTGCTCCACTTCCTATGTACTCTATAATAACCACTAGGTTTGTACTTTTGTTACGGTAAAATTTGCTTTTTTATAAAACACCAATTAACTATTTTGTTGGCAATTTGCTGTGCTAACGAACTACTGCCACAACACAAACTTCTCCTGCTCCACCGCTATTGGAATCGTGGAAAATTCTGCTTACTTAATCGCACCCCTCACCCAGAATCGTGATTCTAGTTGGATCTTATAAATTAGCAATTAACAATGACAATCAGTTGTTTTTGAAAGCTGTCAAATATGACATTTGAATGAAACGCAAACAGCTGATGGAAATGAAGAAATTACGGCAAAGAAATCGGCATTTAATGGAATTGAAAATTAAGCGGATATAACATTTCGATAATTAAAAAAAACGTTAATTAATTTGAAATAGGCGCTAATAACTTACAGGGTGGTGAAGAGTATACAGATTGGAAAAAAGACATTTGAAAATTATGCTATTAAATTTATCGTGGAGAAATATTAAAAAACATGGCAAATTTGAAGTAAAAGACGTATTTTTTGCCGTAGCTTTAAGAATTTCGCTTCAATAAACATGAAATTTAGACACAACATTAATATTAAATATTGTACACTCACTTAAAACAACGAAAAAAAATTTAAAAACTCTACTTAATCCCTAAAATTCAAATGTAATTTCCTTAAAATCGTATTTGTTGTATACATGTCAACAATTTAAAGATTTTGTTAGTGTATCTTCTTGGAAATATTTTATCTATAAATTTAAATAATAAAATTAAATTAAAAAAATGTCACCCTGTGTCTTAAATATTCGGGTATAGCAATGAACTTCAACGTTCCGCTTCCGATACGCGCAAATACAACACCGTTAACAGCAGCAAGTTGACAGCAGTCAAAAACAAAAGTTCCGTGAGAGCGCATTAAATTATGAACACAAGCGGTTACTTGACAAGTAGCGGATAAAGAGCACCAATGCAGAGCCACTTAAATAATTTACATAAAGTGAAAGAAAATATCTGTTGCAAATACAGCATAAATATTTAAAATTTTAATTGCAATAACATAAGAATTTAACGGTAAAAGTGCATAAACGGCGTAATATGTGACAAAGTGCATGAAATATAAGCAAATGCAGAATTAGGTGCAATGTGAACAATAAAAAAGTTAATGGAGCGTAGTAGAATAGATGCAAATAAAATCTGTGCGCAACCAGAAAAAAGAACCAAAGTGCAATAAAAAGATAGAGATAAATAAAGTGAAAAAGTGCATACAAATTTCAATAAGCACTAAGTTTGCGAATATACATACATATGTATGTATGTAACTATAAATAAAAATTAAAGTATAACGAGAGGTAAGAATAACGAAAAACCCATTTCAATAACTAAATGTAAATATTAAAACTATTATATTATAATAAGCAGCTAGTGAAAAATTAGTTACTGAAATTGTGTGGCAAAGTTTTGTGCAGTTACTGCTAGTGCAGCAGTTGTTTTTATTTTTCATGAAAACGAAATGGCACAAGAAAAATCAATTTTCTGGCGAGCTCCCTACTTCTAACTATCATCCATACTTACATATGTACATATGTAAATGCAAACCTCCTAAAAGGGTTGAGCACCTATTTTCCCAACAGCTGAGCAACTTATTCTGAACGTATGCTTTTGGAATTTAAGTAATATTTAAATTAATAAGAAAAATGGGAAAATCGCAGTAGCCAACAGTATAGTAAATGCTGACATGCAGGCGAGCCCCAAAGAAACGCTGCCAAGCCGGCTGTAAAAAATTATAATTGGAAAAAGTGAATGCAGTGCAGTGACGTGCTGCAATACAAGTACATGTATGCACATATGCGCTATGGCGTGTGGCAAAGGCAGTTAAAGGGTTTAGTGGAGCGGCGGTATGGTGGCGTGTGTAGAAAATCAATATGCCAAGTGGCATGCAAGCCAGGGCAACCAGGCAGTTCCAGCAGCAGTGAGCACATACAAACATACATGCCTATACAATAAAGCATACATTGCGATGCGCTGCATGCATACATATACATACATAGATGCATGTATAAGCTAGATGCTTTAATAAATACCTGCCGTGTGACACGTTGGATTGCAATGCACATAGTCACAATCAAAGTGCTTAGCACTAAAGTTAAAATTTTATGAAATCTCATACGTTGCAACCTAATTAAATTAATTAATACTTAAAAACTATTGTCTATCTCATAGTAAATTTACAAGTATACAGTGAAGTGTCATTTTGTGTTGATATAAATTCATTCAGTTGTTACGTCGTCACCCCCGCAACGCCTCCACTATCGCGCATTCATAAGCACCTTTCTTGCGCTATTTTTTTTTTTTATTATATTTCTTTTTGTTTCTCGCCTATAGTGTCATTTATAATATGCAGCGATTATGGCACATAAAGGGAAATAGCGATGGCTTATTAGTAGCAACAAAAACAAAAGTATCTAATATGTAGGGCCCATACAGTTCATCTTATAAAAATGAGTATGCATTGTGTGTTTTAAGTTTTGTCATGCGGATGAAATCATTAGACTAATAATAATAACTTTTTTTTTAATTTTTTATTCATTTATTTAATATTTTTATTAAAAGCAATAACAAAAAAACAGCAACTTAAAGTAATAATTTTTCAAATTAGTGAAAAAATCTTTCTATAACTTAAAATTGTGCCACTATAACACGTATGCACAAAGCATAAATTGCGGAACACAGTTCAAACGGTTTTATTTTTAAGTTTTGATGGATCTTCACTTCTTTGTTGCATAGCCTTTAGACTTTTTAATTGCACTTAATTTGGTTGGCATCGACACACGAAATTTGGAATCTTTTATCTTTTCAAAGTTTTCAAAGATTCTTTTTTTGTGATTTGGTTCTTCAGTTTTTTCTTTCTAAAAAATTCCAGAAGATTGGTCTGATGTTTTCAATTGCTCAGTACTAAATTTTCTCCAAACTTTTTCATTCGCATTCGAGCCAAAAAATATACATATACTTTCGTTCGGGAAAATAATTGAATTATAGAAATTTTTATCCTTATTTTCGTGCCTTTTCACAAACAAATAAACAAACTGAAACTCGCCTGTAAGCGTTATAAAAGCTTTTTACGAACATTACGACCATGGTCGCCAGCATCATACAGCACTCGACGAACAGTTTGGGGACTGCAGATTTTACCACTCTCATTTTCAGTTTCGTAACTCACTTTAGGTGCACTTCTCTTCAGGTTAGCCAGTGCGTGTTATAATACGCTGCTCCTTTGAATCAAATATTTCTGGCCACCCAGATCTTTCCTTATTATTTGTATTTCCCACTTTTTTGTATTTTTCTATTGTTTTTATTAATAGAACTACCTTTACTTTTATTTTTGCAATTTGCCTCTGATTAATTTCTGTGATGCACTGTACATATATAAGTATGAAGTTGCATTCGTTGAAAATTGTTGATTGCATTAAGTGCTCTTTAAAAATAAAAAAAAAATAGTAATAATAAAAATAATAATATATATAATAAAATAAATAAATAAAAATGTGAAAAAATTAATATATAAAAAAATAAATAAATAAAAAAATAAAAAAAACATGTAATGCAATTGTTGAAACTGTTGCTTGAAGGAATAAGTAAATACATGTGTCGCTGCCTGGACGTTAAACCCAATCCATGTGCGTTTCTGCACGTAGTCCGCTGTTGTTATTCTTGAACTATTTTTGTTATTTGGGTACGTAAGCAGTGGTTGCAGTTATAGGCAGATACATACATACGTACGTAATAAGTATATGCTTTTAAAAAAAGCATGATTCATTCCGAGGTTCCCTAAGTTTTTAAAGAAAAAAAAACCCAGACCCGTGGTACGGCATGCCTGTCGTAAGAGGCGACTAAGATCCTGGCCGCCAGTCCAGAGTTGTGTGGAAACTCAACTGGTAGTAGCTTCGGTTACAAGGTCATACCAAAGACTTTAACCTGGTACCACGGAGAGCAGTAGCCCTTGGAGGTAACTCCAATCTGCTCATTGGGTTTGGCCCTTTGTGGAGATTCGTGGTGGCTTTGGTTAAAACTCAAATTGCGTGAAGAACTGACTTTGTCAGTTTGAATGTGGAGTTGTATTGCAACCGGGTGCCAGACCCAAAGTACGGCAGAGGTTTTAGATGAGCCTCGAACCCTACCAAGGTGGTAAGTGTGTCCATGCCACACTGCCGATTGGTAGTGAAAATCCTTACCCAATTTTCAGGGCGCTGATCAACGCATTGTATTAATCCGTTGTGCTTCTGAGCACCGTGGAGTTAAGCTTTCGCAAGCAGGATCCCACGTAAAACACATTGACACGTTGTCCACATAGACTTTAGATTTTACATATCCCCACAGGAAAAGTCTAACGATGTGATATCACACGTCATTGATGGCCAATCGTCCGGCCCGAAACATTAAATTATCTCTATAAAATGTCGCCATCTTGTTGAAATCAAATGTCGCCGAGAACACGAGCTTCAATTTCAGGTATCAAGTTGTCGGTTATCATGGCGCGATAGTCAAGAGCATATAGAGCGAAGCTATGTCGCTTGGGAAGGTCGTGCGGCTTCAGTTCTTCCACAAGTTGTATTTTGTATATTTTCAATTTAAGATCTGCGCCAAGTCAATCGAAGCGTCAGTCAGTGTTGCTGTGAACGACGTCGAGTCGACTCTCCACGGTCTTCGTGTAAACTCTCAGCTACGGCTGCATGCTGGACGTGCTCTATTTGGTCGAATATTATCCAATAATAAATGCTGGGTCTCAAGATGGTGTTGCGAAAGGCACGCTTAGCAGGCTGATTATGTTGATCATAAGTTGCGTGCATCGCGCAAAACTCCTTCTTTACAGAATATGAATTTTCGTAATAAATTTGAACGATTTGTAACCTTTGGTGAAGGGTGTAAGTATTTCCATGATGAAATACCAAATAATACTGGACAAAAATAGCATGCAGCTTCACACGTGATCTCTCAAAAAGAGGCTATTGAAAAAAGTACCACTACTTGGATCACCCGTTATTTTCTTATTATGGTATTATTGCCGCCAATTGTCATTTAAAACTGTGTACATAAATAGGTAATTGCTCCACATATTAAGCAGAAAAGCCTATTTTTAGATTTAACCACGGATCATCATTATGAATTGAAATTAGAACAGACCTTTATAAGGATAAATAGTAAGGCCAGCCATTCTTAAGATCTTAGTATAACAAAGATAAGTTAACTTCCACACCAAAGATACTCTTGCCAGGCGCCTATTTTATAAAAACTATATTATATATTATATATGTCTAAGGTCTAGTAAAAAAAATCTAACATTTTTGCATTAAATTGAAAGTTTTATTTAGTATTGTTAGTGTTATTCGATTTCGGTGAGGCAGACATAATTTTCTTCAATAACTTGTTTTTATTTTTAAGGAAATTTCATAATGCCACTCTCATAGAAACCCTCATCTGTATTGGCAAAAAATCGAGACTCGTTTCTTCTAAACTTCTCTTGAGACGAATTTTTCCTCAGTAAAATCATTCACAATAGCTTGAAACAGGTAATAACCACTCGATATCAGATTCAAACAAGAGGTGGATGCATAAAAATATACCATCCAGGCTCCCGGAAGTTCTGATGAGTCGCTAACGATGTGTTTTCCTGGCTCGGCTCAGTATTTTCTTCGTTCCTTCAAAAAACCTGTTTGGTCATCAAAAAAAAAAATCTTTTCATGCTAATAATTTTCCTTCTATTGTCTTCAGTAGGCTGCTACTGGGCTATTACTTTTCTCAGATGTTGCAATTGTTGATAATACATGTCCGAATTAAGGGTTTGGTCATAGAGGAGCAGCTCGTAGTAGATGATTCCCCGGCGATCCCAGCAAACATGCGGCAAACCCCATCCGTCCATAAATCCTGGCTCAGCCAGCAACATTTGCATCACCGCGATTCGACTGCGTCCACGACCGTGTTCGCTTGATGTTGTCGTTAGTAACTCACTCTTTTGTCACCAGTAAGCATCTGCTGAAATTTAGTCTAAGAGGTTTTTGCGTTAATTCTTGTGTCACCCATATAACGAGCTTATTTTTATATGCAGCCTTATTAAAGTAGTTTCAAACAGTTTTCCGAGTAATGTTTAGCTCCTGTGCAATCGAAACAGTGCTTACATGACGGAGGAGACTCGTCGTTTTCCACTATTTTATCACTAACCGCTAAATATTCGATTAATAACAGATTATGGCAGGCATGTCACTCGAACAGCTTATAGCCGGACAGTTGGGATGCCTAAAACTTCTATAAAATTGTTCATAAAAATTAAAATCCTCACAAATCTGTTGTGGTGGCTAATGTCAGTTTCAGATGGTCCTGGATCGACCATTTCATGAATTATACCATCTCTCACTTGAACATCTTATAGACGGTCCATAGTGGTACCTAGAACTCCTATAAAATTGATCATAAAAGCCGATCACAAATCTGTTGAGGCAGCTAACGTCAGTTTCACTTTAGTGTTGAGTTGTTTAGTCGAAGAGACCGAAACCCATGTCGACGTCTTGTCTTTTGGCTCGCCAAAGGTAGATCAACACTCACTAAGATTTGAGCAATTGATAACAGATAATATTAAAATCAAGAGACTTTTATCTAGCGTGAGCGGCTCGGTACCTTCTTCGTTTCCTCGCCTACAAAAAGTCAGTTTGGGCGCCAAAAAAAAGGTTCTTTACCAAAAGAAAGAGTAATGGTTAAGTTAACCAGAACTTAACTGACAGTTGGCGGCTAACCAGACATTGAGAAAACGGTACTTTCAGACGTACATGCATACTCGTACATACTCGTACATATCGCAGTTAGTGGCATCATTTAATGAAGCAGCAATTAATTGCTCACACTTCCAGTTCACTCACTCGCGTTTTTATGCATTTTATTTACTCTCGTTTTTTTCTTTTGAATTCCACTCGCTCCGCTTATCACTCGTATCTGTGATTTATGCACATATGTATCTATGTACATATGTATATAGTATGTACATAAGTATGTTAATGCTCTTGCAGTTTCTCTCTCGAAGCAATGGAGCCGAGCTGTTGACAAATAATGCAATCAGTTTGCAAAATTTTCCATTGCTGTGAATATCAAATAGAGACTAGGGAAAATGTCGTGTTTTCGCATGAGATTAAAATATGTAATTTATTTACTTGCACTATAAAACACTCATACACACACTCACACTATACACACTAGTGAGTGTTTGTGTTAATTATTTGAGGAGTGGATATTTTTTTGCAAGTAATGGCATACTTGTGCACTTTTATATCTCTATTTGTTGTGTTAGATAAGTTGTTGTAATATATGACTAATGGTCAAAGTGATTACGGTTTATTAATATAAAAGTGTGTGCTATTTTTAACTTCATACTAGATGCTTTTGTTTAATTATAAACTAGGCAATAACATAATATGAATAATGTGTTGGAATATGTTTAATATGCATAGATGTATGTATGTATATGATTACTAGATTATTAAATAGACAGGTAATTGGCTATAATAATATAATTTATGACATGGATTCTTTAAAAACTTGAAAAACTGGAACTACAACGCTTCAATAGAGTTGGAATGACCTCTACAAACATACATATACGAGGGCTGCTATATATATTTCTGGCCTAATAATCAAAATAGGCATATTTATGAACGAAAATGTTTTTTTTTTTTTTTTTTTTTTTTTTTTTGACAGTCTTGCATTATCAGTTCACGTACGGCATCGATGTTTTCTGGCACAACGGCTGCTTTTGGACGACCTTCACGGAATTCGTCTTTGAGCGAGCGTCGGCCACGATTGAATTCGTTGTAACAGTTTTTCACAGTGCTATAGGATGGTGCTTCATAGACATACAAAGATTTTAGTTCATCCATGCACTCTTGTCGTGATAATCCACGTCGAAAGTTGTGAAAAATGATCGCACGAAAATGTTCACGAGTTAATTCCATTTCTTGGCCAAGATGAATTTTTTAATTCCCTGTAAATAAAACAATTCACGATTAAATGACAAAACGTTCTGAGTGATGTTATGCTAAAAAATGTCAAACTTTCCAATGGAAATGTCAGATTGCACCTGGCAACACTTAGTGTTAGATATGGTTAAGTTACTCTGGTAGACCAATAAGCCAGGCCAGTTTTGGTCCTTGGTAGGTGCAGTTCAGTTTCTTTATCCAAGAGAAGAAGTCATCCTTTAGGATGCCCGCGCTTGCCGCGTGTTTTAACAGACTCTCTATTGATACCTCCTCCAGTGCATCATATCGTGGGGACCCCAGATGCTTACAGCGTAGTCTTGGCAATGCGGGACAAATACACAAGAGATGCTCCATTGTTTCCCTGATGCGCTGCTCTAGATATTTCCTGCAGTCTTTTCGATCTATTAGCACCACCTTACGAGCGTGTGTCTCCACCAGACAGTGACCAGTTAGAATTCCCATTATGTTCCCACAGTTTCTTCTATCAAGTGCTAATAGGAATTTTATGTACTTCCGATCTACCGTTTTGTACATGACTTTTACAGTCTTATGCCCAGGTAGTCCGTTCCATCGTGCTTTGATTTAACCATGCTTCTGTCGAGATCGTCGTATAGACAATGCTTGGGTTTCCCAATGTTGATCATGTGTTCGGATGTTACCCGTACACCATTGTCCACTATTTCATTGCCTCCGTTGCCTTTGTGGCCTGCCACCAAGAAGAAGTGAAGTTGCTGGTCGATATACAATACGAGGTTACTGCCTGCATTGCTGCTTGGCTGTCTACGTAGATGTTGATTCTGTAATTGCCTGCAGGTGCATTAGAGGTCAGTTCCGCGGCCTTCGCAATAGTAAAGACCTCAGTTTGAAATATACTAGAGGGGTTCGGCAACTTAAAAGGTTGCCTTATGCCTAACTCTGGACAGTATATTCTTGCAATCTACAAACATAAGGTCTACTGACTTTAAAAAATGCGATATTTTGACATGAAAATTCATATTTTTTCGAATTTAAATCGTTTTCTCCCTAATAATTCGGCATAATTTTGAGGTTATGTAAAAAAAGTTGTAGATCCTTTCATTGTGTGTCTTTCTATCCGTTAAATAGAGGAGTTCATAAAACTTAAGACCCGTGACCATCTTATTGATTTTAAGTCAAACTTTACCATAACAAATAAAAAACTCTAAACTTGTCCACCTTTCATCATCCAGCTTCTACCCCTGAGTGTAGCCACCTTGGTGGCTAAGTACTATGATTGTAGGCGGGAATACTGCAATGGAGTTCACTAATCATTCTTTCAGGGCAGGCAACCATGAGTTAAGAATTGCTTGACTTCGCCATCACTTTTTATAAAACTTGTATGGGGGACTGGCCGCCTGTCAGCGGATTGGCAAAACTGATGAACTGGTAAGAAAAGGAACCTGAGCTGACCCTGCTGACAATGGAATGGGAAAAGATCGAAGCTCCGTCCTCTTCGTTCTCCGATAGGTGTCAAATGGTTCATCCGTTGAGTTGATTTATGCGATGTGTGGGAAGTGGCGCCGTCTTGTTGAAACAAAATGTCGCCAAGATCACGAGCTTCAATTTCAGGCATCAAATAATCGATTATTATGACGAGATAACGTTCGCCATTGATGGTTACGTTTTAACCAGCATCATTTTTGAAGAAATATGTGCCGGTGTTTCCACTGATCTACAAACTACATCTAACCGTTGTTTTTTCTGTATAAAATAGGAGCAATTGAATCTCATCAGGTTGCTATTCGTCCCCAATGTTCCAATTTGGTTTGCTTATATACCCATTGAGCCAGAAAGAGTCTCATCGCTGAACAAAATTTGTCTCAAAACG
This sequence comes from Bactrocera zonata, assembly GCA_037783105.1. NCBI lineage: Eukaryota > Metazoa > Arthropoda > Insecta > Diptera > Tephritidae > Bactrocera > Bactrocera zonata. Next base: position 51,184 of record JBAWJQ010001889.1, on the reverse strand, counting down.
TCGGATCTTTTTGCAGCTTTTGAAGAGCCCATAGAGTGTAGCAACGTCGCTTGGGAAGGTCGAGCAGGTTCGGTTCTTGCACAAGCTATACTTTGTACGCTTACAATTTAAAATCTCGACGTAAATCGAGCCAAGTCGTTCCAAACGTCAGTCCGAGTTGCCGGCGCCGAATCAACTCTCCACGGAGAAATGGCGAATCGAAGACAGCTAGGGTATCCAACGAACCATTCTGGATGTTACAAGTTTCGTGGCACTTAACAAACCTTGTTCAGGGTATAAAAATATGCGAAATAACTGAAAAATAATTTGCATTGTCAATACTTTTGCCTTTATGCATATACTTACATATGTATGTACATATATATGTATGTCTGTAGGAATATAAATATAGATATGTGTGCTGATAGTGTTTGTATGTATGTATGTATGTTTGTTCTCTTAAGCCCGCATTGGTCCACTTAAGTGGTATTTATTGTGCTTGTAAACGGCGAGCAGTTTAAATTACGCACTTCCGTCGTGCTTTGTGTCGTAATTTATGCACACGTAAAGCTTTCTGCTGTACATTTAAGTTGCGTGTAACTAAAAATAGCCGTTGTATATACATATGTATATACACACTTATATATTTTAGTAATTGTGATATTTTTGCACAGGTCTCATAACTTAAATAGAATATTTTATAAAAAGGCATGTCTGGTATCAGCTGTGTAATCAATTGCCAGTCTTATGCCAAAATAAATATATGCTTACATACATAGTATGTATGTGTAGATGTGTGCTTTTAATATTCTTCATCTTGCTTCACGTACTTGACATATGTATGTATGTATGTACGTATTTCTGTGCTTACTACTCCGCTTAATGTGTTTACAAAAGACTTGTACTCAATCATTTGAGTTCAGCGCCGACGTTGACGTTGACAGCGAACATTCGCTTTTTATTACAATTTCGTTTATTTTCTTTTTGTTGTTATTTTTACTTTTTATTGGTTTGTTATTTTATTGTGTGCGGTTTTTTTTTTGTTTTTGTTTTTGCCGCGCATTAAGCACATATGAATTGAAATCAATTATACCATGCCATGACACAAAAAAAAACAATAACAAATAAGTTATTACACATGTAAAATGATATAACGAGTGGCGAACGCCGGCGAGTAGATTTATTTACTTATATTTTGAACTATTGGTGAAGAAATTATTAAGTGAAAACTATGAGGAGATGAAAAGTTTAATGCAAAAGCAAACAATCACCAGTCTAAATATATATAAACATATATACTTAAATATATATTCAAGAAAAGTTTAGAGCGCTCACCGGACAGCTACATGTTTTACCCACTTAAGAACTTATACCATGTACAGACCGAAAATGTAAAAGATTAGATTACATTTCAGCATTTTATAACCCAAAAGTGTTCTAACTGCCGTTAGAAAGATCAAAAAACAGCTGGTATTGTGATTCATGAGGTCACATCGCTTAATATTTATCAAAAGAAAAGATTGTCATATAGTATTTTGAAATAAAAGCCGTCTTTTTTCAAATATTTTCCATATTATAGAAATATTGGATGCATTTTTTCATTTGTTAAGTCGATTTTCAGGTGAAATTAGATTCATTGCTTTAAAAAAAATTGTTTGTTTACATTTCTTCCCTTTGTCTAAATCAGCTGTGATAATGTAACAGATTTCCAATGCTGACAAGTAGATGGCGCAAAATCAGAGTCGCACAGAGAGATTTTGCGTGGACCAATTTCTAATCATTTCAATGAAGTGATTTGGAACTGTCATTTTTGTATGGCGAAATCTTGATAAATTTATAAGATACTACATATAAGACTACACGGTATCTGCCAGAATTCCAAAATGAGACTCTTGACTAACAGAGTCACTAAATTACTATTGTGACAATTAGAGACATGAGACAATCGTCTCAAGCAGAATACCGATATAAGTGTCGGTCTGAACATGATATTACATATGTTAAGCGGTTACATGGGTTTCAAAAAATCGAATTTTTTTATTATTTTATTTTTTATTATCTTATTAAATTGTACCTGTATTTTTGGAGATACAGCCTTGAAAACTTATGCGGTCGAGATTGGCTAAGCTACAAGTAAGTGCGCCGTCTGTAAACGTTTTTCTAGAAATTGCGTTGTTGAAGTCGGTTGGCAAGATTTCTAGAGAAAGACTTGACTTAAGAGATCTGCATGAAATTTTACACAGATCTTTGAGATACAATTCTTAAAGACTTGGAAGAAGAATTTTTTTCCATTACAACTATTTGAAAATTTTTTCATTTTTTTTTTTTTTGTTAAAATGTCTGTCAAAAAACCAGTTTTCAGTATTTTCCTTCATCCAAGTTCTAAGTTGCTTCTGTACGAAGTTATCCTGCCAACGCGGGCGCTTTTTTTCGTGGAGCCACCGGAAATAGCGTCGCAATTAAAACAAAATGTTTAATTTTTTTATATGAGAAAAAATTCTTGAAAAAAGGTTGTTTTTTACCCGAGAAAACCCATGTAACCCTTAAGTTCATTGATGAATTTTTTATCTTCTGAACAGGATATATTAAGTTTGCCACGAATTTTGTAACACTCCGCATGAAACTTCAGAGACCCTATAATATATATAATATATAAATAATCGGTTGATGAGCTTAGTCGGCTTAGCCATGTCTATACCCCTGACTTTATATACGGACGCTTTTGCCCTTTAGCTCTTGATATATCGATCTGAAATTTTGCACACATCTTTTTTTCTTCAAGAAGCTGCATACTTGTCGATACCGCCATTATCGGAACACTATAGCATATAGCTACCATACAAACGGCACTATCCTAACGAGTTCTTGTAGGGAAAACTGTGTTATTTGAGAAGATATATTGATTACATTTGACATGGATTATCCTCCAAGTCTATGCTACAATTCCTGTGTATTTTGTTCAATTATAATCATTATAGGGTATAGCTGTCATACAAAGTGACCTTCCGAAAGCAAGTTTTTATATGAACAACTTTTTTATTTTACAATATATCGTTAAGAAATTTGGCATGGATTATTATCTAAAGTAACTCAACAATTTCCGAACAAATTTTTCAGATCGGATCACTATAGCATATAGCTGCCATACAAACTGGCCGCTCAAAATCAAGTTCTTGTAAGGAAAAGTTTTTTATTTAATGAGACATCTGCACGAAATTTGCTCAGGATCATTATCTAAAGCAGCGAAAAAAATCTCCGAATATATTATTCAGATCGGATCACTATAACTGATAGCTGTCATACAAACTGCCCGCTCGAAATCAAGTTCTTGTATGAAAAACTTCTTTATTTGACAAGATATTATGAAGAAATTTGGTATTGATTATTATTCAAAACACTTCCATAATTTCCCAACAAATTTTTCAGATCTGACCACTATAACATATAGCTGTCGTACAAACTAGCCGCTCAAAATCAAGTTCTTGTATGGAAAAGTTTTTTATTATATGAGATATCTGCATGAAATTTGCCGTGGATTATTATCTAAAGCAGCGAAAGAATGTCCGAATATATTATTCAGATCGGATCACTATTGCTGATAGCTGTCATACAAATTGCCCGCTCAAAATCAAGTTCTTGTATGAAAAGTTTTTTATTTAATGAGATATCTGCACGAAATTTACCTTGGATTATTATCTAAGGCAGCGAAAAAATATCCAAATATATTATTCAGATCGGACCACTATAGCATATAGCTGCCATACAAAATGACCGTTCTTCAAGCTCTTGCATAAGGTTTCCATATTGTTTTTACCTTTTTTTAACAGAAGCTTAACGTTTTTTTTCTGTTTTGAGCTTCAAATCGCCAAAAGTTGTGAAGTTTACATTTTGCTGTCTTTCTACTGTACTAATACCTCCTTCAGACTTACTTTAATCATAATTCATGACACCAAAACATTGCCATGCCTTATTTTGACAACACTTTTCATTAATTTTAGCTCAGCCACTACCGTTACTTCTATTTGACAACACTTTATTAGTTTTAGCTCAGCTTTCCTTTCCTGCTATTTGCAGCAACGCAATTGAATGTTCTTTGACCGCCTCTTTTCCGTATTCGAAAACAAATTTGACGGCGTCATACAACTTTGCTGACCTTCCAGCTGCTTTGTTGTAGTAGCTGTTTAGTCGGAAATTTACTCCAAATATAGTACTTTTTTAGAAACTCACAATTTACCACCTAATAAATATGCGCCTCTTAGAGCGTTTAACTGAAATGCCAACTAATGTGCCACAAAGCTAGTTGCTCATTACCAAGCAACTCTGCGCTAATGTCATGTCAGTAATGCAATTATCAAGCGCTGTGTAATGGACGAGCCTAAAAGCATTTTTATAACTACATAAATTTATATATAACACATACATACATACATATATGCCAGCGCATGTCAGCTAATATGTGTATAATTATAAGACCGTTTTATTGTTGTACGCCCTTGTCGAGCGCTTAACTTGCGCTTTTATGCAAATAGCAACGCCCAAAACCTTAGCACTCAACCAAGAGGGGGGCTTGTCTTGCACTTAACCAACAATGGCAACAGTAACAGCAACAGCAGTGACTTCGCTGAGGGTTGTAGGGTACTTGAACTTCAGCAAGGTCGCTGTGCTTTGAGCGGGCATATGTATGAAGCTACATATGTACATACGTACATACATAAGTGTAAGCGAGGCGTTAAGGGCGTATGATTGCAGTGGAAACGTTTTATGCTTTTGCACTTTCTGTGTATGTGTGTGTGTGTTTTTTTTATTATATCTATATGTCTGCTTTATTGCACACGCTTGTTGCTGCCGTTGATTTTTTCGTGTCAGTTTTATTTGTGCACAAATTTATGTATGTATCTGCAATTTACTTCTTTCATTTTCTTGCTGCTTGCTTTCGCACAATGAAGGGTCAACGATTTCACTTACAAACTGCTGGTATGATTGCACTAAGCGTTGGCGTGAAATGTGGTTTCGCATGAGCGAAGATGAGTTACAGTTGCGCGGAAGTCGCTGGTGACATAGCAAATGGTTGCTTTGACTTCAATTGGTTTGTCGCAGCGCTGTTGTTTATTTTATATTTGATATTTTTATAGCCTGAACAGGGTTTGTCCACATACATATGTTTAGGCGAACTAGTGCCTCATTTTCTCGGTTATAACCGCGTAAGCGTTGTCTATACCAATAAAAAAAGTCCCGCATTTCTAGAGTTATCGAACTGTTATTTTGCACACGTCCTTTTCCTTCCAAAAAAGTGCTTATTTGTCGAAATTACCGACATTGGATCACTATAGCATGCAGTTGCCATACAAACTGGCTGATCGAAAACAAGTTTTTATATGAAAATCTTTTTTATTTGGCAAGGTATCTTCACGAAACTCGCTATGGATTACTATAAAAGACAATGTTACAGTCTCCGAACAATTTGTTCAGATCCCGGCACTATATAATGTAGCTGGCATACAAAATGCTTGAATAAGCTCAAGTCTTTGTGTGGAAAACTTTTTAATTTGACAAGATATCTTCACAAAATTTGCTAAAACTTATTATCCAGAACAATGCTACAATCTCCGAATATATTTTTCAGATCGAACAACTATAGCATATAGCTGCCATGCAAACTGACCAATAAAAATCAAGTTAAAATTTTTTTTACACATTTTTATGCAAGAACAAACACGCCTGTGTAGGGTATTATAGCTACGATGCATGCGAAGTTAGCCTTGCTCCTAGTACTTCCCCATAAACTCATTAAACTTGTGCAATCTACGTCACACGGACGCTTTGCTCAACACATAGTCGTTGTAATGTGTAATGCGCCGCAACGCTTTTACCAACGAGTATTTTACTCAACACACTTACACAACTCACTTGAATGTCCTGGCATCCCCACTTTGCCGCTGAGAATTAAAGCAAAACGAAAAACGTCTCGCTCAATTCCACGTACACGTGCACTTAAACGACACGACGCTGTTAATGCAGTCGACGTTGGCGTCGCAGTTCCCTACGCTAACGCATTTTCATTTCTATGAATGAATGAGTTGGCATTTTCCAAACAAGCTGGCTCGTTTCATTGTAACATCCTCGTTCGTTCACTTGCATGCTTATTCGTACGCTTCTTAGTTCGTTCGTTCGCTCCTTGCTCTCGGCTTCAGCTGTTCGTTAGTTCGATAGTTCGTTCGTTCGCCTTTGTTCCTGGCACATTCGTTACTTATACGCCCTGTCGACCCAAACGGTGTGTCATCCACTTGCTGCGCTCATACCGCTGTTAGCTGTCAACTAACTGTCTGTCAGTTGCGTTGCGCTGAATGTATGAATGCATGTATATAACGGTACATAGATTTTTATTTTGCAGGTTTTGCCAGCATATTCATTCATACATTTATTTTGTTGGCATAACTTTTTTTTTTGCATCTTATTGATTTTATTTTTATATTCTCTTTTATGCGCTATTTTCGATTCGTGTTTTTGACGCATTTACCAAATTGCTGTTATACCGCTGCTTTCCTTTCTCTCCTGTTTCATCCGTACCACCTTCCGTTTACAGCACTCACCTCTCTCTACCTAATATTTTTATAGTTTTTGTAGTGTCCTCTCCTCTACTCCACTCTCTTGCCGGCATCTCTGCGGCCACTGAGTTCGCCTTTGTCTCAACGGTCTTTTCATGATGCTGTTATTCAATTGCTCTTCAACGAGTCCATATTTAGTTGGTAGTAACAGCATGCTGTTTCAGCTTATTCCCCACTGACTGCTGGCAGTTTGTGCTAAACACGAGCATACAAGCATATGTACAGGCAATAATATATCATATGCTATTTATTGCTGCCGCTTGTGGTGCCATCAATCCACATTTACTTATATAAAGGCATGTTTGGTTGTTTCTATATGCATATGACTAAGCAGGTTTCTGTTTTTTTTTTCTATTTATCCTAGCAGCATAGTTGCCGCAAACTAACGTTCAGATAATTTTTTTCTCATTTTTTTCTAATTTTTTTTCATTTATATAAGTCATGATATATGAAACTCATACTACATACCATATATAGCATACTTATTGTTAATATTTTTTTGCAAATGAAATTGCAGTTTTTAACTTAAAAAAAGGGTTCCAACGTAAACAAGTATATTTACCATGAGATTCTTAAATATTTTGCCATAAACGGTCTCTTCAAAACAAATAAGCAAATAACTTTGAAAAAATTATATTCTAATACAAAATCTTCAGCGCTATAAAAACGGTCTGAATAATTTATTTTCTAACATTTCTTTAAAGACAAAACGCCGTTAAATTTATTTATCCATATGCTCAGTACAGCATTGAGGCGAGTGATTTGTAGTATACAATATGTGTTGCTCATACGACATGGTGTACTCCATGTGTACAATACATTTGGTGCATATCTGTAACTGCGTTTAACTTTTCAGGGAATATTTTAATGAAAAAAATTATTGAAATATTTTTGTAGAGCGAAAAATTATTAATTGTATTAGTACATATGATTTGTAGGCTTACTTCTTTAATGAAATATAAAAAAGTGCTTATTAAATACATATGTACATATATGGGAAAAGTAACATGATTTAGATACGATTTTAATTGAAAATAATGAGTTTGTTTACATTGAATCCTTTTTTACGACAGAAATTGATGCTTCAGGGGGTTTTAACAAAAAAAAAAAATAACGGTGGCCCTAATACATATTAGTAAACATACATACATACATTGGGGTGGCACAAAAAATATTATATATTTTTGGGTTGGTACTCTGAAAAATAGGTTCTTAGACAACTCGAAGAAAGTCTCCCTAATACATACATATATACATTAGGTAGGTCCAAAAAAATACTTTTAATTATATTTTTGGCTTGAGTTGTTTAGTCGAAGAGACCGAACCCCATGTCGTCATCTTCCTCGGACTCCGACTCCTGAAAAATTGATTCCTACACAACTCTAAGAAAGTCTCATCAAGTAAAGCGAAGGTCGTCGGCTTAATTTTCCTTTTTTTTTCTTATTATTAAATAGAAAAATTCAAATTTTGGTTGCAACTACTTGGAAAATATCTCATTTCAAAGATTTTGTAGGACATTTTCTTTTTTGAAATATGAAGGTTTGACAATGAATACTTCTACTAATTACTTAACTTTATCAAAAAATAATTTTAATACAAAATTTATTAAACGAGATAACAAGTAATTGGGAGCAAAATTTATATTAAAAGAATTGATAATAAGAAAAATATATATATCTGTAGGACAGAGTACCTTCCGGTTCCCATTAAGATGGAGCAACTATTATTTTTCACAGTAATGAAATACTCCCAAACGTAACGTGAGAACATGTTTTTCAAATTTTTTTTTAAACCACCCTAATGTACATATTCTAAAATATTTTATAGCGTTTTAAGGACTTTCTTAGAGGTATCTTAAGAGCCACAGTAGAGGAACTCTGCTACTTTTTCATAGTACCAAGCGAAACTTTTTTAACCACCTTAATGTGCTGAAATACTCTCAAATTTTTTGTTGCATTTATTCACGATTTTCTTAAAAGTATCCGACACTATTTTTACAGCACCAAGCAGAAAAAATTATTTTTTTTTAACCACCCTAATGTACATATTCTCAAATTTTTTGTTGCATTTTTTCACAACTTTTTTTTATAAGTAACGTAAGAACATATTTTTTACAATTTTTTTACCCACCCTAATGTACATACTCTCAATTTTTTGTTGCATTCTTTCGCATTCATTTATATAATTTTGTAGTTTTTTTTCTTTTTGTTTCTGATATCATCTCATTTATCTGCCTTTTGGCTGAATTAATTTCCCGTGTCTCAATTTTTATCATTTTCTTTTTATATTTCTTTCTGTTGTTGAGCTTTTCTGCCGGCTATAGTTGCGCTTGTTTCCTTTTATAGACTTATTAAGTGGTATTTATTGGTGGCTCATATAGAAATATGACAGCAAATATTTTTCAATTAAAGCTTAGTAAGAAATATGTAATATGTATGTATGTATGTTTACCAAGAATAGTCCAGAAGACCTTGAATTATAATATATAATATACATATATTATAAATTTGTCAACTAAGCAGTTATGTTGATTATCAGGCGCTATTTTCCAAGTAGATTGGAAACTGATATGAGCGTCTTCTTAGAAATAATGCAGCGGCAATTTTAATAATCCCCAAACACCGATTCATGCAAATAGCGAATAAATTGGACCGACTTACCGAGTTTTTCTTGTTTGGTACCTCGGACAGATTTCTTTGACGTAATATGGTTTTATTCCTGCTATTATAACCGAAATAATTCTTGCATTAACTCTGGAAAATCTGTGCAATCCCCTCGCCCTAGCCAATACGACGTTTGAAATGAAATTGAGTCATATACAAGCCAATCGAAGTTTTTTTTGCTATATAATACTGCTTTAGGTAGCTGTAGACAATCTGGTTGGATAGTCGTAGTGATAACCATTCCTAATTGTTTCTAATTATCCTCATTGGATAGACGAAGCCATGTGTAGAAGTTCACGCAAGTGAGGAAAGTTTTCTGAGCAATATACACTTCGGAGTGGCAAGAAACGATTATTTTACTTATGGCTCAAACAGCTCACGGCTTCCGGTCCTAGACCAAGTATCAAAAAAAAAACATCGGTTTGAAGGCGAGCTAAAATGAGAAGGTGAATCATCCCTCCCCAGGGTTGTGCGCTGGGTTTAGAACCCGCCACACACAACAGTCTCGGATGAGAGACCTCTTTTGTTGAAGACCACTGCAAACGTATTAAGGATTACGAATTAAGGACATTCATTAAGAATGTCCGGTACCTCAACTGGCAAGATGCCGCTGTACAACTCAACCAGCTAGCTGTTCTTGTAAGAGTCTGAATTTAGTTTCCCCGCAAAACTGGTACGGCTGTGTAAACTGACGTCAGAGTCGGGAAGAACCTCTCCGAGTCGTTCGATACCAAACGAGGTTTCAGACAAGGAGACTTACGAAAATAATTCAAGCCTCAAAACCGAATAGAGTATGTACAATCTTCTATAAGAGAGTGTACAGCTGCTGGCGTACGCCGACCACAATGATATCAATGGTCATAACAACCGCGGATTTAATAACTGTTGACAGTCATAACTTCGAAGTCGTAGATGATTTCGTCAATCTTGGAACCAGCATTAATACCAACAACAACGTTAGCCTCGAATTCCAACGCAGAATAACTCTTGCCAACAGGTGCTAATTCGGATTGTGAAGTAAAGTGCTCTCAACGAACAAAGACCAAACTCTACGAGTCACTTATCAGCCTCGCCCTGCTATATGGTGTAGTGGCATAGAAGATGACAACAACTGCTGAGTTGGCGTTACGGGTTTTCGAGAGTAAGTCGAATACCGCAGTTTATGGAACGCTGAGCTGTACGAGATATACTACGCCATTGACATAGTTCATTGAATTAAGAGACGGCGGCTTCCCTGGCTAGGTAATGTCATCCGAGTGGATGAAAGTACTCCAGCTCTGAGAATATTCGACGCAGTACTCGCCGGGGTAAGCAGAGGAAGAGGAAGACCTCCACTTTGTTGGAAAAAGAAGAAGTAGAAGAAGTAGAAGAATGTTTAAAATTAAATGCTAAGGCATGCTCTTCCGAATGATGATAAACACTCCCCATTAAATTTGAAGTTTCTGTGCTTTTTCATAAAAAAAGTAGGGAACTTCGAAATTGATGACCCTTCAAATAATTATCTCCATAAAATAAATATAACAGCTTCTCTCGTAGCGCTTCCTTTGCCTTTCCCCTTTTTTTTTTAGTCCGTAAGGAGGGTTTTAAATGCCTTCGCACCATGTAGGGATCGTCATCCTACGTGAGTGGTGTACCCACTAAAACCCTCCTTCTATCATGGAATTTTTTCTCCTACCCCGGGACCGCTTTCGCATTACTTCAGGGCAAGGTTTCCAAGATGGTCCCATTACAGGTCAATTTCTACTCTCCCTGCGTCCAGGGATGCCTACGATTTTGAAGCCAGCATCAGAGCTATTTGGCTCGTCTTCTATTGGGAGTCCGCATCCATGTCTCTTTTTTTAGTTCGTAGAACATGTTCCACGTACGAGGCAATTATTTCCCAGTTTTCGCTGCTAGATATCATTTTTTCTAAGAGATTCTCCGCACTTAGTTCTCCGAGTTTGTTTTGTATAGTTCTTCGTGCTTCTTCCCATCGGTGGCACTTGAAAATGGTATGGTTTGCGTCGCCTAGTGGTTCGTCTCCGTAAATACATTCTGGGCTTTCCGCTTTTCCCATGTTGTATAGGTATTTTCGGAAATACCCGTGACCGGACAGCATCTGTGTTATGTAGTAATTTACCTCGCCGTGTTTTCTACTGTGCCACTTCTCTATTTCTTTAATCAGTTTGGCGGTCCATCTTCCTTTGCTCTCCCTTGTCCGCCGATCTTGCCAGAGTTCAAGGGTTCGCTTCCTTTAGAATTTATCGAAATTAAACATATTCCGCCAATCTTCTATAAAATCAATGCGCGTATTTGAGCAGAGCACTTTTAGACATAAAAAATTAAATACTAATTCAACAACTGGAGAAAAAATTCCACTGCGACTTATAAATAGTAACCGTAATAGCATTATTCAACATTAATTTGTATGTAAATTTCAGAAAGCATTTAGTCACACAAGCCGACGAGATCAAAGCCAATTTACATTTATTATTTTGTGGTTTTATGAATAATGTAAATTAATTGTGGTGATGAATTGAGTAATTCTAATTAGGTTTCCACATTTCAAAGCACAATAATATTGCATAACAACTTGACAATACTCATACACTTATTTGTTTTTACGTATGCATATATGTATGTATATGTAAATACCGCTATAGCAACGCTGATCTTTATCTTTATAGCGTTTCTTTATTGATTTTCACTTTTAATGCCATCAGGAAAGTGGATGTTTATTGGAGCCTCTTGAAAAATACGCTATAAGCTTAAACTAACCTATAAAATTTCTGCTTAATTACGCCACACGAAACGCTTTTAATTAATTCAACCGGCGCCAGCACAGAAAAGGTATAAACAAGCTAAAGGTGTAAATAATTTATATTTTTTATTAAATAATTAAAAAATATGCTAAGCCGAATGTAAATAACAAAGGTAAATTTAGCAAACTAGTACGACTGCATTTTTCTCACACACTGCCTTCATATTTAACTGCTGGAATAAGTATGTAAATGCTGGTACAGTAGGACACGATAAACGAGACTAATTGGTAGAAGCTGTTAGCTTATCGAAATGATAAATATAACAGGTCAATAGAAAAGTTACCGGCCTGACATATAGGTTAGGTTACGTTAATCTCGTAGGCCAGTAAGCCACATATAGACCAGTTTTGGACCATTGTGATACCGAATGGAGTTCCAAGAGGAATAGTTATCCCTTAGGATGCCTGGACTTAACAGACTCACTACCGATACCTCCTCAAATGTATTATACCGTGGGAACCACAAATGTTTATAGATGGCGCTACTAGAATTAAATCCGTCTGATTTTTATGATCAAAAGGTCGTGTATCAATTTGACAGCTGTCAAATCATTAGCTTCTGAATATGTAATACAATTTTGAGAGAAACAACTTTTGTTATTGTGAAAAATTGGATAAAAATTAATTTCTTCTATTGACAAAATATTACTTTCCGAAGGGAAAAAATACAGTTGAAGCAAAAACTTAGCTTGCTGACGAGTTTCGGAGGCTGCGCCAATAAAATCAATCATCAAAGATTGGTATGCTAAGTCAATACGTGGTGCAATATGCACCGAAGACGGTGAACGCAGTGACGCCCAAAAGAGTTTCTCACCGATAAAAACATCAAAAAAGCTCACAAAATAGTTTTGAAAGACCGCAAAGTAAAGTTGTTCGAGATAACAGGTACTCTAAAGATATCAACTGAACATGTATGTACATCATATCATTCACAAATATTAAAGTTTCTAATACGCGCTGTGCAAAGTGGGTGTGGCGCGAACTCACTTTTGACCATAAACAACGCCGAAAGAATGATTCGGAGCAGTGTTTGGAGATGTTCAAACGTTATAAACCGGAGTTTTTGCGTCAATATGTGACAATGGATGAAACGTGATTCATTGTTGCACTACGAAGTTCATTCGACAGTCAACCGAGTGGACCTCACAGGATGAATCCGTTCCAAAGCGTGTAAAAGTGCAACAGTTGGCTAGCAAGGTTATGGCGTCAGTATTTTGGGTTGCACATGGAATAATTTTTATTATGGACCATCAACAGCGATTAGAACATAGCCTTACTGGAATATTTGAAGGACGAAATTACCAAAAAACGGCCACATTTGAAGAAAAAGATAGTGATGTTGCGGTGACACGGTGACACTGTCAATGAAAACGACGGCAAAAATCCATAAATTGCGCTTTGAATTGCTCCGCATGCACGGCATTCTGCAGAACTGGCCGCCGACGACTGTTTCTTGTTTTCTGGTCACAAAACAATGCATGTTGGAAAGAAATTTTCGTCGAATGGAGATAGGATCGTCGAAACTGAGGTCTATTTTAAAACAAAACAAATCCTACTACAGCAAATAAGGAAAGGCTAAGTTAGGGTGCAACCAAACATGTAAGAATTAAAGCCAGGGAAATACCTTGTGCATGACAGTGGTCCGCCCATCTGCGTACTCCACCTTACTCGCTCTGTAGCAACATGTTGCAAGAGTATAAAAATTATGTCGAAAAGTTGGAGGGTCGCTATAATCAGTGCATCAAACAAAATGTCAAATTGAACTCAGAGCTTCATAAAAACTGATCACTTGACAGTTGCTCATAAACACAAAATCTTAAACTCGGGCTTGTGACGCAATAATAAATATAATTGCTATGATTCCTGAAAAAGTATTATTTCATAGTTCAAAAATTTCTTCTAATCATTACGCAAACTGCTTGCATTTAACGAGTGTTTGCTGTATGCACTTACAACGCAGTAACTTTTTGTTGTAGTCACTTAACAGGCTTAAAATTTTCACATACGCAATTTAATATGCTATTTGTTGTTTTATACTGAATAACAATAAACATGGTTAAAGCTTGTTGAATAAATAATCAGTGTTTATCGTAAACAAATTTTTAATTACGTTGTTGTTTATTTGTCATGATAATATATTGAGTAAATAATAGTAAGTTGTATACGTAAAGCTACTGGCAACAAAACAAACAAGGTTTTGCAGGGAATTGCACATCAACATGGGGCTCAGTATAGTAAGCAAGCTGGAGACTCATGAGAATATATAAAAAAATATAAAAAATTAAAAAAAAAATTAAAAAAAAATTAAAATCGTTATTTTCTAATGCTGTCTCAACACTTGTACCCATATAATGATCAAATGACAAGTCGAAAATTTTATTTTTGACAAAATGGACACTTCTCAGAAAAAAAGAAGCATTTGTGAAAAACTTACACTTCATTGTGGCTTAAAATCGGAATAATTATCTAAAAATGGTATTTCTTAGATCATTATCTGAAAAATACATACATATGTATGTATGTATATCTAAATAACTACTGTAAACATTTCAAATCGGTCGTGCTATTTCGAAGGAACTTTCCACAGACACTCTGAAAACAGCATTGTGAGAACAGCACGTAGTTTTCTGAACCGATTGCGAATTAGTTTCCAATCGCTAAACCAACTTTTATCGGATACCGATATTTTGTTGTTGTAGCAGCAGAAAACATTCTTGAAGTAATTTCGAGAAATGGTGTCAAGTTGATAGTCCTTAGCCGTATAAAAACTCGGTTCTGTTCCGGTTACTTAGACGCGACCGTCGTGTAAACGGCTTTATGCTCTATCTGACTGATCGATAAAACTAGCCTTAGAAAACTAGACTAAAAACACTAACTAGAAAAAAATGTAGTACAAAAATATGTATGTATGTATGAGTACGTACATTAAATACGAGGTGTGTTCAAAAAATATGGCGAATTTTGTGTTTTTTCAAAAATTATTTACTTATTCATGAATATCTATTTTGTCCCCTTCAAAGTAATCCCCATGAGATATTGTACACTTGTGCCAACGGTTTTTTCAATCTTCGAAGCACTTCAAAAAATCATTTTTTTTTTAATCTTCTTCAGCTCCTCCTTCGATGCCGTCTTTATCTCGTCAAGAGAAGCGTAACGTTGTCCTTTCAGGGACCAAGAAAAAGCCACAGGGGGCCAGATCTGGGGAATGCGGTGGCTGCGGCATCATTAGTGTGTTGTTTTTGGCCAAAAAGTCGCCATTAAATTTACATGTACAATATATTATACATATACTTACAAATCAATTATTTATTGTATTTGTGGTAAATGTTTCTACTAGAAATTGCACTTATGTACATACATACATATATACAAACAAATAGTCAGTACCACAGCACAGTTAAGTAATACAGCAGAAATGACAAGCATTACTTACGACATTTTCACGCAATCAACTAGCAAAAACCTCCACTAACTGCATAAATAATTCACTTTATGAATATTGCGGTGCCATTGTTGTCCATTTTAAATGAGGTTGACATTGCAAAATGAAAACGTTACACTTCTTTGTGATGCGAAAGAAAGTATATTGAATACAGATGAAATTTATTTACTTTTGGTCATGAAGAGGCAAACATGTCACAGCGAACAATATTTTTACGATGGCTTGTATTTATAAAATAGGAAATGGGGTCACACGCGCTGATTTTCATGTGCTGGGAAATGTGAGGAGATATTTATCATTTATTTATTTTATTTTTTTCATAATTTATGGCGTATAGATAGTAATTGTTGTTAAAATGTGAGAACATTGCGACCTATATAACGTACATACATATGTACATGTTTTATTTATGTAGTTATATAAGTACTTGCATTTCGTAAAAATAATATTTTGTGCACACGCTTATGACTTTTTCTTTCGAAAATCAAACGAAAAGCAAATTATATTACTTATAATTAATGCAGTTTCAACTGCAATGTGAAACTTTATTCGCAAAAATTCGTGCGTGCATGCATGTGCATGAAAAAAACTGTCACGACAAGTTCTGCATGATTGCGAGTATACATGCGTTTCTTCACAAATGGCACTTCACTAAAGTTTCTGCCATCATATTGCGGGTAAATGCAACGCAGCACGCGTTTTATCCAAGCAAATGACCTTGACCGTCGAATTGAGTAACCCAATTTAATGCAATTAAATCAGAGGAATATTTATTCACAACATCTCAACGAATATGCATGCACACTCAAACAATCACAACTAGCGCGTTGAATAACAAAAGCAAAGTAATAATAATAATAGCAAAAAAAAAACATTGCAAAAACAAGCCTAAGCAAATAGTAATTCCAGATAAATAACTAAATAGAACAATTTACACAATAAAAGCAAAACGAAAGAGCAACAATCTACTCGCTCTCTGCGGAACAAATTGCAAAAACACAAGTAAATACAAAAAAGAAGAAAATGCAAAAACAAAACAGAAAACATTTGGCGCACGTAATGCAATATTCGCTATAAATTTCACTCGTTGCTCTCCGTGAGCATACGCTAGTGTTGTGTGTGATTCGTTCTCACGCCACCTCTCTACCACCCACTACTCGCCACTTTCATGTGATGTCAAAATGAGTGCGGCACGTGAATAATTATACTCATCCACATAAATGTATGTTGTTACAATACATACACATGTACATAAAAATAAATATGCAAGTAAATCACGAAATGAATGAATCAACAACAACAAAAGAATGAAAGAATAAATAAACTGACCACCTTACGCCAAATAATAACAAAAAACAACTTACGGAGGAAACAAGTAAAATAAAGATATAAACTGCAAAAAAAAAAAAAAATGAAGCAAAACAAAAAACAATAACAAAGTAAACAAAAACAATAGCAAAGTAAACAAAAACAACAAGCAAGAAAAATCCATAACTAAAGCAATAAATGGAAATATGCTCTAATACATTGTAGAAGCAATAAAAACTATTTTTGCAATAATGTTCATACATATGTACATAAATGTTAATGAAAACACAAGTGAACTAAGAACAACAATAATATTTGCAAGTTTGTTTTTCTTGGCTGTCAGGAGTATGAGATAATTTCTCTTTTGAACTGGTGCAGCGCAATGAATTGTGAGCAACTGTGTGTGCGAAAAACAAACTTAATGCCTTTATTGTTGATTTCACATTTGTTCGCATGGCATTTGCTGGGAAAAGAAAATTTTATATGTATGTATGTATGTACATACATGTATGTATGTATGTATGCAGGTTGGCAATTAAAGGAAAATGATAACCATCTTCACATCTATATTATATTTTTTAATCAAAATACCGTTATTTTCTACATTAAATTAATGAAAATGAAATATGTGGCCTTGAGTTTGATATTGGAGAACGTTAAGTTAGGTTAATTACTATGATGATCAAACACGCGTAACTAAAGTCAAATTGTTTTGTTTACTTCTCAATCCAAATAGAATTAGAACATCGAAAGGACAGTATTTCACCGAAAAATGCCAGAAAAAGCCTAAAATTGGTTCTTATGTATCGACAAAGCTTGCTTGGGGGAGTCGTTACAATTTCAGCAATTCACCTGGATGGCTGATTGTATCTCTTATTGTCAGGACAGTGAAAAATAATGTATTAAAAATATTCTACTTCGCCTTCTTCCAAAACTTTTTTTTTTGATCTCAATGTGAATAGCACAATGACCAGTTGAGCCCGCACAAACAAATAAATGCAATTCCTGCTAAGAATGAGAAGCCGAATGAACTGATATTCCTAGTAGTCGTTCTTTTTCAGGACTTAGAAATTGGATAGGAATAAGAAAATATTCCAATAAAGTTTTTAACTAAACACAATTCTTAACATAAGTGAGAAACTAACCGAGTGATGAAAAATAGTCATCGAAGTTCAGGATACTTATAATGCTCGTAATATGAGGTCCAGAACTGTGGAAGTGCATTGTAATTTCTTCGATCGTCGTTTTTTCCTCCTTAAGAATATGTTTGTGACTAACCATGTTCTTTTGAGACTTTTAAAAATTCTTTGAATATTTTTTATAACACTTGCTGAGCTCGCGTGAAGCATGTAAGTAGGTCCAATGAAAGAATGCACGAAGAAAGGAGAACTTCTTCTCGTTTCCATATTGATGTAAATTGTATATGGGTACCTTTTCTTGCAAACTTATCGGCTGAACAGTTTCCGACCATTCTGTCATGACCAATCACCCAGTAAAGTTCAGTTGATGACACAGTTGGCGAGGTCATGCACTCGATTGCATTTGAACTCACGGCCTATCTAGCAGCAGAAGTGGATGCATGACTCCCTAAAAGAAACCGCACTTCGACGAAGTACATCTGCTTCTACCTTGATGGCTGCCACGTTTACTTGAAAAACACCACAGTGGACTGGCATTCTATAACAAGAGTTGATTGAGAGCTCCCCACAGAAAACTCCCCCTCCAAAAGCTCACTGCGCATTTTTCCAGCTACTCCGCAACACTCATATAACTCTCGGAGATATATAGTACATATGTGGAGAAGATGCTGCTAGGGGTAGGTTTTACGCTCAGTGGTCCAAATTGTCAGAAATTCAAAGGACGTGAGAGGAGAAAATGTGGGAATGTTCTTCCCTGGGGTCTGATAATAACCTTTCCAGTAATGCATCTGCCGACTATGGGCTCGGGTTCTAAATGTAGAATTGCATTAAGTGCCATCGTTACCAACAGACAAATACACCATAAAGCAGTATTGACTAAACTACGGCTTCGTAAAGCTAAAGCACAAGTTTTGGTGCGAGACCGCATTGCTTCCCACTGTATAAATGTATCCTTTGCCACAATATAGGGCAAACATTTCTTTTCTCATCCTCTCTTCAACATTGGCCTTCCATGATAGCTTTCTCTCAGAGATGAGTGAGTCCGAAGTTCTTCATCTTTTCGACAGTGTAAAATCGAAAGCACCCCAATGAGGGAAGGGATAAAGTTACCCGGAGCTAAATTGGGCGAATACGGTGTTTGTGGCACGATATTGGTTGAAAATTTGGCGAAAAACTCGCGAAGAATCAATGTAATATGTAAAGGTGTACTCTCTTGGAGCAAAAACCAAGAATTGTCGGCCCATAATTTCGACATTTTTTTTACGAATAGTTTCACATAAATGACGCAAAACCCTCAAACAGTATTCCTTGTTGACAGTTTGGCGGGTCGGAAAGAGTTCCGAGTCCACCACACATCCATAATCGCAGAAAACTGACAACATAACCTTGATTTTTGACCTGCTTGGACGTAGTTTTTCCAGCTTCGACTCACCTATGTCGCGATATTCCGCCAATTAATGGTATGTATGTCTGGGTTGTAAGCATAGATGCAAAAGTCATCGCCAGTAATAATACGTTTCATGGCAGTCTGGTAGATAGGAAAGCAGACCAACCTAGAAAAAAAATTTCGTCGAATGGATTTTCGCGCGGAATTTAAATTAAAAAGTATGTAGTAATTTATGCACCTCATAATAATAAAAAAAAAGTTGTATGAATTTGCACCATTCCTGAAGTTGAAAGAACTTTCAGTTAATTATTTAAATACAGAACTTATTGAAAATATGAAATGTTTTACCTCTATTTGCTCTTTTCATATATTTTTATGCATTTCTCTTTCATTAGCTTTTTTTACCTTAGAAATTAACATAGTGGCTGGCGTATTTTTTCCATACGACGGAATTGAGTTTTGCTCATTGTGTGTTATTAGAAAATAAAGGAATTTTCAGCTACGCAATAAGTTTGTCAGCGATAAGAATATTTCAAGCATGGAACGCTAATGAAAATATTACTTAATGGGTTATTTATCATACATAACTAGAGTCCTGCATTTTATAATTTACACCTAAGACATACATACTTACACCCAGCAAGACGGAGTATATAATTATATATGTACATGCATACACCAGTATCTATTTCGTATATTTCGCACATATTTAGTCCATTAAATAATTGTAAATTAGATAACCGCATGATCGCTGGCAGCGCATGACACAATTTATGTCTACCATGCAAAACATGATCCAAGATTTAATAAAATCACAAAATCAAATGCTGCAAAATATATTAAGTAAAAAATGAGCTTACTAAATATCTGTATATGGAATGCTAACGGTGTTAACCAAAACAAATAAGAGATTATTAGATTTTTGTCTGACAAATATATAGATATAATGCTTATATCAGAAACTCATCTAACAAATGAAAATAATTTCCATTTAGACTCTATGTTACAAATCATCTGGATGGAAAAGCGCATGGTGGCACGGCAGTGTTGATTAGAAATCGTTTAAACCACTATGCTCTAGAATCTCATGCTACACCACAGTTACAAGCTACAACAATATCACTAAAAAATCGGGGTTGTGACATAAATCTTACGGCTATATACTGTCCACCTCGTTTTAAAATTACGGATAGCGGATTTAAAGACTTTTTTGGAACATTACTATAGATCAAAGATTTCTAGCAGGAGATTACAATGCAAAACACACGTACTGGGGCTCACGTCTTATTAATCCGAAAGAACGACATGTACTACACTATTACGAGGGCTGCTATATATATTTCTGGCCTAATAATGAAAATATGCATATTTATCAACGAAAATGGTTTCTTTTTTTTCGTTGGATTTGGCTCGTCTTGGAAGACCCACACAGTCGATTGCTGTTTTGTTTTGGGCTCATACGCATAGATCCATGATTCGTCACCTGTGACGATCTTATAGACGTCTTTTGAAGCACCGCGATCGTATTTTTTCAGCATTTCTTTACACCAATCCACACGAGCCTTTTTTTGAGCGATTTTCAAATTGTGCGGGATCCAACGAGAACAAACCTTTTTTACGGCCAGGTGTTCATGCAATATCGAATGTATGCTGGTGGGAGAAATGCATAGGCATGCCTCTATCTGAAGGTATGTTACATGACGGTCTGGCATTATCAGTTCACGTACGGCACACAGTGGCACCGCTCCATACATTTCTCGGACACACTTCTCTGGACTAAATTAAGAAATTTTGAAAAAATCTTGGAAAACCGCCCACTGCCACACCCACCTCCCATATAACTGCAATTGCCAAAATTTTTATTTTTGGACCTAGGGACTTGAAATTCGGGACACTTCTTAATTTAGTTCTCCTGATGAAAAAAAATTAAACTTAAACGCAAAGTGACTTTATTTATACCTTTACCTTGATAAAAATCCAATATAATATGCAATGTTTTAATTGAATATGTAACAGGCGAAAAATTGTGTTAGTTTTTATTTGTAATATTATGCAAGCACCATATATTTAACAATGGGATC
Organism: Bactrocera zonata; assembly: GCA_037783105.1. Lineage (NCBI taxonomy): Eukaryota > Metazoa > Arthropoda > Insecta > Diptera > Tephritidae > Bactrocera > Bactrocera zonata. The sequence continues at coordinate 29,780 of JBAWJQ010001889.1, read as the reverse complement.
TAGTTCTAAGGAAATTTTGTTCGAATGACGCCTTAAGCTACTTATGTAAGGATCCAAAGTTATAAGAAGTCTGTTGAAGACATCAGTATCTGTGGAAATTCGATCACACTTTCTTTCAAGGGACGGTAATTGGCGGTTGTTTTTTTTTTAATTGAAAGTACAGACTCGGAACTTTCATTTTTTTATAGTAAGAGGGCTAAGCAATGCAAAGCACATAAAGTTTTTTTCCATCAACAAATGAAAAGTTGATATTTTTTAGTATAATTTTTGAAAAATTATAAAAATTAGCTTACTTTGCCAATTTCAATATTTTTTTTTTTTTATAAACAACTAGGTGCTATATTTTTACTAAAAAATAAAAGAAAAGCCATAGCTATAAACTTACACACAAAAAAAAATTTTTATTTGGACAATAATTTTAATCTGATTTTATTGAGTAACTTTCCGTGGACTTCTGTTAGTTTTTTTAACTATAAAATTTCACTTTTTATAAAAAACCTTGTTGAATTTTTCTTATCCAAATATTTCTTTACAAAACAAAATCATTAAAGTTTTGAAATTGAAAAGTGGAAAAATCCTATTTTTTCCGCCGAAATGCCACTGTGCGGCATCGATGTTTTCTGGCACAACGGCTGTTTTTGGACGACCTTCACGGAATTCGTCTTTGAGCGAGCGTCGGCCACGATTGAATTCGTTGTACCAGTTTTTCACAGTGCTATAGGATGGTGCTTCATAGCCATATAAAGATTTTAGTTCATCGATGCACTCTTGTCGTGATAATCCACGTCGAATGATCGCACGAAAATGTTCACGAGTTAATTCCATTTTTTGGCCGAGATGAATTTTTTAATTCCCTGTAAATAAAACAATTCACGATTAAATGAAAAAACGTTCTGAGTGATGTTATGCTAAAAAATGTCAAACTTTCCAATAGAAATGTCAGATTGCACCTGGCAACACTTAGTGTTGCCTAGTCCAGAAATATATATAGCAACCTACGTATGAATAAGCTGGATATAATATCTCCTCCGACATACTAGCCCAGTGATAGAAAAAAACACCAGACTTAGCAACACCAAAAAGAAACAATAAACTAATTAGTTTTAGAAAGATCACCAATAATGAAATAGAGAAATTTTGTAGATGAGAAAAGGCGGACCAGACGTCCCCTTCAACTCTGCTTCAACTGAAATCTACTCTACGAAAGTTAAAAAAAAGCGCTTAAGGAAGAAGTCCGATTGGAAGTTGAGCTTGCTTTAGCGGCTTCAAAAAATCGATTTTTTTTTGCTTAAATCTCTTTAAAAATTATCTAAGAATATACGCCCAAAGTTATAGATAGGAATTCGAAATATTGTCTATTTAAAACTAAAGAAGCTCAAGAAAGTGGTTGAGCTTTTTTGGTAGCCCTCTAGTAGGCTGATAAATCACTTCTTTTTAAACGTATTTGAATGCAAGGATTTGCCAAGGAATTAGCCAATGGGCTTGGATGTTCGCGAAATTTAGAAAAATATATCACATTCTGCTGTCCTCTATCTCTTTCTTTGCCATAGGTATATCAAGATCTTTGTGAATGTTTTCATTACGCATGTACCCTGGTGCACCCGTGCTTAGAACATTTTAGATTGGAATCTTTGTTGTTGGTTGTACAGGTCGTACCCCACAGTTGAATACAATACATCCAAATCGGTTTTATGATTGCATTAAGTATTAGAAGTTTAGAATTTTTGTTTAAAAGTCAATTTAAATTTGCTGCTCTTAACTTCATGTAAGTTATTTTACTCGCTATATGTTTTCGCCACGTGAGCCTTCGATCCAGGAGAATCCCAAGATAAGATACTTCATTCGCTAGCCAGTTAGCTAGCCATTCTTCCACAAAAGTTAAGTGCTGCTCTAATGCTCTTGATGCTCTGATGGGGCTTACTAGAGCTGTGTCATCCGCGAAAGTGGATGACAATGCGTTAGTAGCTGTTAGAATGTCTGCTGTATATATGTATAATGTACAGAGTTGGGCCTAGCACGCTACCCTGAGGTACACCAGCCTTTGTTACTCTTTCTTCTGATATGAGGTCTGCTACTTTAACTGTAAATTTCCTGTTCCTTAGTTATGACTCCAAAGCTTTATGCAATTCGTAAGGTAAAACATTTTTGATTTTCCTTAAAAGGCCTTCAAGCTAGACTTTATCAAACGCTTGAGCTACATCTAGAAAAATAGCTGTGGTCTAAAAAATTTAGAGATTCGTATGTTAATAAAACACTTTTGATTACTAAACACTACCGCTTAGGGATATGGTAGTACAATCAAGTGGTACACCGACGGCTCGAAAACGTCGGAGAGAGTTGGTACAGCAGTCGCAAGACCACACACCAAACTCTCCATACCTATGGGAAGTTTTCCGAGCCTATTCCAAGCAAATGTCTTCGTCGGTGCGTAAAAATAAACCTCCAACGAAATTTTCGCAATGAAGATATAGTTATACTCAGCTACTCAGCGACAATCAAGCAACACTTAAAGCGATTTCTGCGAACGACATCAAATCGCTATTGGTGCAGGAGTGTATAGAACGGCTAAATAGTCTATCAGATCGTAAACAAGTGTACCTTACCTGGGTAGTCGGTCGGAGCTCACTCGCTCCACATCATCCACCAACACGGTAGGAACCGAACCTTTCATTGTGTTGGTCCCATAACATAAAGGAGCCGCTCCGCCAGAACGAAGAAGTGGATAGGGAGGGATATGGGCAACAACTCCAAGGCATACGCCATGTTAAGTTGCTATAGCCCAAGAGAAAAACTCAGGCAATTTGTTGCTTTCTGTTACTGGCCATTGTAAGCTCAAGAAACACGTATATAATATGGGCGTAGCTTCTTTTGCAAATTGCAACATGGAGCCTGCCTTTATTCAGCCATCTTCTGTGTCTCGTCATCTTTCATCTGTGTCTTGTGCTGTGATTACTGCTGTTTTGTCGCCCGCGTAGCTGATTAAATATGATTCGTCTGGCATTTCAAGTTTTAGTACTATACCGTCGTAGCTAATGTTCCACAGGTCTGGGCTTAAAATGATTCTCCCGACGTAACTACTATTTGTAGTAACCCCTCTTTAATCTGGTACAGCAGTTTTCTGTTACTAAGATAGAATGGTTACCACAGCATTAGGTTAATCGGGGATTCTGAAATTTGTTTTCCAACATGTCGATTATGTCCGTTATGTTTCGAACGTCTAAAGTCGCCAACAGGACTACTCGCTTGTATTTGGGGCATCTACGCTGTGCGACTTTTACACTTTGACGCTTTGGATAACGCCTTGAGTTGACCATCCGGTCCCCGTGCTGTCTAAGTAAGAGTCCGCCAGCTTCATTCATTGCTGCTTTCCAGTCTAGCTTTAAGTAGTTTTTCAAAGATTTTTTCCACTGTGTCAAGCATACTTAATGGCTTCTAGACTGATGGCAAGCTGGGATCCTCTTTTCCCTTGCTGCTTAGGACAAGTCGTTGTTTCTTCCAAATTTCTGGAAATATTCCAGCTTCGAGGCAGGCTTTGCATACGCTTAAGAGTACTGCGGGTTATTCTCTGGCGATAATTTTGAGCATTTCTGCTAGAATCCTATCGTGGCCGTGCGATTTGTTAGTTTTGAGCTTGCCAGCGGCCAGTTACAGTTCCTCGAGTGTTTAATACGGGGGATTTTCAAAAGTCTTATAGCTTGCTCTGGTTCACTGACTATTTTTTCGTGCGTGGGAAAGAGTACGTTAACGATGCCATCCATTTAAGCGATCGGATCCGATAAGATATCGCAGCCGATTGGAAGTTGCACCAGGACAACGCCCCGGCTCACACCGCCTTTTTTGGGAACAGCTAGCTAACCAAGGCCAGCATCCCAACGCTTCCACAGCCGCCCCACAGCCTAAATGTGACCCTCCGGAATTTTTTTTTTTTGTTTCCTTGCATGAAAAGGCCGATGAAAGGCAAGCTTTTTGAGACTACAGAGGGGATCCAAGCAGCATTCACCTCGGCTCTCAAGGCGAGAATGCCTTTCGTGACGCCTTCAATGCTTGGAAATCGCGCTAGCAGCGCTGCATCGACGCAGAAGAAACCTATTTTGAAAATTTTTAAATAATTGTAACGAGTGGTTCAATAATTTTTTAAATCGACTCAGTCCTATTATTTTTCGGACAAACCCCGTATGCATACATATTTGTATGACGACAGGCAAAATATCATTTTAAATGTTCAGCAAACAATGTAGTAGTGTATATACACATATACACGTATAACTGTTTACTGTGACGCGAATGACGTCCAAACGAGTATCACGTGCCATTAGACAAATTTACTGAATGAATGAGTAGACGATTGAATGAAGGAAAGAATGAGCTATTAAATAGTCAATTTATAGAACGATTGTTGGAAGTAGCCGACGGCGCTAAATGGATTTTATATTTTTAGTTTGTTTATTTTTATTATTATTTGTAGAAGTAACTGGAAATTTCTGAGCGTGAAATCACTTAATATTAGTAATTTTTATTATACACAATACATCAAATTAACAGTTATTAATTCAAGCATACTCACATACTTAACACTACGAGTTTTTGAGGCTTTAACCTTGCTCGAGGGTATTCTTTGCGATTTTTAAAAATAACTTATTTGCGAACACTCCTACAAATTTAGCTTCGAAATCGTTGCACCTCGGCGAAATGATAAACTTCTGTGGTCGGAAGCGTTACAGAAGCAAGGAGAATACACAATGGCACAGACTGGCGCCATACGTAAGCGGAATTTCGGCTGTCAGACATCAAATTAAACAACCGATAAACAAGCGCAATACAAAAAGTCATAAAATCGAATAGCTGAACGTTTAGACGCCAGCTCGTACCGTTAAGGGTGGCTAACTATTAACCTTTGGTGTATTGAGCTTAAATTTATTGTTGGCTTTAAAGCGTTTTAGGGCTGCATTAAGTCAATAAAAAAATGCTATAAAAGTAACGGTGTGGTAAAGCGTTTTGTGAAAACAAAAATTTAAAAAAATTGAGAAAATTTTCTACTTAAAAATATAATTAACGAGAAGCAGTTAATCATACTCTTACAAGTATAGTTTTAAAAATATGCGCTTTGAGAAATCATTATTTATAGAAATTTGAATTTTTTTAGAACTTTTTATATTTTCCTCTTCCTTGGCGTTGACACTGTTTACGCGGTTTTCGCACGTTTACAACAGCGCGCCAGTCGTTCTTCCTTTACGCTGTTTGTCGCGAAGTGAGTGTTCCAAGTGTGGTCAGGTCCTGGTCTTTTCATCGGAGTAAAGGTCTTCCTTTTTCCCTGCGGGTACTCCGTCGAATACACTCAGAGCTAAATTGTTTTCATCCATGCGGACGACATGTCCTAGCGAGTACAGCCTCTCTTAATTCGCTGAATTATGTCAACGTCGTCGTATATCTCCTACAGCTCATCGTTCTATCGACAACGGTATTCGCCGTTGCCAATCCGCAAAGGAACATATAGTAAATCTTCCGCAAAACCTTTCTCTCGAAAACTCGACGGGGATGGCTTGTAGAATTTGGACTTCATTTGTCGGGAGAGGGCTTTACTTCTCAATTGCCTATTCAGTCTGAAGTACCATCAGTTTGGCAAAAGTTATTCTGCGTCGGATTTCGAGGCTGATGATGTTAAAGCCAATTGTACCTTCCATATTTCGCTTTACAGTTCGTATTTTTTCTCCAGCAACAGATTGAAAAAGTCACACGATAGGAAATCTCCTTGAAACAACGTTTGGATTCGAACGACTCGTAGAGATTCTTCCCGACCCTGACGGAATTTTAGGTGTTGCTCAACGCCAGCTTACACAGCCGTATTACCTTTGCTGGGATATCAAGTTCAGACATAGTTCCTTTTCGTACTGTCGATGGCGGCTTCAAAATCAGTGGTGTGTATGTCTCTTTCAAGACTTAGCGCACGGTAAAAATATGGTCGATTGTAGATTTTCCAGATCTAAAGCCACATTGACATCTAATCAGTTGGTTGACGGTGGGCCTCAGCCCTTCACACAGTATGTTCGATAGAATCTTATAGGGTAGGATCTCCCTTTTTGTGGTTTAACAGAGCACATTTAAACTCCAATAATCGAAATCATGCCGTCCAACCAAATTCTACAAAGCAGCTGATGCATGCTCCTTATAACTTCTTCGCCGCCGTATTTGAATAGCTCGGCCGGCTGTGGGTTTGTAGATTTCGGGACAGCCGACTTCGGAAGGCCCTAGATCCTCTCCTCAGAAATTTGAAATATATATATTTTTTTTAAACGTTGAAGTTCCGTTTTTGAAAGATATTATTTTTTTTTAACTACTAGAATATGTTGTCAAAGTTAGATAAATTTTGAGAGCTCCAGACTGGTTTGAAAGGTTTTGTTCTACATAAAATCCTTAATTTCTTTTCCATTATCAGCATTAGCCTGGAAATCCAATATTTTTTGTCGGTGGTTTTCGGAGTATTCAGTGAGTTCCTCATACGAGTAAAAAAAGTTAGAATGAAGAAACCAATAGCGAGTTGGTTAGCTTAATAATAAACGAGATGACGCTATGTTAGGTATGTTTTAGAAAATTTACATATCAGCTGTTTTAACCGGTCTGCGGTCTACTTTGTCACAAACACAAGCATTTGAGTACCACAAAGCATTCAATGAAGGTCGTGAAGTCATCGGAAACTTGCCGCATGTGAGTCGTCCATCCAACTCTTTTAATGAGGATAACATCGAAAAAGTTAAGGAAACAGTGCTTCAAAAAACGTTGTGTTGACAACAGAGAGATAGCAAAGGAACTCAACATTTGTTATGGTTCAACTCAACACATTTCGATTAATGTTTTGAGTATGAAGGGAGTCTTATAGATCAACTCAACACGTTTAAGTTAGTGTTGTGGGTAGGAAGGGTGGCTAATCGAACGATTGAAAGCATTTTGGTTAATTTTTTTGGGTAGAAAGCGTCTCTTATGGACCGACTGAACACATGTGCCGTATATTAACATTTTGAGGAGGCTTATCAATGCTAGAACGACGTCCAGTATTTAAAGGTTGCAAAAGAGATACTTGACAATAAAGCTCAGGTTCCGAGACGTGAGTTAATGAATACGACGTCGAACCTGTATATCGTCAGTATATAAAAATACAATAATGCACGTGTAGTCCGAGTCAAATTTGATCAGTTGGTATGTACTGCTACTTAATTACTTTCCGAATACCGAATTTGTTATTTTTGGTGTCACACAGTTTCTACACGGCCAAATTGTTTATCGCGTGTATATGTATATATCTATGTATTGATCTCTATACTGTATTGATATCTATACTAATATTATAAAGACTTGTACCTATTTTTGTATGTTTGTAATGAATAGGCTCAAAAAATACTGGGCTGATTCAAAAAATTCTTTCACCAATACAATGCTACATTCTTCCAATTTGGCATAGGCTATACTTCATTTTAAAAAAATTAGGGATCCTTGGTAAAATTTTAAGAATGTAACCGAAGGAGTAGAAAAATGAGTCTTAAAATGTCTATCGTCGAATGCGCTGCCGAAACTATTAGCGATAGAACAAAATAATGTACAACAATATTGAAGAACATCATAATGTCTACAAAAAACTCCGCGGTACAATATGTCCAACTATTGTAGTTATGTCACTACAACAATTTTTTTCATTTTAAACATTAATGAAAATGCTAACCAAATTCAAACCATGCTATTTATGTGTTTATATTAATCCTTATCCAAATAAATTATTTTATGGTCAAGACCATTTAGCTACCTATAAAATAGTTTTTAAATTGGACTTTCCATTCAAAAGATATTACGAATTAAAAAATTCAAAAAGTAAACAAAACAAGCGCGCCGGGCCAGAGAATGTAAAGTATAGAGAAGGTGCAAATTGAATTCTGTATGATGTTCGATTTGGCGGCTAACAGAGCTGATAGAATTAAAGTAAGGAATTCGACGCTGTCGCTGCTATTTAGCAGAATTGTGCACGTGCAGTGGCAAAAATATATGTAAAATGACTGAATTCATTATTTATTACTGTTATTTTAATTTTTTGACCATTATTATTTTTATTTTTTAATTTTTCATAATTAGTATTTTTATTTTATTTTTTTTTTCGTAATTATTACTTTTACTTATAATATTTTTATACGCTAATTTTTAAAGAATATTATTATTATTATTATTTTATATATTTATTTAATAATTTATTATTTACTTATATGTAAAACGACTGAATTCATTATTTATTACTGTTATTTTAATTTTTTGATTATTATTATTTTTATTTTTTAATTTTTCAAAAGTGCCCGCCACTTAAACCATCAAAGAAATTGAACATAAATAGACTTATATACAAATATAACTGTGGGATTTTTTTTTAATACAAATAAAAATATTTGTGAAAAAAAGTGTTTTATATCCAAATTTCCAAAAATAAATAATTGTCTACCCCGTGCGATGCCGGGACGGGCTGCTAGTTGTTTATAAACCAACACCTACCCGATTCTAAGCATATTTTAAACCCTAAGCCATCACTTGCGTTAGTAACCAATTGACCAAAAACTTTAGAAATATGTTCCGTATCATCTATTTGACCATTTTTACATATTTTATTTGCCGTTTTTTTTTTTTTTTTTTTTTAATTAAGAAATAACGCTTTTAAAATTTTGCATCATTAATATTTAAAAATTAACCACAATTTAGTACCTTCTTAATGTTAAGTATTTCGAAGTTTTAATATCAAAAATATTAATGATTTACAATCGAATTCCTAACGATGTTTACGCCCACCTAACCGCAGACACACACACGCATAGATCAGCCACCTACCTGCGCCACACACTGCCGCCTATCAGAGGCCACAACTGCACACAAACAAATCTCAAACTGTAGAAATTTCTACAAGCAAATGCAATTCATTGCATATGACTTTCAGCTGGGCGTATGACATACAAAACAAAGGCGCTGCAATGACGCGTATTATGAAATGTTTGATTGCCGCTAAATTGTTACTCATACGTCATGTGGTGCCGGTAGTTGGTTACAAGCGAGCGCATAATTCCACTAATGCGCGCATTTATCTCACTAATGATGGTATACATTTGCATACATTTGATGCATTTCGACTTGTCGCAGCTGTATCTAATCATATATCTTTATTTTGACTAATTTTTCGTTTTTTCTTTCTGTGCTCGTTGCAGCTTTGCTAATTACTCGACTACTTTGTAAGCGCATACGTTCGCCCTCCTGTTTGCCTGCCTGCCCGTTAGCCTGCCTACAATTACAAATAGAAAACAACAAACAAACAAGCCACTAATATAAATAGTCAGCAAATAACTACTCAAACAACAATAGCAACAACAACAAAAAGAAGAAGAACAGCAACCGACTTAGCAGCGTTTCAATCAATTCAATTCAATTCAACCATCAATTCATCTCTATTCATAGCAAAATACTCGACAGTACACTCGAACGCAGTCGGTCGACGTCATCTTCGTCGCTGTCGTCGGCAACTTGTCAACATATTCACAAACACACACACTTAAATACATATTTAAGCGCCTATATTATTTGTTGTAGTGAAGTGCAGCGGATCTCTATTCTAAGTTGATTTGGTGCACCTTTGGCTTCGACAAACGTTAGTCAGTTTCTTCGCGCACAGTTCGTCGTTTAACGTGCAATGGCAACATGGACAACGAGCAGCCACATCAGGAATTAGTCAAGTGCGTACTGGTCGGTGATACTGCCGTGGGTAAGACGCGTTTGATTTGCGCACGCGCATGCAATAAACATGTTTCGCTGTCACAGTTGCTGTCAACACATGTGCCCACAGTGTGGGCTATCGATCAGTATAGAATCTACAAGGACGTAAGTAAAAAAAAAATATTTACTTTGGTTCTTAAAATAACGGCGTTTTAGGTTAACCTTTCAGATTAGATAAAACACTGCGAAATTTTAAACTAAAAACAAAGCACATATTGTTTCAGTGGCTTTAAGAAATGCTGAAATAAATTTTTACAAAGTGGAAACGGTTTTTATAAAGAAATTTATAACACTGGTGTTTGAAAAATCGCTAAACGCCGTTTTATAATTGAACCATACTGTTTCAGTTGTTTTACGGAATGCTGAAATAAATTTTTGAAAAGTGGGAACAGTTTTTATGAAGAAATTTATTGTACTGGAGTGTGCTATGAAATGATAAAATCTGTGAAATATAATTTTGTACCATGGGAACAGTTTACTAAATGTTGGGATCACTTTTACACTAACTTAAGCTTGATGTATTTCTGACAGTGGCTCTAAAGAATGATAAAATAAATTTTTAGAAAGTAGGAACCCCTTCAAACAAATATACAAAACGGTGTTTGCAAAAAAGTACACTGAAGCAATATGATAATGATTAAACCATAGAAACAGTTCATAAATGACTGGTAAACGTATTTGCAACCACTGTAGCGTGCTTGTAGTATTTCTCCCAAAAAGTTAAAGTTTGTAGTTAATAATAAAAAAATATTTTACAAAAAGTGGGGACAGTTTTTATGAATAGATTTGCTGGACAGTGTCTTCAAGGAATACGTACAAACAAAGCTTGGTTTATTAAATATGGTTATTAAAGCTGATAACAGTCAATAAAAATAGTCGAACCGCTGTAGTGCTTTCGAAGTATTTCTTTATTAAAGAAGAAGAAGATAGTCCATTTTAAAGTGGCTCAAGTTCTTTTTTAAGATTTTATACATTTGGCTTGTGTTATACAGTAAAGTATGCACTCACAACATACAACGTGCTCTCAATGGTTTTCAGTAAGACTGAAATATTGTTTTGAAAGGTGGGAACAGTTTACATTAATGGACTTACAGAATTTGGATCAGTTTTTATTAATAAAATGTACAAGAAAGCGTCTGAAAAAATGTGATAGCGCATAGTTGCGTTGGGAACAGTTCGCCAAAATGTTAGGAACAGTTTTTCCTACCTTCTTGATGTATTTATTTATCAAAAAATTAAAGTAAGTGCATAATCATAAAAATTCTATGTTTAAAAAGTGTTCTCGAAATGTTCTTTATCAATAAAACATTTGTTAGTTCTTGATAAAGTTGTTCAAGGAAGTGAAATACTCTTCTTTATGTTTCTCTAAATTCATATTAAAAAATAACGGCTTCTAATGCAAGTATACACTTTATAGGTACTGGAACGTTCCTGGGAGGTAGTGGATGGCGTAAATGTATCGTTACGTCTCTGGGACACATTTGGTGATCATGACAAGGATCGTAGATTTGCTTACGGACGGTAAATAAAAAATTTCATGCCTTAAATTAATATAAAAATTATCTATAAATACTATTTAAATGCTATTTTCTAACTGTTCCCATTACTCTTACCCACCTCTAGATCGGATGTCGTGCTGCTATGCTTCTCTATTGCCAGCCCCATATCGTTACGCAATTGCAAAGCAATGTGGTATCCGGAGATACGTCGCTTCTGCCCAGATGTGCCTGTCATCTTGGTGGGCTGCAAAAACGATTTGCGTTATATGTATCGCGATGAAACGTATCTATCGTACTTTGGCGAACGAAGTACCTTTGTACGGTAAATGTTTTGATTTTAAAGCCAAGAACTGATCTTAGCTAATAATTGAAAATTCCTGGATTCCAGTGCGGCACTAAAAAGTGACCTCGTCATGCCGGATGAAGCGCGCGCTGTTGCCAAGGAGCTGGGCGTTGCCTATTACGAAACAAGTGTCTTCACATATTTCGGTGTGAATGAAGTATTCGAGAATGCCATACGTTCGGCGTTGATTGCGCGCCGACAGCAACGTTTCTGGATGACGAATTTGAAGAAAGTGCAAAAACCGTTGCTGCAGGCACCATTCCGACCGCCCAAACCGCCACCACCAGAAGTCACCGTAGTGGTGGGCAATTACAGACAAGACATGTACAACATGTTAATTTCACAAACCCACACGGATCTCATACTGGTGGTGGGTGCGAGTAAATTTCCGGTGCATCGGTTTATGCTCGCTGCTGCGTCGAACGTCTTTTATCGGCTACTGAATACAGAGCTAACCGATATGGGTGGTAGAAGTAGTAGTGAATCCAGTATGGTGAGTACGAATGCAGTTGTATTATTAAATTAGTTAAAAGAAATTACTTCAAGTGGAGAATAGTCTCATAGCCGAATAATTCATAAAATCTACTAGTTTCGTAAAATTGATAGTTAATGCCGAGCTAGAAAGACTAGGAACAGTACGTTGCGCTAAGAAAAGAGATTAGAGGGATAATAACGATTTATTTAGTTTATATATACTTTATAATAAACATATTTACGGAAATAAAATTTATTGGCGCTAACTGGGAACAGTTTTAGCTTTGAAATACGCCTGAAAATGAGTTTATAGGAATGTGTGGAAGTAAAGAAAGGTATCGTAGTTAAAATATTCATAAATCTTTGGTAGTTTCGTAAAATTGATCGTTCAATTTCCAACTAAAAGGACTGAGAACAGTTAGTTGCGCTAAGGAAAGAGGTTAAACTAAAAATAGTACCTTATTTACCAGATGTATGCATTTAGTGACCATATTTACGAGAATAAGTATTTTTTTGCGCTTACTAGGAACAGTTTTAGCTCTTAAGTATGGTTAAAAATGAACTTACGCGAAATAATTCAAGTGCAGAAAGGTCTCATAAATGAAAAATTGATAAAATTCACTAGTTTCATAAAATTGATGCCTTAGTGCTAAACTATAAGGACTGGGAACAGTTAATTCAGTCAAGAAAACATGTCAAAAGAATAATGGTAGTTGGTTTAGCAACATGATTTTATTTAGTTCACGTATTTACGGAAATAAATATTTTTGGTGCTGACTAGGAACAGTTTTCGCTTAAATTTTTTAGCAGTTTACTTCAAAGGAAACTTAAAAATAGTTTCTGTATATATTTATTACAGTTAGAAAAGGCAAATAAGTATTTTATATAATGGGAACAGTTGAAATAATAGTTTTTCAATATAACTATAACAATTTTATAGTTAGAAATTAATATTTAAATGATAAATGAGAGAACTAAGCAAATTTTTCCAAAAACTATATATTTATTCTGTAAATAGGAACAGTTTTAGCTTTAAATGATGCTTAAAACTTGTTAGCAGTCAGCAGTAACAAAAATAGACCTTAATTTGCTGTGAATTTAACATGATGAGAAACTAAAGATAAGAATATCTGGTAATGGGAACAGTTGAAATAACAACTTTACAATATAACTATCTATGTATATATATTATTCTACCAGATATTCAATTTGTATTTTTCAAACTTTCGACTTTACAAAATATATACGAGAGAATCGAACTGAGAACGATAAATTTATATTTTCATACAGGGATTTTAGGAGAAATGTAACCATTATATATAATTGATTAATTAACTTGCAGATATTACTAAATTTTCGATATTTCCAAACTTTTTACATTTTTTTTTCTTTTTGGAAGTAAGCATCTGTATTTTCTCCCACAACATATTAACAACCACTCTCTCCTCATAGGTGAGTTCCACATTTGGCGAGGCGACCACAGCGGACTTTAACGACGACACTGAGTGTCTTATAAGGCATGAATCGCGTACACAAAGGTATTAATAATTACTACAGAGACCCGCTATAATATATACTAAGCATGATTTTCTTGATTTTAGAATGTGGGAACAGCTGAAACGGCGTTCCAGCTATCAGGCCTTACCGCTAATCGAAACCAAAAAGCCCAGTGATCTCTATAAGGACCTGCATCATCCTATATTCCAAAATATACGCTTAGTGCAGATGGAAAATACGCGTGGCATCAACGTAACACAAACAATTGTCACACTGACAAAACTCATAACGCCACAAGCGTTGCAACAGTGTCTGCAATTTATTTACACCGGCACAATTGAAAGAGAATTTCACAATTTGCAGGTAATTTGAAGTTAATTGAGTGCTGTTAAGAGTATTGTTGTTACACCATGGAGAGATGGAGGAATTTTGCCACGAAGTGGTATAAACTGAAAATACCCTATAAGGTTAGGTTGGTTAGGTTAGATTAGGTTACTGATCTAGAGAGTTCGCACGTACCTTACAGAGTATTCTTCAAAACGCTTAGTAGACAATACAAATTTGCTCATCCGTTTAATTTCCATTCTCGCCTGTTCGGTGGGATGTCCGATGTCTGTGTTTCCATATGTTTAAGTCTTGTTCTCCCAAACGCGGGACAGTCAAACAGTAAGTGTTGAGTTTTTTCCACTTCATTTTCTTCCATACAGCTTCTGCAAATGGCGTCTATGAAGATTCCCAGCCTTACAGCATGGACGCCAATGGGGCAATGATCCTCGATGCGTGACTATGGTGTCAAAGAATTAGAGGACTACTTTCGGTGACATACCCCACCTTTTGCCAATGGCTCCTCTACAAGGGTAAGGTTTTCCTTCTCTCTCTTCGATATTCGACTTCCATGAACGCTTCCTATCCAGGATGAAACCTATATATTTCACTGTATCCGCCGGGTTGCAGTTGGATGTCTCCCATTTGCAGCAGTGGTACCCCGGGATCTTGTATATTTTAGTAAATAAAACCATCTCGGTTTTATTTGGGAAGCCACAGGTCTTTAACGACTAAGATTCATAGAAGACTAGAGAGAATTCCTTACTCACATTTCGTCGAACACGTACTTAATTCAGTTTCCATCACTCTGTCGCACAGAAGACTGAAAATAAGGTTTTTGAGGTTTGATTCAACCCTAAGACTGTCTAGAGCTGTTACGAATGCTTCCGGCAAGACGTTATTAAAATCTTCTTCAATGTCAAGCAAGGTCCCAACAGCAAATTCTTTAACCCTAATGGCTTTCTTAAGCCATGGCCCGACAGTATATAGCACAGTACCCACTGACTTGCCTTTACAATAAACATGTTGCGCTCCTGATAAATGGTTCTTCGGAATGCGCCTCCTTATGTAACAGTCCATCAGTCTCTCAAAAGTTTTTAGAAAGAAGGAGGAGAGGCTGGCCGACCTAAAGTCCTTGGCCGTAAAGTGGGAGCCCCTACCAGCCTTCGGTATGAACGTAACTCTCACTCGTCTCCATGTCCCCGGGATGTAACCCAGTCTTATGCAGTTCGTATAATCCTGCCGCCAAATATGAGGTCATTAAAGCATTATCTTCTATACAAACCGATCGATGAAAATCTAGTCCTTGTATGGAAAACTTTTTTATATAACAAGATATCTTTACGAAATTTGGCATATATTATTTTTTAAGACAGGGCTACAAATTTCGAACAAATTTTTCATATCGAATCACTATAATATACATATAACCTCCATACAAACCTTTCGATGAAAATCTAGAAATATCATAAATATATTGATATTTATCCTATATTTACCTTTATAACCTTCTATGTTATAAAAAATGTATCTGTGTAGGGTATTAGCTTATAAATTCTTGTTTTACTTATGCTTCATATCCACCTCTTACACACAGGAAGTTAAACAAGCTGCTGATTTCTTAGAACTGCCTCAATTGACTGTATTACTTTCCAAGCCACAAACACTTTTAGCCAGTCTAAATGATGAACCAAATCAACATTTTTGTCTTGTAAGTACAGCGGCGCTATATAAACCGCTTTGTATGATAAACTGACTCTCACATTTTTATCATAGAGCATTAAAGAGAATATGGAGAAGCATTGTATTGGCGATGGCTGTTTCAGTGATGTCACCTTTGAGCTGGATGATGGACAGATGAAGGCACATCGCGCTATATTGGTCGCACGCTGTGATGTTATGCGCGCCATGTTGGCCGGCGACTTTCGTGAGGCGCATTCGAGTGTGGTGAGTTAATGCGTAGTTGTACATATGTAAACAAAAGTATTAAATAATTCTTTGTATTTTACGCAGATCGTCTTTCCCGGCGTCACGATTTACACATTTCATAAGTTACTCTGCTATTTATACACAGATGAAATACCTCCAATATCCGCAGATAAGTGTTTGAATCTTTTGGAATTGGCAAATCGTTTGTGTTTGCCAAGATTATTGAATTTGGTTGAGTGTCGTGTGATTGAAGACTTAACGATGATATCGCAAAATGAAACGAATGAAACGGTCGATCATTGTCTCAAGCTGCTGGAGCCAGTGAAGGTGAGAGTCAATGACATTGCTTGATTTTAAACTTAATTTTATTAAAAAATGATACTTAAAAAAAATAGTAGCAATAAAAAAAAAAAATTAATAAATAAATAAAAAATAATAAAATTTAACCTTGTTATTTCTTATTTCTTATTTTTTATTTTATTTTATTTTTTTAATTAGTTTTTTTTTTATTTGAGATAAAATTTTATTTTTCAATTTTCAAAACGTAAGCAAACGCGAAAAAATTTTAATAAAAAAAATATATATATGTATATAAATAAAAATAACAATAAATGAAATAAAAAATAATAATAATAATATATAATAATAATAATAATAAATGAAATAAAAAATATAAAATTATTTTTTTTTCATTTATTTATAATTCATAATTAAAACCATTCATATTAATTTTTTTTTTCATTTCTGATAAAATACTTATTTTTAATTTTTTAATCCATTATTTCAGATAATTTTTTTTATTTTCCAATCCGGTGTGTGGGATAAAAAAATGCTTTGTAATTTTTCAATCAGATATTTGGGATTAAAATATTTAAATTGAAAAACACGAAGTACGCAAATGATGATTTTTAATTCAAAACCAATATTTTTTAAACTTTAATTAAAAACTTTTAAAAAATTATGTTTCAATCCGGTGTTTGGGATTAGAATATTGAGTATGATGGCTCTGGGCGAGTTCTAGTTCAAAATTTTAGAACATAAAGTTCGAAAACGAGCAAAATATAAACTGAAAAACATTTTTTCTTTTCATTTTTATTTAAAAACTTGGGAATAACATTTTGTTTATTTTTGAAATTAAAATTGTTTTTTCTTTTTCAATCCTTTTTTTGTAACAAAAAATTTATTTTTAAAACTGTATTTGGGATTAGAAAATCGAAAACTATTTTTGAAATAATAAAAAATAATAATGAAACCCAATTAAAAATAAAAAAATTTTAATTTGAAAATAATTAAATAAATTATATAATTCCTCTACTTGTTTCTCAACTCTATCGCCCCCTTAGCTGCACAATGCCCATCAACTGGCCGAATGGTGTATGTCTTACCTGTGCGTCAATTACAATATAATTTGTAAATACTCACTCAAAGGCCTCAAAGCACTGCATCAGGATAATCAAGAGTATTTACGTGAGCACCGTTGGCCGCCCGTGTGGTATTTAAAGGATTACGATTACTATCAACGCTGCATAAATGAAATGAATAAGGAATTAAAGAATTCACGTCGTGATTCGCGTAGTGATGACGAAGGTTGTCTCTGTTTTACAGGCGGTAAGTGTCAAAGCACTGTTATTAACAACAACAACAACCAAACAATTTGACTGTGTGCTGTACGTACGAACTGGAAATTTCGACCGTTGCAACAACTGCAACAAAGTGCAGTGCTATGAAATGGGCGTCAGAGCTACATAGATAAAAAAGCAAAAACAATAATAATAAGCAAATAAACATATATGACTGCTGAGACCGCTCATATGTGTATTTTCAACGTTGGTGCAGTGCTCTCAAGCAGCAATAGCAACAATGCGCACATTAGTTGTATATCGAAAATCTTATAAATTCTTTTTATTTTTTTTTTAACATAGTTTCGTACTGCATTTGCAGGTTATAACTATCGTTTTTAAATTTTCTACTCGCATACTCGTGTAGCTTGGGTTTGTATTTGCCATCGCTCAGTCATTATACTTCCCACTACACAAATGTTTTGTACAATGAAAACTCGCAGTGAATGAAAGCACCATTTTCACATTACCCAAAGGTTTCTATGCATACTCATAAATACTATGTATTTTGTAAAATAGGCTCGTAGTTATTTTAATTTTCTGTTTTTAAATTTTGATTTTTTAATATTTTATTTTATGTTTTAATTTTTTTTATTTCATTTTATTTTTATTTTATTATATTTTTTGTTTTATTTATTTAATTTTATTTTTTTATTTGATTTTCGTTCGTTTGAATATATTTTTTTAGTACATTATTAATGATTACTTTTATTAAATTTGTATAATTTTTACCCCTTAATTTATGAAAATTTATATTTTTTTATAATTTCTATGATTGCAATATTTTTTTTTACTTTCTTCTTCTTAATTTTTTAATTTTTACAATTTCAATCTTTTATTTTTATTTCATGCTTTTCATAAAAAGTAAATATATAATATATTTTAGAAGTACATGATTAATGATTTTATTAATTTTTTATAAACATTTTTTTCTTAATTTATGCATATTTTTATTATTTTATAATTTTAATTTTTTTTCTTTTTAATTTATCTAGTTTTATAATTTTTATAGTTTCAATATTTTTTTTTAGTTTTTTTATAAAATACATACATATGTATATCATATATTTTATAAGTACTTTATTGATGATTACATTTATTATTATTTTTTTCTTCTTAATTTAGGCTCTTTATTTTATTTTTATATATTTTTAAATTTTCGTTTTTTTACTTTAAATATTAACCAATAGTAACTATTACTATATTATTATTCGAATTTTTTATTTTATTTTGTTTTTCTATTTTTTATTTTTATTTAAGGTTAATGTTTAAGTTATTTAATTTTTTGTATAAAATTTGTCTAATATTTTATATATAAAATGTTTAAAAAAAAAGCTTTTATAAATTGTATATGTTTTATTTCCATAATTTTATACTTTTTTTAACATTTTATTTTTATTTTACTATTACTTTTTTTAAATTTTTCCATAAATTTATTATTATTAATTTTTATTATTATTATTATTAATATATTATTTTTATTTTTATATTTTTATTTTAGTATTTTTTAATTTAAATATTATATTTTCATTTAATTTAATTATTCCATACATTTTTTTATAAATTTTATTTTCATTCACTTATTCTCCTTTTACTTCTATTTGCCTGAATATGTGCGCTTTTTCTTGCTTTTGTTAAAAATTTATCCCAATTGAACAACTGTAATTTTACACCTACAATTTGAATCTTATTTGCTCTTTGTTGGTTTGAAGTTTTTTCTTTTTTTCTGCTCTTTGCCTCTAATTCTCCAATTTTTTTAACTAATTTTCGTTTGTCACTCGGTTTTATTACTTTCAAATTCTCAAATTCATGTCTCAATTTCATAAAAAAAAAATCAAGCTAGTCAGCAATCTAACAGCTTGCGGCACTCTGCAACCACTCCTCCAAGACCCAATACGCCGAACACACAAACTCAAGTACATACATTTCAGACATTTGAAACCTTAACACAATCACACATATACATACCAACATACATACATACATACAAACATGCATACGGCCACGCCCCCCTGAAAATCATGCACTGTTTTATTAATATTGAAATTTGGACAAAGTGTTCTCTTGGCTATTAGGCAGCAGCAATGGCGGCAAATCGAAGCGTGGCAACGATCCCAATGGCAATGGTGCCGGCACCGCTGAGCATAGCACAACCGATAATCAAATCTTCAATAGCACAGCGAATTCGATGAATCACATTGACTTGGAGGCGGCCGAGGTGGACTTGAATCTCTGACATCCAGCCATCGGGCACAGAAGGTACAAGTAACTTATCAATTATTATCGCTTTTACTCATACCACACCCTGCAGGCAATGTCAGTGACCCTAGAAAGTATTTAGCTGTAAATGATCAGCGTTACAAGCTGAGTCGATTTAGGCAAGTCTGTCTGTCAGTCTATATATGCCCGAACTACTTATTAAAATTTTGAGATATTGTTCTGAAATTTTGCAAACGACTTTTTCTTCCGAAGAAGCTGCTCATATGTCGGAATCGCCGATATCAGACCACTATTGCACGTAGCTGTCATACAAACTGAACGCTCAAAAACAAGTCTTTGTATGGGAAACTATTTTATTTGACGAGATATCTTCATGAAATTTGCTATAAATTATTTTCTAAAGTAACGCTATAATCTCCAAAGAAATAGTTTAGATAGCACTACTATAGCATATAGCTGTCATACAAACTGAACACTCAAAAACAGGTCTTTGTATGGAAAACTATTTTATTTGACAAAATATTTTCATGAAATTTGGTATAGGCTATTTTCCAAAAAAATGCTATAATCTCCTAATAAATAGTTCAGATCGCACTGCTATAGCTTATAGCTGTCATACAAAATGAACGTTCAAAAACAAGTTTTTGTATGGAAAACTATTTTATTTGATAGAATATTTTCATGAAATTTGGTATAGACTATTTTCCAAAAAAAATGCTATAATCTCCTAATAAATAATTCAGATCGGACTACTATAGCATATAGCTGTCATACAAACTGAACGCTCAAAAACAAGTCTTTGTATGGAAAACTATTTTATTTGACAGAATATTTTCATGAAATTTGGTATAGGTTATTTTCCAAAAAATTTCTATAATCTCCAAAGAAATAGTTCAGATCGGACTACTATAGCATATAGCTGTCATACAAACTTAACGCTCAAAAACAGGTCTTTGTATGGAAAACTATTTTATTTGGCAAAATATTTTCATGAAATTTGGTATAGGCTATTTTCCAAAAAAATGCTATAATCTCCTAATAAATAGTTCAGATCGCACTGCTATAGCTTATAGCTGTCATACAAAATGAACGTTCAAAAACAAGTTTTTGTATGGAAAACTATTTTATTTGACAGAATATTTTCATGAAATTTGGTATAGACTATTTTCTAAGGTAACGCTATAATCTGTAAAGAAATAGTTCTGATCGCACTACTATAGCATATACCTGTCATACAAACTGAACACTCAAAAACAGGTCTTTGTAGGGAAAACTATTTTATTTGACAGGGTATCTTCATCAAATTAGGTATAGAGTATTTTCTAAGGTAACGTTACAATTTCCAAGGAAATAGTTTAGATCGGTCTACTATAGCATATAGCTGCCATACAAATTGACCGCTAGAAATCGAGTAAAGTTCTTTTTATACCCTTTTATGCTATTAGAAATACACTTGTGAAGTGTATTATAGCTTCGGTTTAGCCGAAGTTAACGCTTTTTCTTGTTTTTAATTAATCACATGTGTTTATTTTCAGATCGCTGCGTTTTATTGTGATTCTGCCCGTGCTGATTTGTTTCATTTGTACAATTTTAAGTATTCTAATACTATTTCAAATTTACACATAACAATACCAAAATTGTTGTAAGCGTAATGCAATTAATGCTGAAAGTATTTTTTCTATTAAATTGTTAAAAGTAATCTAATTACAATCACAATTATAAATTTAAGCTGGAACAATATGGCCATCCGCAATCGGTTATATATACTGTGCATAGGTTAGTTTTAAGTTATGAAGTGAATGCTGTGAAGCATCCAATGATGTTTTCAAACATTTGTGAGAGTCATGCGAGCATGTTTGGATTTGGTGATATATTTTGAGTTGTACAGCTTGCCAGTTTGGACATTTTTGTAACGGATGTTGTGTATTTTGAAGTGTGGACTTGTTGTAATTTGAGCTGTCATCTTTGTTTTCTTAAGAAAAGATGTTTAAAAATACATGAGGGCTGCAACTGTCGGAGTCGGTCAGTTTTGGGTTTGGTTGAGAAATCTTTAACTGGGAAGACTTATGACAAACAACAGCCAGCATTATATACCGCAAAGAAAAGTTGCAAAAAACAAAAACAATAAAAACAGCTGTAAAAACAACAACAAAAAACACCAAATAATGCTAGTAAGCATGGGCAACAACAGCAGCTACAAACAAAAAACAAAATCAGCATGCAACAAAATACAAAAATATGACCAACACAACAAATAACAACAGCAAAAACAAAAGAAAAACAATTTTTATTAAAAAATTTAACAAGCAGCAGAAAAAAGTAAAAGCATTTCAACTGAGCAAGCGAAATTTTTAAATAAACTAACATCAATATTAATTTTTCAGATAAAAATCTTTTTCAAAAACAAGCTATTCAATAATTTATAACATTTCATTTCCTTTACTTGTCTACAACAATGAAATCAATTACTAGAAACACCAGTAAATTATGAGCAATATATACATATACACATATATACATATATATATGTGTGAACAGTGAAGCAAAACCACAATACATACATCCACAATATGTACATCCTTACACACAACTTCAAGCAGCAAAATTGAGGGCATACCGCAAGCACACGCCATTGAGAAGAAATCGCGAATGTGGAGAAGCGCTAAAAATAGGGAAACTATTGTCTAGCCATTAGTCATGTAAGCGAAACACAAATTTCTAAGCGAGCAAAGTTAAAACACACACACACACACTAGGTACATGCTTACATACATAAATATTTATAAAGATAAAAAAAAATAAAAAATAAAAATTATTAATTTAGTAACAAATATGCTAATTATAACTGTATTAAGCATAGTGAGTAAACAAAAAATAATAGAAAACTAAGTTTAGTGCCAGCCAGCCTAAAACAAAACGGAGCAATTCTTAACTTTAGATGCCATAGCACATGTATTTACATATGTACATATAAAAAAAAAAATATTTGCAAATCATAATAAAAGCAAGAAACAGTTGTTAGGGGCTGCTAAAATTCCAAGCGCTACTGTTAAAATGCGCTTAAAGTGGCTTTGCAGTTGAAAAATAACAAAAATAAAATTTTGGCTAAGTTATAAATATTTTTTTTTTTTTTTTTGTTTTGGTGCGCAAAAAAAACCGCCTAAAAAATTAGAAATTGTTTTAAAGTTAGAAAATGCGCTTAAAAAAGGTTTGCAGGTAACAGAGAAAACAAAAAAATTTTTTTTTTTGTTAAAATTATTTTATTTGTTCTTCAATCCAACAAAAATATTTTTTTTTTTTTGTGGATCCCATACAAAAAACAATTCTTCAATTGCTTAAGTCTGTAGTCTTACACAAAAAAGGTACTTTTTTAAGGACAAAAAAATATCATAAAATTATTTTTATTTAAAATTTGTGTACATTTTTTGACATTTTCTGGCAAAAACAATTACAAAATGTTTTAAAATTAAAAAATGCACTTAAAACAAAAAATATAACAAAAAAAATTTACAAAAAATATAACAAAAACAAAATATTATATAATGTGTATATATACAATACATAAATGGTTTGCAGATAAAAAAATTTTTAAGTTATAATTTTTGTTCGTGGATCGCATTAAAAATTAATTCTGAAGTTTTGTAAATTTGTGGTTTCATGTAAAAAAGGTCATTTTTAATTCTGCTTAATTCTGAAGTTTTGTAAATTTGTGGTTTCAAGTAAAAAAGGTCCTTTAAACGGCTCTTTCTTTAAAGATAAATAAATTTTTTTTTGAATTATCATTTTTTTGTCGCTTAAACAAATTAGTGCTGCAATTTTTTTTTATTTTTAAGTGTACACAAAAAAGCCCTTTCTTTACAGATAAAAACTAACAAATAATCATTTTTTCCAAATTAATCCAAAAAATAGTTCTTTAGTAATTTTTTTATGCAAGCAGAATACTTTTTTATATACTTTTTCTGCTTGCATAAAAAACTTAATGCTGCATTTTTTTAATGTTTAGTTTATATAAAATGCTGTGAAGAAAAGATAAAAAAATAACCAATTTTCTAGTTTTTTTCCAAATTAATCTAAAAAATATTTTTTTAGTAATTTTTTTTTGGCTCGCAACAAAAAATTAATTCTAGTTTTTTTAAATTTGTAGGTTTACGCAAAAACCCTCTTGCTTTACAGTCCAAAACAATACATATTTTTTAAATATCCAGAAAATATTTTTTTTTAATATCCGAAAATTAATTTTTGTTGAAGTTATAAGTATTTTTGTGCGCTCATTCAAAAAATTAAGGCTGCAGTTTTCCAATGCTGATAAGTTTACACAAAAAAAGCGATAACGCCTAAAACTATGCAACACCAACACGAAAGCAGTATAAATAATTAAAACAAAGTTTTTGGTCTGACTTAACCTGAAAGGTTCCTTTTTATTTATAACATTCAAAATATTATATGTGAATAATACATGTAAATAATATAAATATAAATTTTTAACGAACAAGTTTTTTTTTGCGAACAATTTTGTTACAATTATTGTATTATATATGTTTCTGAATACGAACTCGCTGGCGATGTTCGAAAATACTAAAACAAAGAGTAAAAAATATATAACAGCTATAAAAAATGGTCTTAAATAATTTTAAAAATATTTTGAAGAAATATTATATTATATTTTTTCAAAATATTTTTTTATTTTGAACAAATATTATATTATATTTTTTCAAAATATTTTTTTGAATATTTTTTTTTTCAAAAATTTTTTTCCTAACCTAACATTTGAATTTTTTTTTTTTTGGTTCGAGCTTACTTACGTATACAAAATATTTTTCACTAATAAAGAAAAAAAAACAGATTTTTATATTTTCCTTAACTTAACATTTGAAAATAAAAATGTTTTTTTTTTTTTTCTGATTTCCTTATACAAAACACACGCGGTGGTTGCCCCTAACTAACAAAATAATAAGAAATAAAACTTTAAATAAAAACCTATTTGAGTCAACATTATGCTGAAAGCACAAAGCAAAGTTGTCGGAACCTAGTCAATCTGCCCAAAAAAACATTTTTCAAACATTAAAACATACGCCGATATAGTTGTATATAGCTAATAAATTAGTATATGCCAACAAAGAATGCATTAAAAATGTCAAACAAAAAAAAAGTGATTTAAAAATACATAATTAAGTAAAAAAAATTCATTATTAATAAAAAATTAAATTAATAATAAACAAAAAATAAAAATAAATAAATAAAAAAATAAAAACTAAAAAAATAAAATTTAATAAAAAATATTATTAATAAAAAAATTAATAGTATTATAAATATAAAAAAAAACAATAATAAATATAAAAAATTTAATAAATAAAAATTTAATAAACAAAAAATATGAATTTAATAAATAAAAAAAATAATAATTCAATAAATAAAAAAATCATTATAGGTTAACTTAAACCGTAGTACCAACAACATAACACACATAGAAATAAGTATATCCAACAAATACACGCATAAATATTAAAAAAAAAACTCATAATCTGCAAGATGGCTGGTTACTGACACAAAATGCAAAAACAAATTTGTAATAGCAAGTATTAATAGCCATTTCGCGCAACTAATTCGGATACTAAAATTGTTTCTATTAAGCGCTGCTGTATGTACTACCATTTTGTTTGAAGTACAACAAGAAGACTGCTTTCGGCTATAGAAAATATATTTAAAAAAAAATAATTAAAAAAAAAAAATAATATAAAATATATTACGCTGCTTTTTCCTGCTTGTGTCAGCAATCAGCGGTGTGTAAGAAGCTAGACAAGTCAAGCTTACGAGTATAATGTACGTCCCTAAGTACATGTGTACCATACATACATGGCTATATACATATTAGGGTGTTCGTTATTTTCGCAGGCTTTTTATATTTATTATTATTATTTTTATTTTTTTTTCAAAGTTTTTGCGCTAAAAATAAGAAACCAAACAAGCTCCTCATTTTCAATTTAAATGGTGCCTAAATCATTTTGCTTTTTCCTCGATATGTTGCAAGTAACATTTTGCATTAAACAAGTTGTTCCACAACTTTGAAAAAGTGATATTCCAAAACAAAATTGTTTGCGTTTCTAAAAAGGTCTTAATGATTTTTTTCATGAAACCACCACTTTAAAAGTTATACGCGTTTAAAGTTAGCTATCCAATGTACTGAGTGTTCATACAAGTGATTTATGCATTTTGTGTTACGCATACGACATGGCTTTGATGTTTGTATGCAGTACATTTGATGCTTAACTTTAACTGTATATAACTTTGAAAGGAGTATTTTTATGAAAAAAATTGTTATTACCTTTTTGTAGCGGAGAAAATTTTGTATTAAAATATAATTTTTTCAAATTTATAAAATTTTTTTTTGAGGTAAAAAATTTATTGTAAAAAATAAAATATTTTAAAAAATAATTTTTTTTTTTTTCAAATTTATAATATTTTTTGCTTGGAAGTTAAAAAATTTGTTGTAAAAGAATAAAATATTTTTTTGGCAAATTTATAGAATTTTTTTCTTGGAGTTTTTCTTTTGGAGTTAAAAAATTTATTGTGATATCAAAAGATTTCAGGTTATATATGGTCACTTGTTTTCATGCCCAAAAGAGAAACTTCAAATTTATGTTTTTCAAATTTATAAAATTTTTTGCTTGGAAGTTAAAAAATTTGTTGTAAAAGAATAAAATATTTTTTTGGCAAATTTATAGAATTTTTTCTTTGGAGTTAACAAATTTATTGTGAAATATCAAAAGATTTCAGGTTATATATGGTCACTTGTTTTCAAGCCAAAAGAGAAACTTCAAAGCGCATTTGCAAAAAACAAATCAGGCTGCGAAATAACGGATACACTACTATACATCTATGACATACATGCATACACATATGTACGTACATACATACATACATACATACTAAATCAATCGTTTTTAATTGTGATTAATCAATTTTCACTCGCATACAAACACACACACACACATTAGTACACTTAGTGTACTCAACAACACACATCGATCGACTCATACGGCCTAGCAATATATATACTGTTCTAGCGTTAGTTTTAATATTAATGAGAATTCAAATATTTAGTATATACATACATGCATACAATTAATATAAAATAATATAATTAATAAACTTAGAGATATATGTATGTGTAACAAATAAAATTGAAATATTTTTAGCGCATATTTTTGTATTGTATAAAATTATAATTATTATTTTTCTTAGTTACTACGTATTAATTACGAAACTAAATAAATTGAACTTTGAACTCTTGAAAATAAGCTGAATAACATAATATGATAAAATGTAATAATAACAATTTTGCAGTATGAAAAGGTTACAACTTGAAATTATGTAAACGTGCAATAAATAAAAAGGATAATATGATGAACAAATTGGTAGATTTTGTCTTAATTTCTCTGTGTAATAATAGCAGTATATGTATATACTTTTTTTGGTTTATCTAATATTTTTTGGTTTATTATTAATGTATTTCAAGGTTAGGTTTTGTTGACTTCAATCCCAAAAGTATACAGTGATTATTTGCATGTTGTTGTTGTAACAGTTATCTAGTCTGAAGGTTATTATAGCTCCATTGTGCATAGCGGTCTGTGCATTTCTGAAGCTTGTTGCGTCCAAAGTCTGGTCGGCGTATTGTTTGATGCTCCTAGCAGGCGGTTCCGCTACAAGCAGAATGATTTCTATGAAAGCACACCAGCAGAAACTGCTTGGAGAGGTGTTCATTATGCTCCTAAACTGGAACATGCGGATCTCACAGTACAGACGTTTAGTCCGAAGTGCTGTGTTCTGGCTTATCTGTAGCTTCCTCGCTGCGTTTCACTGTATCCAGACGACCATATTAGTGCGGATGGATTATTTCCATATGCAATAGCGTTCGTTAGTGGTGCATAAATTGTTTTGAGAACAACAAAAATTAGTGAATAATATATTGCTTACTTCAAGTAAACATTTTGGATCCAATAAATTCATCTTAAAATGCTTGTAAGATATATAAATATTTTCTAGTTTTATATGCACACTCTTAAATAATTTTTATTGCTAAGCATAAGGAAGTGCAAGTTAAGAGCACGCAAAACATCCGACATGTTCGAGCAAGTAAACAACTGCACCAATATTGCGACACTGTTGTTTTTCTGTGGATGCTCAGCTGATACTTATACTGTAATAACACTGTGATAGCTTTTTTCAAAAAAAAAAAAAGACAAGACCAAATTCGACGGTTTCCCCCTATTTCGGGTCCTACGAATCGAACTGCATCATTACTTTTTTGAGTTACAATCATGGTTTCATACAAAATTTTTTTTTGAAGTTTTTCATCAAAGTGGCCCATTGTAAGAGAAAGGCACATTTTTCTTCGGTCTCTAACTTTTTTAATGTTGACTTTTTTGGTAAACTTTCTTTGGCAAAGCTTCTCAGAATAAGTCCGTCTTTAAGTTCTCAGATGACTGTAAACCCCAAAATCAATGTTTTTTGTGTCCTTATAGCCAATATGTCGAAAAAACTGAAATTTAGTCCATTTTTTTTATGTTTTTTCCCTCTCGTTTCGTCAATATTTTAATTTACCCTTTGATAAGTATTGTCGCCATTAACCTCAAAGAAATCTAAAAGCTCTTGTCTTTTGCGGTATCCATACACCTTCACATCTTTAGACAATATATTTACCGATAGAAGATGATGTGCTAGGCAAATCGCTTGGCTTTGCAATAATTTCAACTGTCGTACCATCGTATTCAAACGGGCTTGGGAAATCTCCAAGTGACGACATGGGCTTGCAACTTCGGTTGGGTTATACATTGAGAGTAGATCTGTAGGCTCGGTGGAAAATGTTGGCGAAATATATCTGTCAGTTGGACTTGGACATCTTGGTATCGGAACATTTTCTGAGTGAGATACTGGTAGCTGTGCAGATTGAACACTTTTGTAAACTGTATTTTTTTTGTTGAGTCTTGCAAATTTGTTCTTGCACGCGTAGCAGTTACCAGTATGATGGCATTGTGGATCTATCCAAATCATTGGGATGCCGAACCCCATTTTTAGGCACAGTCTTCTTGACCAGTTATGTTGGTTGTTGTTGCATTGCGTGCAAATGGTATTTGGCACCCAATATTCCTCGTAGATGCCGGCAGTTTCCGAAGATATTTTGCGTCTACTCCGAGGGCTTGTAAATTTTCCACATACGTAGCAGAACAACGATAGGCCAATTGGACACTTATTCATTTTAATTTATTTTCTTAATATACAATTCACTAAAACAATGTTCTTTCCGCGAAATCAAAGTCAAATTAATTACTGCAATCTATGCTTAAATTTTGACTCTTAGGCAAGCATTTAACGTTTCTTTCAAACGTTACTTGTTGTTATTTCTTATCAATGCAGTGGTTAAAAGCTTGACTCGTTGCTTGCTGATTTGTGTTGGACATTGATAGATAAGTCTTATTAAATTTAATTTAAATATTGTGTACAAATTAATGATACTTATTGATAACACTTATAAGATACAAAAAAAAAAAAAAAAAAAAATGGCACACAAACATAGTTAGTTTAGCTTTTTTAAAAAATACAAATTTTGTCAAGTTTTTTTTCTAATGGTTAGAACGTTGTCTTTGCTTAAGTTTCTTACTATTACAAGATGTCACTTAATGTATAAGTATCAAAGGGTAAATTAAAATATTCACGAAACGAGAGGGAGAAAACATTAAAAAAATGGACTAAATTTCAGTTTTTTCGACATATTGGCTATAAGGACACAAAAAACATTGATTTTGGGGTTTACAGTCATCTAAGAACTTAAAGACGGACTTATTCTGAGAAGCTTTGCCAAAGAAAGTTTACCAAAAAAGTCAACATTAAAAAAGTTAGAGACCGAAGAAAAATGTGCCTTTCTCTTACAATGGGCCACTTTGATGAAAAACTTCAAAAAAAATTTTTGTATGAAACCATGATTGTAACTCAAAAAAGTAATGATGCAGTTCGATTCATAGGACCCGAAATAGGGGAAACCGTCGAATTTGGTCTTGTCTTTTTTTTTGACTATCACAGTGTAATTAATAA